>JABCMI010000075.1:98554-698554 GCA_026261945.1 Hirschfeldia incana | reverse complement strand
GGCTCCGATCATGGCTTGGATGATTCTGTCTGCGTGCTGCTGATCTTGCGGCGTGATTGACGGAGGGAAAGCGGCGGGAGTGAGGAATGAGACGGTGGCGATAAGGAAGAGGAGGAGGAGATGGCTTGAGGTGGTCATCGGAGAATTAAATCGGCGGCGAAGTAGGTTGTTACAGAGAGAGATGAGTCAATCTTGGAGTCTTTTGAAGTTCGTTACGAGCTAACTGAATTATATAACTGCTACAATTCATATGAAGGATGGGCTTGGTTAGAGATAACCGGTTTCGAGTTTTCTTAGCTTCGATTTAGATCAGTAACTGTTGGCAACCTTTTGCCAACACGCGCATCTCTCACGCCGGTTTTCTTCCTTATTGTACATAATGACCGGTTTGTTTTCCCGGTTCATTCTTGAACAAATTTTTATTGACTTTCCCAAGCAGAAGTTAAGTAATTGTAAATGAGCACAAGTAAAATACTTACCTGAGTACCTGACCACAACAACATTAGTCGTTAGAAGCTCAAGTGCTGGCAAGAAATCTCTGTCCAGAAAACCAACAAAACATGGAATCAGATGGACTTCTTCAGAGGCTTGAAGGGTCTTATCATAAGACAATTGAGTAAATTAAGAAGGTAAACGAATGAGGTTGATTAAAATGCATTTCATATAGAAAAAAAAACTGTTACGTGAGAGACTTACCTCGAAAGATGACTGGTGGAGACCTGATTGACATACCATAATATTTAAAGCCCGGTTAACCCTGATAATTAAGTAGATGATTGACATACCATAGAGTGGGACCTGATTGGCTGATTGCATCAATATCAGATGAATGAACATGACCAGTGGAAATAACAAATTGAATCTGATCATTCGGGTAAAACAGTAACCTCCTTCTTTGATTTAAAGATTTAAACTAGGCCTGGGCATCCGGATCCTCGGGTCGGGTTTGGGTCGGGTCCTATCGGATCCGGGAAGTTTAGACCCATATAGGTATTTATAATTTTTCGTATTGGTTCCGGGTCGAGTCTTGTCGGGTCCGGGTCGGTTCGGGTCTATAATTTTAAAACCTCTAAAATATCCATAATTTTTCGGTTTCAGATCGGATCTTTGTCGGGTCTTGTCGGATCCGGATCGGGTCCGGGTATTTAGACTCTGAAAAATACATGACATACTCAAACTCACTCAAATTAATCAATATTTTTCATATATATCTAAATATTTATAAAATAACTTAAATTAAACTATTAATAATTAACATAAACATTTTTAAACTCTAAATTTTATATTTTAAAACTTCATATTACTTAAAAATGTTACAGAAAAATAATAAATATTGTTAACCAAAAATATTTCAATTAAACAAAAAAAAAAAAATATATATATATATATATATATATATATATATATATAAATATATATATATATATATATACAAAACAGAACACAACAAAATCATAGTTTTGAATATACATGTTTTTAAGTCGGGTACAAATCGGTTCTTATCGGGTCGGTTATTTTCGAGTCCGGGTCGGTTCTTTTCGGGTCTGGGTCTGTTCGGGTCGGTTCTCTTCGGATCCGGGTCTATTCGGGTATAAAAAATTTAGACCCAAAAGATACTTGTAAACTTTCGAGTCGGGTCCGAATCGGATATTTTTGGACCGGTTTCAGGTCGGATCTTCGGGTCCAGATTAAAATGTCCAGACCTAATTTAAACTACATACTGCCCTATATTTCAAAAGAGGCATGCTATCAACCCTTCAAAGTTCAATAGTTTATTATGTTAACATTTGACTGGACTCTTCACCAGTCACCAATCCAGTATTTTTTTAGATCTAGTATTTGTTGCAGAAGTCTAAATAAACCTAAATTACTTCTTTCTTATACATGCGTACAGCAAACTGAAATAATATAAAGACTGAACATACAAATATTTATGTTGTATATTTGACTTTGTTTCTGCCAAAAAAGTTTCATATAAAATCATTACACACACCTGCAAATTCTGTATACCCTGCAACAAAATTTGTAACCAGTACCGGTCCTGAGATTTATGAATCCCCATACAAAATTAAAAATTTTTAATATTTTTTTTTTGCTATAACAGTTATATTTTTCTAAAAATAAGTAATAAATTAAAACAGTTTCTGTTTTGTTTTAAAAATGTATTTTACATTAATTTGATTGATTTACTCATATAAAATTTATTAATTTGACATGTTATAATAAAATTTTCTAATTAAATATGTAAAATATATAGTTATATAAATAATAAATCAACTTTTTTTAAAAAATCGATCCATGAAAATAAAGCCCCGTCCCAATGTTTCATGTATGTGCTCAAGCTCGACACTGTCTGTAAGGTTCTCACTTCTCCTAATTTCTCCAACATCAACGCACCAGTATCAATCTCTTTCCGACATGATTTTAAATTTTACCGCCACAATCCACCGTATCAATCTAAAAATCTTATTGATGATGAACTTTTAAGTATTAATGAAAGAAAGAGTAATAAAATTTTAAAAGTTCAGAAAAAGAGTAGATATGAAGGGACTGGTCGAGATCAAATTGAAATTTAAGAGAGATGAAAGATTCCGTTGTTTTGCTTATTTGATAATGGAGAAGATAGATAAAACTGAAAAAACTAAAGGAAAAATAGAGATTAAATTTGTAAATAAAAATTATATAAGAAAGAAAACAGTTTGAGATTATGGTCAGTTAACTTAGAATGTGGATGAATTGATGAAATATTTAAAAAATAATGAAAAAGAATCACTGAAATTTTGAGAAATAGAAATATTTTTTCTTGTTTTTGTAAATCTTTTCCATGTGTCAAAATCTGATTTCCAAAATGACTTGTGATTTAGTATATAGAGGATATATGAGAGATCATCATATCCTGTAACATGAAAAAGCAACATAAGTTTTGTTTTGTGTGTGGATTTGTTGCTTCACCATAAATAATAAATTGTAATTGTATTAGTAATTTAGATGGTGTTATCCAAAAACCTTTAGTACTATGGCTGAGTTACCAATTTTTGGTTTCGATGCAGTTGATGATAATTTTTGACTAACCTTTAAGATAAATTAAAAATATCTATCTTAAAAATTAGTCAAAATTTTTATTGACCTTAAAAATGGGTTGGTGAGCCATAGTAGACTATAATCTCCCCAATCATATATATATAAATATCTACTAGTAAAAATCAACCTGGTTTATGTTTTTTGTTGGAAATTTAATTATTGAAGATTTTTTTTTTAACCTTTTACATAATATTAATAGAATTTCAGTATTTCAAAAAAGAATATTGTAAAGTTTAGAAAAAATCATATGGGTTATGATAAATATATTTTTTTTACTTTTCTATAATATTAATTTATTTTCAGTATTTCAAAAAAAATTGTAAAGTTTATTAAAAATCATATGGATTATGGTAAATATCTTTTCAGTATTATATTAACAAAAAACAAATATTTATTGAAAGCAACAATGCAAAAATCATGAGAAATTGGTGTCAGTGCACCTAAATGAACCTCTATTTTGCAAAATATGTTTAACTTTATGAGTCTAATTATTTTCCTATTTTACCTCTACCACTTACTTCCCTTATTTTCTTTCTCTTTTTTTCTCGTGTCTATTTCTTCTTCAAGCTTTCTCTTTATCTCTTTCATCCTCCGTCTCATTTCTTCTTTTTCATTGTAAAATTCAATTAAAATCTGAAACGTTAGCTCATTCACTATTGATTTCACAATTTCCTCCATTCCACCGATCTCTGTCAATTAGGCCAACACAACTGAGAACATCTAACCTAACTCTCCCACCATACCGGGTGCCTTCGTTTCAAATCATAAGACTGTAGATGCAATCGAATAATTGACCATCTATGTCACTCATCCACTCGTCTGGAAGCCGGCTCGTTGGCGACTTGTCAAAACCTTAACCGTAGAAGAGACAGTCGAGCAAGTTCATAAAGTTGGATTTCGTTCTGGATAACAATTAAGTTAACAAACATTTTCTTAGTTATATGATATTAATCATATTAATTCTCTTAACAAGTACTATTAATTGATAAGTGTTGGGTTAGATGTTACTAGTTATTAGTAACTGATAATAAAACATGCATCTAAAGGACAATATTTAATTAAGATTTTGCTAAAACATAAACAATCTCAGATTATAATTGATACATGAGTACTTTTGACCAAAAAATAAATAAATAAAAATTGATACATGAGTACCAAATAGTTGTTCTTAACTGATATAGGATTTGCTAGCTGATAAATAGTTCGATAAATGATTTATTAGCTGTTAAAGTGGTTTGCTACAATATTTGTTAAAGGATACATAATTCATTACTTGATACATAATTTTTTATCTGATACACTATTTGTTAAGGGATAGAATTCTTAACGGTTAACACTTTTTGTATCAGCGTCGATAAATTCTTGTGTCTATGGCAAATACGAGGTGAGAAAGAGGAGTTGGTGGAGAGATGTCGGCAAAATTGGAGTCTGTAACGGCTGAGATATTTTAAAAGGAGAATGATATATGTGAATTTGATTAAAAGCATTTGATGTTTATGATGAAGACAAAGATTCATTGTGAAAACGAAATCAAACTAAAAAGATCCAAAGTTCCAGAGATTTGACAATATTCTTGGAGAAACTATTAAAAATTGAAACTACAATCTCACTAACTTCGACGGAAATGCAGAGACGAGAATATATATATGTCGATGGCGAGAAGAGATATATGTCAATAGCAGATTCATAACGAAACAGAGTTGTTGTTTTGGAAAACTCGAAAAAAGATTGCTTGTGCAGATTTGAAAAGAAACATTTGATGCTGATTTTAGATTACAAGAAAACAAAGAGGTGAGTGATGAATCGTGTAAAGAAAGTCCCCAAAAATACAGAAAAATAGATGAATTGAAGAAAGAGATTGGATAGGGGCAGTCTGAGAAGTTTAATGCCAAAATATTACAGTCATCTACTCTTAAATCTTGTCATTGTGCATCCCTACTTTTTGATCCCAAATAGGTATATTACTACCTAACACACAATCTTTCATAAAGAAAAGACAATCTCTATTACTCTCATCACTGAGATACTCTCAAAACTACCTGCAAAATCTATTGCAATTTATGAATGTGTCTCAAAACAATAAAATCCTTACATTGCACTACAAATTTTACCGAATGTTTCCTAACCAGTAAGGGACTCCCTCTGTTTTGAGATGCAAAGACATATTTTAATGGATTTTTCAGGTAATCTTGAGAATGTCTCAGTGTTAAAATTGATATAAATTATCTTTATAAAATTTATGGTGATTCTACAAATTGTTCATGGATGATTTTGCACTGCTGCTTTTGAAATATTAATGTTTATCTTTTGGTTAGTGTTGTATACTATTCCCAAAAATACTTATCATAAATTCATAATGTATTGACCCTTTTCTTCTTTTCGCTCTTTTTTTCTTCATGTGTTTGGAGTGAGGGTTTACAGACTTATATGGAATCGGATTAAAGGGGACTTTCTCCTCCCTTAAATTTCCATAAAAAATCTTAAATTAACACTAATTCCATGTGTCTAGGGCTGGGAATTATTATCCGAGATCCAGATTCGATTTGAGATCCGATCCACTTCGAAAATAAAATATCCGAAGCGCCCAGATCCGATCCGGATATTAACATGTCGGATCCGTCGAATCTGGATCCGGATCCGGATATCTGGATTTTTAGATCCGGATATCCGGATCCAGATTCGATTTTTTAAAATGGTATTAAAATTTTATTTTTATTAATAATTATAGTTGATTTATTAATTTTTATACATAAAAATTAGTCTTATAATATTACATTTAGTTTTAATAATATTATATACATAAATACATTCATAAATTTTGTAAAAATATTTAATGTATGTAATATTTATATATTATTTGAATTTAATTTCTATTTTATAAAATATTTTTATTTTTTTTAATTATTTTGACAGATCCGGATTCGAATCCGGATACTCGCGGGTATCATGATATCTAGACGGATATCTGAAACTCATATATTTGGAAGGTACAAATCTGAATCCGTATAGTGAAATCACGGATCCGAATACTCCAAATATCTTGGATATCCGGATCTGTCTCAGGCCTACATGTGTCTAAAGTCGACTGTTTTCAGAAAAAAAAATTTAGGCTGAGAAATTAGTTGAAAAACTAATTTCACGAATAGAGAAAATTGTGGTAAAAAAAAGGAGAGTTTAAAAGAAGAAAAAATGCCCCCCCCCCTCCTTTAATTTTCTTTCAAGTCCTCCTATAGAAAATCACTAAAAATTGTCTTTTCGTATTTAATTACAAAACTTTATGAAGACAAAATTTGTCTCAAAATTTTGAAAAAAATGTGTTCGACTTGCTAGTAGATAGTAAAATTTTGTAGTATTATTTTTCATTCAACAACTATTTATTTTTAGTGGTGATCATAATGAAGTCGATTAAAAACAAACGGTAACACAAATACAGAACAATCAATAAAATTTTGAACTTGCAAATTTATGGTTAGTTTCAAAAAAAATATCTATACACTTTACTTGGGAAAAATAAATAGACCGTACTATAATAATTTTGTTAAAAGCCGTGCTATGATTGGCTAACTATCTATAAACTTTTAAACTATTTGAAGTTACTAATTAAAGGGGAAAGAAAATAGACAATATAAATAGAAAGGTAAATACCTAATCTATTTTTATTTTCACAGTTTATATTTTAGTTTGATTTAATTTTTTTTAATAGTGGAATGTATGTTGAACCAAAGAGAAGTAATGCATGTATTTGTTTGTGCAAATATGTGATTGGAAATGTGATTCGAAAATTAACAATTTCCTGAGCACACACTTTTACACGTCTCTCTGCAAAACAGGGCCCTGTTACTAAAACTACAAAAGAACACCTCTTCTTCTTCTCTTCTCCGAGCATCTTCCTTTCTTTGAATTAATACTTTTGAATTTTGATCTTTCTACAGGTTTCTTCATACTGAAAACCTTAATCGCTTGACTCAGTTTTCTTCTTTCGTAAAATAGTATGGTTGATTATTTTTATTGTCATTTTTTCCTCTCGCTATCTTGCATTTAAGGTAAAAATGATCACTGAATGATTCAAAATAATACCATGGGACTCATGCTATTCATTATGTATATTTAGTTTTCCTCTTTACTTTATGAATTAAAATATCTGCATATTTTACCAGTTAGTTTCACTTTACTGTTATTAAATTTTTATTTTCGAGAGTTTTTTTCAGCACAGATCACTTTTCGAGTTTTTATTACAGCTAGAGTCATTTTATGCTTCAGAAGTAGTTTATTGAGATATAATGACAAATATATCCTCAATTATCAATTATGTATATGTAACCATTTTTATTTTCTTCTTGTCTCGTGTGAAGATTAATATAGTTTTCAAAATTCAAAAAGCATCAAATTATTTTATTTGTTTTAATCATAGCCACAAAAAAATATCTTTATCTCAATATTTTTTTCTTTATATCATTTCTTTACCTTCCTTATCTTAACCTACGAAGACTTAGTTGACGACGGTGACGACTTCGACAATATCAAAATCTCAATCTCATTTATCCTTCCACGCCTAATTTAAGATTTCGACAAACAGACCACAACCCGGTTCACATGATTTCTGTTTCTGTAACAACCAATCCTTACTTGATTTAGCAGGCGTTTAGCGTTAGGTCGTATTGTCTATGTAGATTAGCTCGTTCCTCATGCCTACAAATGAGTTGTAAGATCTGAGAAATTATTCGAGTCCTATGGACGGTTAAGGATGTGCTTTCCACTATGTTTTTGAAATATGTATGATTTTTCATGTAATTGGATCTTCCATCGCCGTCGTTTCCTCTTCGTTTACAACTGCTTCTGCCACTATGGCTGTTGATCGAACCTTATGGTCTCTGCTCAAAATACTGTGTGGATGGTGGTGGACAAGAGGAAATAACAACAACCTAAGAAAAGTAATTTGTGTACAAAAAATCATTGTACAATATAGAAAACATATTAGTGGAAGAACATTTATTAGATGTGCACATTAATAACATGTCTATGAGTTTGGACACATAATAGCATTTACATCTGTTGTCCATGAAAAAACAAACAAAAATACCAAGAGAAGATCAGTGACATCGGTGACAAACACCAATCACTAAAAGAAGATAAGTGACAAATCACCATAGGCATCCACATGGATACCATGTAGAAGAAACACATCATTGTATACGTGGACAATCCTAGATGGTGTACACATGGACATGCCAAGACAGTGTACATGCTTTTAGGTGTTTGATAAACTACATGTATATAATTAAAGATCGATGATGCACACATAGATAAATACTAATAACGTTCATGAATGTGTATATATATATATATATATATTAATAATGCCCATTCATTTTTGTGTTCGTGCAAGTTTTTAAGTAAGAGTTTTATATCCGTGTACATTATTCTGGTGATATACACATGTACATTGTTGTAAAGATGTTCATGTATGTACACCCCATGTAAACCGATCACCATTTGAAAATATGAAACCGATCACCATTTGAAAATCTACCAGATGAAATATAAACAACATCACCATAACCAATAACTAATAGAACATGAAGCACTTAAGATTCACTTAAACTCACAAAAATAGTTGTTATACATAAAAAAAAAGTAACGAGAGCTCTTAAATATTGACTTGCCAGAAAAGGTTCTTATAGATATCTTCGTAATTTCAGACAACATGTTTATCCCTCGCTGTGTTTCTTCTATACAGACATTTGCAGACTAAGAGAAACAGTAGAGAGAAGAATGGGTGTAAATATTTTATGGATTCCGATTGATTAAATAAACCGGTGGAGTACCAGAAACCCAAAGTTCGTCCATGTCTACGAGCTGAATGTGTTGGTTGGTGAGAGAAAGACAATGAATTAATTAATGGTTGATGGAAAAGAAACACAATGTAGGGGTATGACACCGATTCAAGATCTATAAAAGTAAATCCAATGGCTGTAAACTTTGTAGATATAAGTCAAACCAATGTTTATCTAACTAAATTCAACCATAGTTTTTAAAAAAAAAAAAATCAAAGGCTGTGTTGAAAGCATGTCAAAAGCATTATTTACATTGTTTTTACTTAGTGTGTATTATGTAGTTAAAACTGAGGGCAAAACAGAAATTTAGCATGTGAGTTCTTTCATTTTTCTCGGTAGAAAGTGTGCTAGGAGCACAAACTGACCTACACTGTAATAAATAACTTGTAAAGTGTATTTAAATGTAATTGTTTCTTTTCAAATATAATTTTGTTGATAGAGAAACTATATTACATATAGTTGAAACAGTGAAGTATTTGGTTGACTTGAGAAGCTACGAAGAAAAAGATGAAACAACACAAAAAAAACAATAAAAGCTCAAGAAAAGAAAATCTCAATGCAATAGTGATGAAAGAGTAAATAAAACAAACAATAGCAATCACAAAACAACAGCAACAACAACAAAGAAGCAAATGAAAATCAAAAGCACCAAACAGTTCAACAAATAGTAAAAAAGACAAGCAGATTCATCAAAACACAAACATTAAAATAACTTCTTAACAAAGAAGATGAGGAAGAGTCAGGTTTCTTCATCCTAATTCCTTTCTTATTTGCTTTAACTCCATCCCTGTCGACTCCAACTTCAGCACCAACATCGACCTCAAACCTCCTAGTTTTCCAAAACGAGTTCCTGTACCTCACCTGCGTGTTCAGGTTTATCCGAAAACTCGCCAATCCATTAGGCAATACCGCTTCTAAAACCGTCTGGTTGTTCAAAGGCACAACCTGACCCCACTTCTTGGCTTTCTTTTTCCGTCCCTGGTAGAATCTTGGCACCGTGTAGTTACCGATGAGTACATAGGTGACGCTGGAGATGGAAAGGTGTACATCGTCGTAGTAGATTCCTTGTTCACTGTTTGGATTATCTAGACGAACCATGAAGTTGAGAGTGGTGTTGAGTCGTGAGTTTAGGGTTTTGTTGAGGGCTGGAACATAAAAGTATTCGATTGAGCATTGTGGAGTGTTTGAACTCGTTGGACGTAGACTTATCCAAACTATGAGAATGATGATTCCAGCTGTGATGATTATCCAAAAGCCGAAGCGCCACCAGCAACTTGTACGGTTCATCTTTTTGTTCTCAAAATTTTGATATTTTGATTTGAAAGATTGAAGATGAATATCTCTAATCGTTCTGATCAGAAAACAAAAGATATCTATTCGTTGGGTATTTCTTTTGCCGATATTTTAATTTGGCAACGCAAAGACACGACTAAATAAGAGCCTGGAGACAGATTTAAAACATATAAAATAATTAAATTAAATAATGCATGACTGATGATAAATAATATATTTCGAAGACTTCTTTCGGTCTTGTATAGAACGACCAGAGCTGTTTCCAAAACAAATATTTATACCAAGACCAAAAAGGAATGTTCGTTTTTGGTAAAACCAAAAGGGATGTTATCAAACCGAAATCTTGACATTGTAAAGATCAAATGGTTTATACATTTTATTTGTTGGCTACTCATTTTTTATTACTTGAGAGAATTTCACCTGCCTTCAAGGAAGGTCACGGAAAGATTCGTTAGGAAAGAATAATTTATAATTGACTTTCCCTGTATTTTTAACAACTTTCCTGGTAATCAATGGCAACTTTCACAGGAATCAAAAGATAGTGTTAGAATACTATAAAAGGACTGGTTAGACTATTGGTAAAGCCGTCAAGGGGCCGGGTGTCAATTGGGCTGTCTATGTTCAAATAGACGATATATTTTTTTAGAACTTTGTTGATCAGAGACCAAATTGTACCCATTCAAAGTATATCAAACTCATTTTGGACCATAGTTGGGCTGTCTACATGCCCAAATAAAATCATTAATTATCATAGAAAAATACATACACATCATGTGGGAAATGTGATTTATAGACTTTGGTGGGAAATGTGATTTTGCAAAAAATTGCGGAAAACATGATTTTGTTGTTATGAACGAAAAGATAATTTTACGATTTTGGCAGAAAAACATAGTTTTGTGATTTTGACAGAAAATATACTTTGCAGTTTTGGCGGCAAAACATAATTTTACGGTTTTGGTGGAAAAACATAATTTTATGATTTTTGACGGAAAAACATGATTTTTTGTTTTGGGTAGAAAACATGATTTTATGATTTTGGCGGATAACCATAATTTTATTTTGTTTCAGTGGAAAAATCTGATTTTGCGGTTTTGCCAGAAAAATTCGATTTTGTTGTTTTGACGGGAAAATATAATTTTGCAAATTTGACGGAAAAATATTTTTTCTGTTTTCTGATTTTTTTCAACTTTGAAAACCCTATATTTTTAGGTTTATTGGACACTTATGTCCAAATGGTTTTAACCCATATGATTTTAGAGTTAATGGGTTTGAATCCAATTAAACAACTTTAATTTTTGGATCTAATATGGTCAGCCATTTGTATTTGGTTTTGGTTAACCAATGGTCATTACGCTCATCTGATCTCCTTAGCAACACAACCTAAAATATTAAGAACAATTAGATTATGATCCGCATTTTAAAAGGGTCGAGTCATCTTTCGCTTCAATACCTGGAACTGCGAGTTTATGTTTTGTTTTCTAATTTTTTACAAATTTAACTTTTATATTTATACTTTTAGTTATATTTTTGTTTGTTATATAAGAAAATTTTAAATGATTAATCAGAAGATTTAATCAATTCTATTAAAATAATTAGACCCTACTTATACTATTTTAATAGTATTGATTAGGGGCGGAACCCTGCACAAACGTGGAGTGTGGTGATAACAAAAAATTGTGATCTCTCAAGACAACAGTTTGGTGGTATATTGGTGGTATATAATTCGTGCTTTTTTTTGTCAGAAATGGTGTATGATAACTTTTTTTGAAAGGGATTCCACTAACAGACTTGGGTTGTGTTTTCTTTAGTTTCTGGTGGTAAGTGGGATTTGGTTTTGCGATTTTTGAATTAGGGATGAGGTGTCTCACTGTCTCGTTGTGGGTCGTAAGTTTAAGAGGCTGATATAGGTTTTTTAAAGCTGGGTGGCCAACGTTTGCAGGTTTCATTGCCTCCAGTTATTGCAGATACACCTTCGTCCTAGCCATCTTTATGCCTTTGAGCGATGCTTTTATGTTTTCCCAACAAATCTTTGCAGTTACTATTTATTCAGTCCAATTGAAGTTTTCAAGGATTTTCTTTCCTTTCTCACTCATGCCCAAAACAATTGGAGCACACCTTAAATTTATAATGCTTTCTTGTGCCCGACACGAGCATCAACTGAGAAGTGCTGGAGTCCAAGAAATTTATTTTTAGCGTAAAAGTAGCCAAGTATAGTATTCCATTGATGTACTGGGATTCTTGGTTGTTGTACTCCAAACATCTCGCCATCAGAACTCAGTTCCAGATCGCTAGTAAAGGTCTTTCACCATTGGTAATGGGTTCGGTTGCTTGGAAGATCTGAAGTTCCTTGCATGAGCTTGTATTAATCCCACTGGTTAGACGGCAGCCAATAACAAAAATTTAATTTCGTCAAGAATATAATGATGGAATTCTACCAGCCGGTTCATATCTGACGCACGTAAATGCTAATGATATTAACACTTATTTAGAGGCCATCTCTTCCTGGGAGGTGATGATAATGACGTAAGAATATCGTCTCAGATATGTATTTCGAAGCGTTAAAGGAGATTAATTAATTTTATGTTTTGGAAGGACATGTCTGCTTCTGGCCGAAAAATTTACGATTTACTATCTATTAGAACATGTCCATTGGTTAGAACCCTTGATGGGTTCTAATGATTTGTTTAATTGTTTATTGTGTACTTTATGAAGTTTAGAATCCTTGTTTATGTAATTAGTTTTGTCAAGGTCCAGTGGGAGAACCTCTATGAGGTTCTTAATTTTTTTTTTCTTTTTCAGAAGTTGAATTTGGTGGCAAGGCCATCTTCTGATTCGTGAGAACAGTTGATTTTCCAAAACTCTTCTGGTTCATGTGTCTGGATCTCCCAGTATCTCTCTACAATGAAGCCTGGTGTAGGAAACTGCAGTTGAAGCAAAAAAAAATATCACACCTCGCTGCATGAAAACAATGGTTACCTGAGTCTGATATACATAATGAGACTGGTAGTTCTGAAAATTACCTGACAGGGACCATAACTCAAAACAACAGACAATGGTTGGATCCAATTCATATCTTTGATCCATGTGAGACTGGAGAAGCTTGTGAAAAAACCTCTTGATATGATCATAATAGATTCAAGCTTTTAGGAGAAGCATAGATAACCTATCAGTGAGCAAAGGGAAGGTGTAATCAGTGAGATATTTCATCCACCTGAAGGGAAAACAAAAACGGTGCTACGTAAGAAAAAGATATATACTCTTTGTATTGTGATTAATGAACAATCAATCACTTAACCTTATACAGTGTTCCTGACGCAACAACAGACAAAGCAACCCAGGAGAGTGCGTTTGCAGGCTTTACTTTGAAGCCTTGGAATCATAAAAGAGTATGTCAACCCACAGCCTGATGCTGAGACCAAGCTGCATAGTTGTAAACCAATGTCGTTCAACCAGAAGAAAACTGTGTAATAAAACATAAACAGGTCTCATCAATCAGATATCACCCAAAGAAGACATGTTGAAAGCACTAGCACTAAAGAAAACAACTTGAAAATTCTCATCTAAGGAAACCAAAGTAAGAGTTTAGAAAGAATGAAACTTTACTCAGACGTAAGATCTTCTTTGCCTCTGATTCCTTCCATTACCACACACACAAGCAAACTGATTCACGAAACCAATTATCTTTTACTAGTTATGACAGTGTTTTCACCTTCCCTATCATAATCCAGCCACAGCACAAGCCAGTCGCTTCTCCTAGCTTCCTCCTCCAATGTCTTCTTGATATTTTTCTTATCCTAACCAACACAGAACCAGAATTAATCAAAAAACTGAAAAATCCAGCAAATCTAACTTCATCATAAGATCGATCAAAGATCTAACTAGATCAGACCTCAGGGACCTGTTTCATTACCGGAGCTTGGTCGAGATTTTTTTTTTTGATTTCAGATCAAATCAGAAATAACACGTAGGGGTTCTTTACCAATTCTGAAACTCCTATATTGAGGAGCGGTTCTATCCTTTTTCATCATTTTTATTTATTTTTTCTTACTTTTTATTTAAAACTATTGTCAAGAAGTTCCCAATGGAGGTGGTCTTAGTTTGCAGATTTTTTTTTTTAAAAAAACAAGGACACTCACAAATTCACCATTCTTTTGAGTCCAAAAGCCCATGGGTGGTCCCTATTTCGTCATAAAACAGAAACACATGCCTTCTCGTCGTAACACAAAAAGGGCCGTCCCTAATTCTTCATAATACAAAAACACAGGTTGTCCCTAATTCGTCATGGTATAAGAACGCATGTTATTATGTCATATTGTTTGATCATGTAACAACTCTATATATGCTTAATTGTATTGTTCAATTCTATGTTTTCATTATATTTCTACTCATGTAACAAATCTATGTTAAAAAAAAATTATGTAAAAAAATAGATATTGAATCATATGTTTAGAAGTCAAAGAAGTATATATATAATTTATAAAATCATGGTTTAGAGGTTTGAGGTTATGGTTTTAGGGTATAAATCCTATTCGTCGTAAATGAGTCGTCAAAAATACATGGATAGTCTCTAATTTGTCGTAACAAAAAAACACGGGTCATCCTTAATTCATCGTAACACAAAACACAGTTGGTCCCAAATTCGTCATAACACAAGCACGAGTCGTCAAAAAGAAATTAGATATTGTATTAGAGGTATATTAGTTATAGAAGTGTAACTATATATATATATATATATATATATATATATATTGATCTCACTCAAATTACCCTAGGAGTGAATTACTCTCTCAAATAAGAGGTTCAGATGTAGTACTTAGGGATCGATTTCACGGGAAGCGAAGGAACACAAAAGATGTTTAATCCTTAGTGACTAAGCTAGGTTGAAATGATTTAAATGTAAATTGCAAGTTGTGATTAATGATTAATTGCTCAAGAGAGTGTTTGAGGGTTCTAATCAATAAGAGAAATAGTTAGATTCAAGGTTACTATTCAGCCAGTTCAGGATTATAATGCTATGGATGTTTTAATGAGTTGCTTGCATATACTAAAGAACTTTGAATCTTTAGAGTTGGCTAATAACTATCGTTACTAGTCTCGTCTATTGATCTGTCTGCCGACAATATCGATCGATGTTTGACAGCTTGTATCGATCGATATGTGTGTCGTTGATCGATTACTCTATAGGAGTATCGGTCGATATAGCTCTAGATCGAATCGAATATATGTTCACCAAGATCATAGACCGGCTCTCGCTTATCCCTAGAGGATCTTAGCTTATTCAAGATGATGTCAGGAGACTGATTTATACTGATTTATGGATTAAATCAACTCCAAGATCATATTCTAGTTAGCTACGCTAGAATAAGCATTAGGGTTCATCAGGATAATGAGTATACAACTCAACAGTCCATAGTTGGGGCTAATCCCTCATAACTATTTGAACCCTAAATCTAACAATGGAATCTACTCAGACATGACTGAGTGACTCATAGCATCTAGGTAATAATAGAGATTCATTTATAAGACCGAACAATCAAGTTCCTCGTGATAACAAATCTCTTTGTATCTTTCTTCTAAACTTAGAATCCTATAACCTTAGATGAGAACAGAATTAAGATGAAAAGAATACTTTATTGATAAGTAAGAAGTACTAGAACAATGATATGTTGTAAAAGCTTACTTTGCCAAAACACATAGGCAAAGGTATAAATATTGAGTACAATTAGGTTAAAAACTCGTCAGGGGCATTATAGTAATATTGAGACATCTTGGGCTTCAAGTCGATTGAGAATATTCTTCCTTCTTCTGCACGCTCGATATCGATCGATGGTACTATGTGTCCATCGATCGATGGAGTATCTCGTCGTCATTTCTTCAAATGCGTCATCGATCGATTACACGAAGTGTGTATCGATCGATATGTAACTCTGGATATCGACCTCGATGTCTGATCTTCAAGTCATCTCGGGAAAACTCTCCTTTAAGCTCCAAATGGCACCTAAAACGTCACTTTACTCCAAAATGCCCTTGAACCTGAAAACATACCTAAAAGACTCCAAAACATAGATATATATATATAGTAAAAGCATATAAATACCATGAGTAAAAGTGGGTCAAATCATGGTATATCAACTCCCCCAGACTTAACCTTTTGCTTGTCCTCAAGCAAACACACAGGTAGTCTTAGAAAGAAGTTTGAAAATAGCAGGGACTCAATTTAAATCTTAACTTTAGGATCATCACCTCTACTTTGTTGCAAGCCACATCTTATGCCTATTAATCACATGAGTACACTATGCCATATCCTAGCTTAGCAACTAAATCTCCTAACCAAATATCTTAACAATCCTGTCTGTCTATCCCCTCTACTGATCTCATTTATGCATAAAAATAAAAGTGCAGGCTTTACCTTGGGGATATCGATCAAGAAACACATGGATTCAACTCAAGCAAGTTTCTGAACACACAGGCAAGTCTTCTCTGATCCCTTTCTTCCCCCTTTTTATCTCTCTTCTCTGGATCCTAAGAGTTTCAAATTTTGATGAACACTGATTGCCACAAAGGCTATCTTTATGTTATCTCATTGACTTAGTAACACATACTTTTGAATAAGCGAATAGTGGGGTCGCAGGAATCACTCCTACCCCTCGCTTTGATCAATCTTTTAAAGTAGAATAATGGGATCGCAGGAATCACCCCTACCCCTCTACTTCTCAAGATATCATATCACATCTTTATACAAATAATTTCTCTCTTTCCTTAGGATGCTGAAGAGAGAGAGGGAAGGGAATCAGAAGCACACATACTATTACCTTCCAGACTTGCAGGAGGATTCCGATCCCTTGTATACCAAGCCCCAAGACAAGCAATATATTGTCAGGTTAGGTTGGAGACCAGCTTTGGTTCTTCCAAACAATCATGAGAAGTATTGTTGTAGGTGACAGTTGATCCACTTTAGCATCTTTAGTACTTTCTGTAATCAACAAATATAAGAATGGTGCTAAAGAGTGGTTAGATAAAAAGAAATTTTTTGAAAAATATCCTAGTCCCTTTCTTGACTCAATAAAACCAATTTTGAAAACATTTTGGTGAAATCAAAAAGGTAAGGTAGCATCAGTAATCTCCCCCCAGACTTAAATCATACACTGTCCTCAGTGTATAATAGTCGGATTAGGGCATAAATAAATCATAATGAATGTACTGATATCGAAAATTAGAACGATATACCTGACCGTGGATACGTATCGAGCGATAGTGAGTCGTCTATGTCGATCGATAAGGATAGGACTATGTCGAGCGATGTCGACAGGATCGTATCGGTCGATGGAGATGGTAATCGTCTAGAATCTGATAAACTTAAAAACAAAAACGAAAAACGAAAAATAAAAACATAAATCAGATTTAACTAAGTAAGAAAATACCTAATAGTGGGTTGCCTCCCACTCAGCGCTTTATTATAGTCTTTTAGCTTGACTATGGTAGTAATGAGGCAAGTGAGGTGAGTTCATGACACTTGCTGAGAAGCAAGCCTCATCCGTGTTCTCTCCATGTTTCTCTCCAAACAAAGTGGTGAAGAAGCTTCTTGTGGATTTATCTCCTCTGGTTAGTTTCTCCTTTAATTCAATGACCTCGGTGCGCAGACGTTCTATATTTTCTGCATTGCTCTCAATGTAGAACTGGTGGTTTCTGAATGTTGGATAGGTGTATTGGGATAGATCACCGAGTTCTTCTTGTATGTCATTGAGTCTCTCAAACGTTCTCATTCGTACCATGAGCCTATCGATCGATCTCAGGTAGTCAATATCGATCGACACTGGTGTAGTTCTGTCGGTCGATGTCCTGATTGGTATATCGGTCGATGCTAATGGTGCTGGTCTATCCGCGAGTTGTCTTGAGATGGTCTTGATTTCCTTCTGGATGTTCTCTATAGTGTACTCCATGCTCTTGACGTCGCTTTGCACTGGAAACCATAGTTGCTCAAAGCTTTGGTAGGTAGAATCTCCAACCTCTTGAACTATGGTGAAGAGATCTTGAATTGTCTTCTCCAAATCAGCTCTGGTGCAAAAATCGCTGGAGTTCATATCGGGCGATGGACTAGGTGTCATATCGGTCGATGCTGTGCGTCTGTAGTCCTCGCAGAGTGCTCTCAATGTATCTTCAACCTCGTGCAGTCGATCTTCCATTGGTGGGATCATCTCATCAGTTATTTTCTTCTTGCTGGTGTAGAAGGATTTCATCGTTTGGTGTGTGTGGTGTAGAGCCTTGATGATGTGATCCATGGTATCTGCCATTGTTGATGTGCGTTCCTTGAATGAGGTGAAGTTGTTGCTGAGCTGCTGATATTTGTCTTCCAGATCTTGGTCGGTGGTTGCCTCTTCTCGTTTGATGTCCTGATAGATGTTGCGGATGAGATTAGTGATTTCTTCTTTGCTGTAGGTGTTCTGCAAACGTCTATTGGTCGATGTGCGTTGATTTGCATCGGTTGACGGTGTAGGATGAGGATCGGTCGATGGTATCTGTCCAGCATCGGTCGATGGTGGCACGTCGGTTTTCAGTTGTGAACGGAGAGTGGATACTTCTTCTTCTAGGGCGTCTTTCTTTTGTTGTTGAAGATTATAAGCGCTCTGAATCTAGTTGATTTCAGATTGGAGTTCTGATCGTGCTCTCTCCATTTCATGTGGATAGGTAAAGGTTTGCCAGATGTAAGGGCTCTTGGCCTCATGGATTATCCGTTGGACTTCAGCTTCTGTGTAGAGCTTCTCTTTAGGTTCCGCTCTATTGAAGTGATCTGCATGTATGGGCAAACAAAAACAAGACCAATCAAATAGTGATGCTCTGTTAAGTAGCTCCTCTATGGCTTTCTTTGAAACATGGATGATGTCTCCATTGACTCCTCTAGCAAACCCAGATTCATCTCTGAAAACTCAAAATTCGTCATTCTTCTCCCATAAGAAGCGTCGAGATCCATCTTTGAAAGCTCGTTTGCCCATCTCTCGGTGCATATCGAACGATATACGATTATGTTTATCGATCGATATGTGCTGAAATTCTGAATCCTCCGTGTTGAGATGATCAGCTGTAGCTTCGTCTTGATTGGATTCTGTGGTTGTACTGATTTGCTGATGCTGCTGATTGACAGAGGTGTGAGGTAGTTGTTTGAAGAGGTGTATGGATCCATTGACGGTTTGAAGGATGTCTCCTATATCCTTCTTTGTTATTGGGATGATTCTCCCATCCATTGCTCGTGCATTGCCTTCTGGATCTCTGAAAATACCAAACTCATCCGGAGTTAGATAACCAAAATCAATATTATTTATTTGTACCTCGGATGGTGTAGTGGTCGTATCGGGCGATGCTGTATCAGGTGCATCGGTCGATGTGAGTTGACGGTTGTCGATCGATTGTTGTTGGAACATATCGGTCGATGGGACTTCCTCAGGTTGAATTGCATATTGCAATGGAATTGCCTCTACTGCAAAACTCTCATTGTAGTCGCTTGCCCAACTTCCAATTGAGTAGTCTCCGTCTCTTATATCCTTAGATGGTGTGTATATGGATATAAAGTCGATAGGATCGCTTGATGGTTCATAGGGTCGTTTGAGCGATCGTCTTGGTTGCATATCGGTCGATGAAGGCTTGCTTACATCGGTCGATGCGTTGAATCTGAAGGTGTGGGAAGGGTGTCCATCTTCTTCTTCACGAATGAATCTGTACTCTGTAGCTCGTTCTTCCTCGTAATCTTCATCGTATTCCTCCTCTAAAGGTATGTAGTCGTCCGGTTCTGATGTAGCTGGCTCAAAATCGGGCGTTGATGCTAGGGTTTCAGCGTTGTTCCTCCAAAAGGGCTGTCTATCGATCGATGTGGTGGTAGCTACGTCGGTCGATGTGTTGGTGTTGGTATCGGGCGATGGGATGTTGCTCTCATCAGTCGATGTAACCGGATTGGTTTCGTATTCAGCCATGGAATCGCACTCATGGGAACAGAAACAAGCTGCTACGACTTTTGTGGTCTCCTTAGCTGGTGGCTTGATGACCTGGACGGGATCATAGAGGGTGGTGGGATTAATTAGGGTTAGGCAGAGCTTGTTGAACTTTAGGTCACAAACAGCTCCGACGGTGGCTAGGAAAGCTCTTCCAAGTAGTAGTGATGTCTTGAAGTTAAGCTTGACATCCAGGACGTGGAAGTCTGTTGGGATGATTGCATCTCCAATCTGTACCTCAAGATTTCGAATTAAGCCTCCAGAATTTTGTTGAGAACAATCCAAAAAGATGAATGTCTCATCAGTAGGCTCTATCTTCAGACGTAGGTGGTCTGCCATGATCTTAGGTATGATGCTGACTCCTGATCCTGTATCACATAAGGCACGAGGGAATTCAATGCCCCTGAAGGAACATGGTACTGTGAACTTCCCTGGATCGCTCCTTTTTGGTAGTGTGATCCTCTTCTTCATGCTGTCACGAACTTGGTGAAACATTTTTCTAATGTCTTATTCTGTCTCCTTGGTCTCTCTGAAGAACATCCACAATCTATGAGAAAAGTAGGCTTCTTCAAAGGGTTTCTCTGCAGGGATTCTTATAACACGTTTCCTGAAGTTTTCCATCTCTGCTTCATTAGCTCCCCTTTTAAGGTGCTTTGCAATCTTCTCTTTCCTTTTTCGTAAGACTCTTCCTAGGTTTTCCTTTTCTGGTTCCATGGGTTCAATGATGTCCGTGGGTTTCTTCAATATTGCTGTAGGAAGGGATTTGGAAAGTTTGGACTGCTCCCGGAGTGCATTAAGTCGTGCTACATCGATTTTGGGTAGTTGCACTCGGCGGTGTGGGATAGTATATCGATCGATGGCTACTGCTGTTGTCGGTCGATATCGCTGTCTCCGGATCGGTCGATGGAAAGGTTTCTGTATCGATCGATGGGGTCTGAAGATCGGTCGACGTCCATACCGGTGGGTGGTCGTGGGTGTTTGGCTGCAAAGGCTTCGTGTGACATGATTTTGATTGAATTGCACTCGTTGGAGGGTTCCTCGAAGTCTATCGATCGATATTCATCAAAGTTTATCGATCGCTTTGCTTTTGGTGATATCGATCGATATCGGGCCGATGATGTCGATCGATATGAGTCAGATCCGGCTTCGGGCGAGGCTTCCTCTGTCGTGTTTTGCAGCTCTTTCTGGGGAACTTCCTCCCAGAAATCATCATCTATGATGGCATTGACGTGGTGGTGGGTAGTAGGCTCTCCTGGTGTTCTTGCTAAGGCTTCTTGTTTCTTCAAAGTCTCTCCTGTCTGAACTACTTGAGTTTCCACTTTCTTCACATAGGTATTCAAAGTATCAAGCTTTGAATTTAGAGTGGTGTAGATAGAGTCAATCTTCCCATTGAAATCCACCTGGAGCTTCTGTTGTGTTTGTAGAACTCTTTCCAACATTTCTTCTAGCTTGCTTTCCTGGGTGGGTGGGGGTGGATTGGTGTAGAATGAGTTTCCGTAACTCTTGTTGTTGTTGGGGTTGCTGCTGTTGTAGGAAGGTTTCTGTGGGCTGTAGGTTGCTCCTCTGTCCTGAGAAGTTTCTGTTTCCTCCCTGGTTTCCAGATCTCTGAAATCCAGCTCCACTGATCCAATTCACATCTTCGTCTACTTGATCCTCTGCGATTTCTGCATCCTCAACTGAGCAAATCTGCTTGTTAAGCAGCTTCTGAACATTATCCAGCTATGATTGAAATTCACTAATATGTTCCTTCCCAAGGAATGAGACAGATTTTGCTTTGACAATGTTCTTCGTACTGTTGCTTGAAGCCAAGTTATCAATTAACTTCACAGCGTCATGTGGATTCCTTGTGCTGAAATTTCCTTCACTAGCAGTGTCCAGAGCCATTTGATACTTTAGAGCGATGCCTCTGTAGAAGGTGCAGAGTAGTTGCACGTTGTTGTATCCATGATGTGGGCAGTCGCGCTGGTAGGACTTGAATCTGTTCCATGTATCCTTGAAAGATTCTCCAGGTTCCTGAGTAAATGTAGCAATTTTTCTCCTCCAGTCTTCAGCACGTGACTCATTAAAGAAGTTACGCAGAAATGCGTTTTTGATGTCCTTCCAGGTAGTGAGAGAACCTGGTGGTAGTTGTCGCAGCCACTGCAAAGCTTCTCCTGATAGAGAGTATTTGAAAAGCTTGCAGAAAAGATAGTCTTCAGGAACTCCTGTTGGCTTTGATGGAAGATATAATATCTTCGTATCTCTCTAGATGATCCATAGGATGCTCATGAGATAACCCTACAGAAGGGTATCTGTCCTACGAGACCATAGTACTGCGGCTTGAGCTCGAAATCTCCTCTCTGAATAGCAGGAGGGCGGATGGCGGATTACTGATCTGGACGGTTGTAATCTGCCAGGGTTCTATTTCCGTTTGCTTCATCTGCAGGTTGGATGAAGTCTGTAGCGTCTTGCTCATGAATGATTTCCTTTTGAGCATTCAGCTTCTGACCTGCTGCGTTACGCAGGTGACCTTATTGATCACGCAGGTCTCCATTCTCATCGGTTCTGAGAATAATAGGCGCTACCATGGCTCGTCGGGATAGTATCGATCGATGTAAGGTGATTTATATCGATCGATGTCGGATGAAGTGTATCGGTCGACGGTCGGTTGTCGAGCGATGAAGTGCGGCGAGTATCGGTCGACAGAGAAGGTGTCTCGGTCGACTGTGGTAGAGCAGTATCGGTCGACGAACGGGTGGTGATGTCGATCGATTGTCGGTGTATCGGTCGACAAGGTAGGAGTTATGTCGATCGATGTGGAACGTGAGTTCTTGCGGAATGCTACGCTCCAAGCTGTGGGGGTCTTCTGAGTACACAAGTTGATGATTCTTGTTGCTTCTGGTATTGCTGGGCATGTACCTGAAAATCAAGAAAATTTTTTTTGCGTCAGAAGGTGATTTAGCAGAAATTTAAATAACATAGACCTAATCAGATTAAATCTAATGGCGATCTTAGCTCCCCGGCAACGGCGCCAAATTTGATCTCACTCAAATTACCCTAGGAGTGAATTACTCTCTCAAATAAGATGTTCAGATGTAGTACTTAGGGATCGATTTCACGGGGAGCGAAGGAACACAAAAGATGTTTAATCCTTAGTGACTAAGCTAGGTTGAAATGGTTTAATGTAAATTGCAAGTTGTGAGCAATGATTAATTGCTCAAGAGAGTGTTTGAGGGTTGTAATCAATAAGAGAAATAGTTAGATTCAAGGTTACTATTCAGCCAGTTCAGGATTATAATGCTATGGATGTTTTAATGAGTTGCTTGCATATACTAAAGAACTTCGACTCTTTAGAGTTGGCTAATAACTATCGTTACTAGTCTCGTCTATTGATCTGTCTGCCGTCAATATCGATCGATGTTTGACAGCTTGTATCGATCGATATGTGTGTCGTCGATCGATTACTCTATAGGAGTATCGGTCGATATAGCTCTAGATCGAATCGAATATATGTTCACCAAGATCATAGACCGGCTCTCGCTTATCCCTAGAGGATCTTAGCTTATTCAAGATGATGTCAGGAGACTGATTTATGGATTAAATCAACTCCAAGATCATATTCTAGTTAGCTACGCTAGAATAATCATTAGGGTTCATCAGGATAATGAGTATACAACTCAACAGTCCATAGTCGGGGCTAATCCCTCATAACTATTTGAACCCTAAATCTAACAATGGAATCTACTCAGACATGACTGAGTGACTCATAGCATCTAGGTAATAATAGAGATTCATTTAGAAGACCGAACAATCAAGTTCCTCGTGATAACAAATCTCTTTGTATCTTTCTTCTAAACTTAGAATCCTATAACCTTAGATGAGAACAAAATTAAGATGAAAATAATACTTTATTGATAAGTAAGAAGTACTAGAACAATGATATGTTGTAAAAGCTTACTTTGCCAAAACACATAGGCAAATGTATAAATATTGAGTACAATTAGGTTAAAAACTCGTCAGGGGCATTATAGTAATATTGAGACATCTTGGGCTTCAAGTCGATTGAGAATATTCTTCCTTCTTCTGCACGCTCGATATCGATCGATGGTACTATGTGTCCATCGATCGATGGAGTATCTCGTCGTCATTTCTTCAAATGCGTCATCGATCGATTACACGAAGTGTGTATCGATCGATATGTAAATCTGGATATCGACCTCGATGTCTGATCTTCAAGTCATCTCGGGAAAACTCTCCTTTAAGCTCCAAATGGAACCTAAAACGTCACTTTACTCCAAAATGCCCTTGAACCTGAAAACATACCTAAAAGACTCCAAAACATAGATATATATAGTAAAATCATATAAATACCATGAGTAAAAGTGGGTCAAAATCATGGTATATCATATATATATATATATATATATATATATATATATATCAAGAAATCATGGTTAAGTGGTTTGAGGTTGTGATTTTAGGGTATAAAAACCATATTCGTCATAACTGAGTCGTTAAAAATATACGGGTAATACATAATTCGCCGTAACACAAAAACACTGGTCGTCACTAACTTGTCGTAACACAAAAACACGCGTGATTCCTAATTCTTCGTAACATTTACACACGGGCCTTATTCGTCGTAACATTACGACTATACTTTATGACGAAACCTAAATCCCTATATAAAGCTGAACCCTTCAATCCCATTTCAGTTGCTCATTTGTCCCTTTCTAACATCCTCTGATAGTCTAATCTCTCTCTAAGGTATACTTTTTTAGTTTAGTTTAGGTGGTTAGATAAATATGAAATTAGTTTAGGAATAAAACTAGATTAGACATGGAATAGTTTAAGAATGCAATTAGAAGATTTTTTTAAATAGATTACAATAGTTCCATATCATTTATTTAATTATTTCAGACAGATGGCCGGTAGGAACATAAATAGGAACAAACTCCACTATGATGATACATTTCTCGTTACCACGGATCCATCGCTACTATATAAAAAGGGCTATTTTGAGCTTCTTAGGCTATGCCACATATGCAAAATATTCATGTCCAATTAAATCTCCATGTCATCATCTTGACAATCGAATGAGATTTAATGTTGAAACAAATTCAGGTTTGAGCCCAGAAACCACCTAAAATCGAAGTCCAAACTAACATTCACTTATCTGAATATCTTCACTACTATATAAAAGGAGCTATTTTTGAGCTTCCTAGGCTATGCCACATAGGCAAAATATTCTTGTCCAATTAAATCTCCATGTCATCAACTGGACAATCGAATGGGCTTCAATGTTGAAACAAATTCAGGTTTGAGCCCAGAAATCACCTAAATCGAAGCCCAAACTAACATTCACTTATCTGAATATCTTAAAAAAATATTAAAAAAAATATGTCTGTAAACCTACTCGGCGTCACCCCATCATCATCTCCCTAACCCTATTCCTCTCTATGCCGATTCATTTCCTCTCCCCCAAGACCTCATGCATAACGCCTCCGCTGTCATCGATGAAACTTCAACGGTGTATCATAAATCCTCCATTCAAGAAGGCTATAGACCCTCCACAAATCCGGCCAAGGCTATGTGCTCGATCAAATCTAACTCCACGTGCTCTCTTATTCTCACACTATTTATACAACCATTCCCATCTCTCTTTCCTCATATAACAAAATCGAAACTTTAATCATGGCAAAAAAAAACAGCAATCCTCACCGGCGAAGCTCCTGCTCCCCTCCTCTTCCGACATGTTTCACCCGGACCAGGAGAATCCACCTTGCGGTTTAGGCTGATTCATTACTGGGAAGCTAGCAAGATTGTGAAAGGAGGACCAAGCATCCTACTTGGGATTGAGCTGCTTATGATCGACGAAGAGGTATGTCTTCCTGTCTCAATTAATTGTTTAAACAAACAAATTGAAAATTTTATGTCTTCCTGTCTGATTATTCATACGATTGATTAGCTCTAGCTTAATTGTTTTTACATAAAAATTATATAGTAGTGATTTGTCCTCTACTAATACCAGACTTAAAAGATTTTTTTTTAAATGATAAATTGTTTTGAGAGGATAGAGATTGGATTAATAAAAAAAACAAATCCTCGACTAATACCAGAATTAAACAAAAAATTTAATTGCCTTAGATAGATTAATATGAAACATGTGTTTGAGTTATTCCAGAACTGAAAAGTTTGTTAGCTTATTGGTCTTATTGTTTAAAAAAAATTGATTAATTGGGTTTGAGATGATAAGAGTGGTGTGATAGAGATTGGATTACTAAAAAGATAAATCCTCGATTAAAACCATAATTGAAAATATATTTTTAGTTGCCTTACATAGATTAATATGAAAGATGAGTTCGAGTAATACCACAACTGAAAAGTTTAGATTAATGGGAAGTTTACAACACGGCAATGGGAAGTCTTTGATTGGTGTAGAGATGCTGCTCACCTACAAACAAGTAGGATTTCTATTTACTATTCATATATTCTCTCTTTTCAAGAATCAGAAATCCACTTATTGCATTAACGCATCGCCTGATTGTGTTGTTTAGAAGCCACATATGAAAATCTGTATCAGGCTTCCTATACCAAGGTAACTTTAATCGATAAATTCAAAGTTTTATGTTATTTCATCTGTTAACATCAAAACCAATAATTCTAAGCAATGAAAAACGATGAGCATCTGTATACTCCCTTTTTCTTATATCTACTTATCAGCACCAGTGTTGTGTATATATATATGTATAATCTTAGACTTCCTCTTCCTCTTGAGATTGTGAATGGAACTATTAATTTCAAACCAACTCTAGGGGATACGAAGATGGACCAGGAGAGGAAGAAACTGCATAAGGTAACTTGAGGAACGTTGTGTTTCTTTTTGTTTCTATTTAATTTTTTTGGGAAGAAAAACCAATTTAACATGTTTCCATGTGTTACACATCGCAGATAAAAGAGTTACACATTTCTGGCTGATGGCCTTGAACAACAATAATATCACTTCCGAGGAGGTAAACTATATGCAGTTTTGGTATCCATTTTTTCTGCAACTCCAATCAGAACCATGGACAATACCTCTTAGCTTAATTGCTTTGATGTCAGGACACAGAGTGTGATGATTAGGCTCTCAAATAACTTAGATGGTTCAGGACTGAAGAGCGTAAAGGATTTAAACTTGAGTTTTTCTTTGACTCGAATCCTTATTTTAAGAACACTATCTTTACAAAGTCTTATCCTAATTGCTGAGGTGACCCACTGCTTGAGAAGTCTATTATGGTAACTGCTTATGCTCTTCTACATATATTCTATACGACTATACGTCATATGTGTATATATAATAATATTAAATCAGATTCATCTAATGTTTACCATGAGCTCGAGCAATGCTCTTATCCTCTTATCCTCTTACTCAGAGAAATGTGTGACATCTCAGAAACCACTATGGCTGGAGCATTGGCCACGACTGAGGGAAGCAAGAGCTTGAACTCAAAGGTGTCATACAAATTAATGCTCTTGAATTTTTTGAGGTAAAAAATGCATCTTCTTTGCTCGTGAGTTGAATTTATTTCTATTTTTGATCGTTTATTTGTGGGAAGTTTTACAACTTCGATCAACTTTCGATTTGCTCTTCCCATTATTATTATTCCTATGAATTTTGAAATGCAATGAGGGTGTCATTTGTTAGACAGTTTTGTTCATGTCACAAATATTTGTTTGTGTCAGATTCATCTTTGCAGAAAGAAATTTTTTTTAAAATTATTTATCTGTTGCAGCGGAATCGGTTGTGGCAGCGGCAGAGGCAGTGGTTATAAAAGAAAAGAGAGATGGTACAAAGAAAAAGAAACCGAGAGGATTGAGGAAGAAGTTGTAGATCAGTGGCGAAGCGGGTGCTTGGTTAAGGATGTGAAAGACACAAATTTAAGAAGTCTTCAGAGCTGACTAAACCATCGAGAAGATCACCTGTTTTTAACATATGTGGAAGAGCATTTGGTTAGTGGAAGGTTGTACTTGGACATTTGAGGTGTCACAAGGACCGAACTCTGTTTTCGTTTTCTTTGCCGACTGAGATAATAGCAAACTTTAGAGATTTTGAGTGCAACAATATATGAATGTAAGAATTCGTTTTAAAATATTTTTGTATATATGTTTGCAAAACTCTGAAAATGAGGTATATATAAGGATGTAACTGGATGTTAATAAAAGGAATAAGTGGAATTAAAGGGATAATAATTAGTGAAATCCAATGGAATGAAATTAGTATTCCATTTGTTCCTGAACTATTTTTACGTGGAATGATTTTTCTAAAGAATGTTGATATTTTTTCTGGAATGAAATGGAATGAGATGGAATGCTCATTCATTTTTTTCCATTGCAACTGGTGAATATTTTGTAGAATGAGAAGAAATTAAACATTCAGGAAGTTTCTATTCCAAAAAATGTATTCCAGTTGCACCCAAAGAGATATACTTTAAAAATATGCAAAAAGGAATCTATTTTAGTTGTTAAATCAATAAAGTTAATATCTATAATTCCCTTGAAGTCGTGTCTATAATATGTTTATATAAGTACTTAAATAAATATTTATAAATTGTATTACAATCAAATTATTATAGTTTTTATATTATGAAAATATGAGAAATGCACAAACAAGATCAAATTATCTTTTAATTTAATTTACTAAAATGAAATATATTTTTACAAATTTTGTATTTTAAAATCAAAATATTATTTTCTATATTTTGTTTTTATATTTTGTCAATTTAAAGAAGAAATATAATTTCCAAACTGTAATTTAAAACGTAATCGAATAATTATTATGTTAAATATAATCATTTTCTTTGTAAAATCATACGCTTCTAATACATCAAAAATAAAATAAAATAAAATAAAAATATAGCTATATATTTTTGCTTACAAATAAGATTTATTAAAATTAATTAGTATTAGAAGAATACTGATTAATTTTTAAACTTTTAATCAGTTTTCTTTTTTTGATTAACTGATATGAACTTTAACCTTCTTATTCCTTTTTTTGATCAGTTTTCTATGTCAAGTTTTAAACTTTTATTCCTTTTAAACTTTTAAACTTTTAAAATTTTATTCCTTTTAAACTTTTATTCCTTTTTTTGATCAGTTTTCTATGAACTTTTAAACTTTTATTCCTTTTTTTGATCAGTTTTCTATGAACCTTTATTCCTTTTTTTTATCAGTTTTTTTTGAACTTTTATTCTTTTTTTTTGATCAGTTTTTCTATGAACTTTTATTCCTTTTTTTTTGATCAGTTTTTCTATGAAATTTTATATGAACTTTTATTCCTTTTTTTGATCAGTTTTCTATGAACTTTTATTCCTTTTTTGATCAGTTTTTTCTTGATCAGTTTTCTATGAACTTTTATCAGTTTTTTTGATCAGTTTTGATCAGTTTTCTATGAACTTTATTCCTTTTTTATCAGTTTTTGAACCTTTTTTTGATCAGTTTTTCTATGAACTTTTATTCCTTTTTTTGATCAGTTTTTTTGATCAGTTTTCTATGAACTTTGAAACTATTTATTCCTTTTTTTTGATCAGTTTTCTATGAACTTTTAAACTTTTATTCCTTTTTTTGATCAGTTTTCTATGAACTTTAACCTTCTTATTTCTTTTTTTTGATCAGTTTTCTATGTCAAGTTTTAAACTTTTAATCAATTTTCTTTTTTTGATTAACTGATATGAACTTTAACCTTCTTATTCCTTTTTTTGTAGAGGAATAAATAACACAATCATTCTTTTAAATATATGAGAAGGAATAACAATTCTTTTTCATTCCTGCAATTTTATTCATATACATTCGTTTTATATCTATTCTTTTTGTTCCCAAAAAAGTTACCAGTCAAAACCTAAGTTTAATTAAATGAATGAATTCTACCAAATAAAAATGTTAAAAAAATCACAAATAGAAACTACAACCTGTTACTCATTCTTTGAACGTAATTTGCTACTTTTTTAAAGGTTAAATAAATAATATGTTACAGAAATATAACAAGCAAAAGGTACTAATCATTCTTTTTCAAAATTGTAAGTGTATTAAAATGCATATTATACCTTCTTTTATATCTTAACATTACTAAAATTTTAAATATCATATATATACACATATAATTAATTTATTTTTTAAAAAAAGTTAAAATCAATATGACAGACCATAATTATCTTTAACAGCTCTCAGTTAGAAAATATTAAAAATACTCTAAGAAAAGTTAAAGTGCATGATAAAAATAAACCAACACAACGAAACATTGAAAATCAACACATCTATTAAATAACAAGTAGGACATACAAATTTATTGATAAATTTTATATTAGTTCATTATATATAAATGAACAAGTTTCAATCAAATAATGGAAATTTGAAACAGATAATGAACAGTAAATCTATTACACTTTAAAATATACTATTATTAATATAAAATGATTATTAAAAATATTATATATGAAAATAACATATCAACTTTTAATAATAATTGAAAATACAAAAATTACGACAAGGAGAAGTATAAAAACTAAATAATTTCTTAACCCAAATATCATTCTTCTGTTTACTTTATGATTTATTTATCAACTTAAAATTTTAAATATAATATTAAATTATAACAGTTTTATTTCTAATTGTATGAAACAAAAAATTGTAACATAATCTGCGCGTAGCGCGGACCACAACCTAGTAATATTAATAATTTTTAAAGAAACAATTATATGGTTTCTAAGTTTTGGAGTTGCTCTTATATGTGTTTGCCTATAGTGCACATTTAGTATATTTTATTTATGTTTTTTAAAATAAAATAAAATTTCCTTCCTCCATAGTAAAGTGAATGGATGCAATTATATGGTCACCAACCGCTCAATACATTCAGTACTAGGGATGACAATCAAGGACCTGAACTGCAGGCTTGTCCCGTAAAGGCTTGTTGCGGGACGGGATTGGACCTCCATTTTATAAGCCCACAAAATTGCGGACCTCGCAGACGGGCTCAAAACGGGACGGGCTGAATGCGGGACGGGTTCAAAACGGGACGGGTCGAATGTGGGACGGGTTCAACCTGCAGGATTTTGAAGATCCGCAACCATAAACCCCTATTTCTGGTTGATTTTGTTTTCAATACTATGAATTGCTTTACTACTATGTTGGATTTTCTTGTTTAAGTTGGTGGGTTTTGTTTTCAGTATTGTCAAGTGGTGTTTTAAAAAGAAATTAAATTTGGTTACAATGATGTTGTTGAAGAGCTACTGTGTGTTCTTTAAACAGCTCGAATCGAGCGTTTGAGCTACTGCATAATCTTATCTTTACACGCTAAGTTCAACTACTTAGAAGGAGAAGAAGAAACCATTAGTATTAAGTTAATGTTGTTATGCAGAGTTGCTTTACAAAGAATCAAACAAGGAGTATACTTGAAAGAGTTAAATTTCACTGTCCATATGGTTTTTACTTACTTCAAGACTATTAAACCGGCTAGTGATCACATTGGATGTTGTTGTGATCGATGTTGTTGAGCTCTCTTCAACTCTCTAACACAACTCTTCTACTTTAACATTCATGAAGAAAGTTAAAGAAGGCGTTCTGCGGGACGGCCTGCGAAGACTTATAAATTTTGCGGAATGGGATTGGGCAACTATTTGAAAGACCGCAGCCCGCACGGACAGACCCGCAGTGACCCGCTCGACGACGAGCCCGCTGCAGTACGGGACGGGACGGGACGGGAAAGCCCAATTGCCATCTATATTCAGTACCTTAAGACATCTGTAACGGTCGACTCTTACCCAATCTCTCATCCAAATTATAATATAATCAAATACAAAAAGTAGAAATAGAGTAAAAACTAGTAAGGTATCTATATTGTTAAAACTAAAGTACATTTGAGAATTGTTTAGAAACATGAATAATAATATATTAAAAAAATTAATGAGTTTATGTTATTAAGAAAAATTGGAAGTCCATTATATTATAATACCCTATTGATCTGGTCAGCTTTAAAATCTACAAAATGACCCAATTTATTTATCTAAAAACAAATTTCATCTAAAATAATCATAAAAAAATTAAAACTTTATATATATAGTTAAAATTTATTTATATAAAAAATTGATTCAAAAATAGAATTATTTAAAAATTGTTTTTTAAGAATATTTTTCAATAACTATTATAAAAATGTTTTCAATATATTTAAGAAAAATACAATAGAAAACTCAATTACAAATTACAGTTTTTTATATTTCACATTCAGATTTAAAAATAAATTATATATGATTACATATATATGATTACTTATATGATCGTACATATAAACTACAATTAATAATATGATGACACATATATGATATATTAATAATGACATAAAAAATATAACATACTTTCGAAAAATATATATGCGTGGTTGTACGGATCAAATCTTAATGCTTCTTTATGTTGAGATTACTTCTGACTATAGATAAACTCAAGTCTAATGTGTATTTATCTTAGTAGATTACTTTTCTTGTCTTAAGTTTTAATTTAAAAAGTAAATAATATTATTATTATATATTTGTCTGTTTCATATTTAGTTTTTGTAGTAGGAAAAAATTTCCGTTGTCAAAGAAAGGTTGTTTTAGTATTTTAAAGCATAATTTATAAGTTTTATATTTAAATTTATTTTATTGGTTGAAATATGAGTATGTGTATCGATAACATGTTTTTTTAATAGAAAATATTCAAAATTTGTGGTAATACTAGTGTTCTTGCTTTAGAACAGATCGAACTAGAGAGAAAGAGAGAGAGAGCCGTATGGCTTTTAAGGGAAAATGGATTGTTATGTTATTCATCTATCAAAGGAAGGGTCTCCTTATATAGGGAGTACATGACTGACTTAAACAAGTAATTAGTCAATGTGGGACTCTCTTAAGACCCTAAGAAAGTAGACCAAGATAAATGGGCCAAACTAAAGCCCAACCCGCTAACACATGATTGGTTTAATTAAAACAAGACAATCTCGGTTATAAGCATTCTTAAACCGGATGGTTTACAACACTCCCCCTGAATGCTATAACCATCTAGAATTTGTAATGCATTTGGAGTACTGCCTCGTTAAAACTTTTCCACGGTAAACCCAAAATCCAATGTGGTAAAAAGAGAAGCCATGGATAGGAAAAAGAGTACAGCCGCATTACTCCCCCTGAAGTGAACATCACTGAAGGTCTCTGAGTGCACGCATACCAATCTGTTGCATAAGCTTCTTGAGCGTGCATGTTGGTAATGCCTTAGTGAAGAGGTTGGTTGAGTTCTCGCTGGATCTGACTTGGAGTACCTTGACCTCTCCTTCTTTCTGAAGATCGTGGGTGAAGAAGAACTTGGGGAGAACGTGCTTAGTCTTGTCTTGTCACCCTTGATGTATCCATCCTTGAGCTGAGCTATGCAGGCCGCATTGTCTTCATAAAGAATGGTCGGTCCATCTTTGCCATCTATGATCCCACATGCTGTCCGAATATGGTGTGTCATGAGTCTCAACCAGACACACTCTCTACTTTCCTCATGGATCGCCAATATCTCCGAATGATTGGATGATGTTGCTGATATGGTTTGTTTGACAGATCTCCATGAGATGGTCGTGCCTCCATATGTGAAAACATAGCCGGTTTTTGACTTAGCACTGTGTGGATCGGATTGGTAACCTGCATCAGCAAAACCAACCAAATCTTCCTTGTTTTGGTTAGCATAAAACAATCCTACATCTTTAGTTCCTTGTAAATATCTTAGGTTGTGTTTGATCCCATTCCAATGCCTCATGGTCGGACATGAACTGAATCTAGACAGTAAACTCACAGCAAAACATATGTCCGGCCTAGTATGAGTAGTCAAGTACATCAAGACACCAATGGCACTAAGGTAAGGGTACTCTGGACCGAGGACCTCTTCATCCTTTGCCTTAGGTCTAAACGGATCAGTATCAAGACCAAGGGATCTCACAACCATGGGACTACTAAGTGGATGACATTTATCCATATTGAATCTTTTAAGAACCTTTTCTGTATAGGTCTTTTGGTGCACAAGAATTCCATCCTTAAGATGTTCAGTCTGTAGTCCCAGACAAAATTTAGTCTTTCCCGAATCTTTCATCTCAAATTCTTTCTTGAGATACTCAACTGTTTGGGAAATCTCTTTGGCCGTTCCAAGTATGTTTAGGTTATCAACATACACGGCTATGATCACATAGCCTTGGCCGGATTTCTTACTGAATATACATGGGCTTACTTGATCATTCTTGTAGCCTTCTTTCAGTAAGTATTCACTCAATCTGTTGTACCACATTCGACCAGATTGTTTCAATCCATACAAAGCTTTGTTTAGCTTGATGCAATGTTGTTCTCGAGAAACTTTAGCATTCTTAGGTATTTCAATACCTTCTGGTACTTTCATGTATATATCACTGTCCAGTGGTCCATAAAGATATGCGGTTACTACATCCATTAATCGTAAATCTAGATTTTCTCTTATGGCCAGACTTATAAGGAATATGAATGTTGTTGCATCCACCACAGGAGAATAATTCTACTCATAATCGATTCCTGGTCTTTGTGAGAATCCTTGTGCAACAAGTCGGGCCTTATACCTCACGACTTCACCATTCTCATTTCTCTTTCTCACAAAGACCCACTTGTATCCCACTAATTTTAGATCATGTGGTGTTGGGAGCATCTTCCCGAAAACACCTCTCTTCTTGAAAGAGTTTAACTCCACGTTTATGCCTTCTTTCCACTTAAGCCAATCTTTCCTTTGCATGCATTCATAAATGGACGTGGGTTCTAGATCCTCATCATCTTCAATGATCTCAAGTGCTACATGATATGGAAATACATCATCCATGTCGACATGTTTTCTGTTCCATTGTCTTCCAGACATGACATAGTTTATAGAGATCTCTTCATTATTGGGAAGTTCAGGATCCTGAGTTTTGGCGTCCCAAAACTCATTAGACTCCTTAGCATTCGTGCCAATGTTCATGTCTGTGGATGCTGGTACGTCTGGACCATGTTCGGACGTTGGTTCGTCCATGTCGTGGAGCCTTGGGACGGTTGGATCGACCACTTTTACCAGATCCATCTCCCCCTCGACCACGGTTTGCTTAGCACCTTTCTTATTTATGCGAGGGTTCTTATCTTTGGAACCAATTGGTCTACCACGTTTCGCACGTGTCTTAGACTCTGTAGCAACTTGGTTTTGTCCCTTCTGGACATCAATTCTTACTGGTGCATTAGCAGCTGGTATGTATGACTTGGTCATTCTATTTGGGTCAGCAAATGAATCTGGCAATTTATTAGCTAGCTCTTGCAGATGTATAATCTTTTGAACTTCAAGATCACATGCTTGAGTTCGAGGATCTTGCCATGCTTGGTGATATACCATGATTTTGATCCACTTTTACCCATGGTATTTCTATGATTTTACTATATATATATATATATATATATATATATATATATATATATATATATATATTTTGGAGTCTTTTGGAGTAAAGTGACGTTTTAGGTGCCATTATGGAGCTTAAAGGAGAGTTTTCCCGAGATGATTATAAAGATCAGACGTGAAGGTCGATATCCAGATATACATATCGATCAATACACATCTTTTGTAATCGATCGACGACGCATCCAAAGAAACGATGACGAGATACTCCATCGATCGATGTACGCCTAGTACTATCGATCGATATCGAGCGTGCAGAAGAAAAATAAATATTCTCAATCGACTTGAAGCCGAAGATTTTCCATTATTACAATAATGCCCCTGATGAGTTTTTAACCTAATTGAACTCAGTATTTATACCTTTGCCTATGTGTTTTGGAAAATTATGTTTTTTGTGCTTTGTGTGCTTTTACGTGCTTTCATTGCTCTAAGTACTTTTCATTTATCAATCTAAAGTATTATTTTCATCTTATTCTCTATTCATCAAATGTTATAGAATTCTAAGATCTAGAAGAAGATACACAGAGATTTGTTATCTAGTGAAACTGAATTGTTTGATCTTCTATCTTATGAATCTCTATTATTACCTAGATGCTATGAATCATTCAGCCATGTCTGAGTAGATTCTTTTCTTAGATTTAGGGTTCAAATAGTTATGAGGGATTAGCCCCAACTATAGATTGTTGAGTTGTATACTCATTATCCTGATAAACCCTAATGCTTGTTCTAGAGTAGCTAACTAGAATATGATCTTGGAAGTGATTTAATTCATAAATCATTCTCCTGACATCATCTTGTATAAGGTGAGATCCTCTAGGGTTAAGCAAGAGCGGGTCTATGATCTTGGTGAACATATATTCAATTTGATCTGAAGCTATATCGATCGATACTCAAATAGAGTAATCGATCGACGACAAACATATCGATCAATACAAGCTGTCAAACATCGATCGATATTGTCGGCAGTCAGATCAATAGACGAGTCTAATAAACAATATATATTAGACAAATATAAGAATTGAAGTTCTTTAGTATCTGCAAGCAACTCATTAAAACATATATATCATTATAATCCCGAATTAACTAAATAGTAACCTTGAATCTAACTACTTTCTCTTAATTGTTTACAACCTAAATCCATTCTCTTGAGCAACTTATCATTGCTCACAACTACAATTTACATTTAAACCTATTTCAACCTAGCTTAATCTCTAAGGATTACAATCTTTTATGTTCCTTAGATCCTCGTGATTCGATCCCTAAGTACTACATCTGAACCTCTTATTTGAGAGAGTAATTCACTCCTTAGGGTAATTTGAGTGATATCAATTGGGATGTGTGATTCCATGTAATTTCTTTTACCAGCTTGCTATTATTTCCTCCCAATGTTGGATATTCAGATTCTACAAGTGGCAATCTGCATACCTGGCCTTAAACAAATCACCCGTGGTTGGCTCAAGGTATTTTATAATTGAAGGAGAATCATATCCAACATATATTCCCATCCTTCTCTGAGCTCCCATCTTTGTTCTTTGTGGTGGAGCAATTGGATAATAAACAACACATCCAAAAGTCTTAAGATGAGAGATGTCTGGCTCTTGACCCATTAGGAGTTGGGATGGTGAATATCTATGTTCACTAGATGGTCTGATGCGTATTAATTCCGCAGCATGCAGTACTGCGTGTCCCCAAACCGTGATAGGAAGGGTACTTTTCATGAGTAAATGTCTAGCTATCGTCTGAATCTTCTTGATAAAGGACTTGGCTAGACCGTTCTGTGTATGGATATGTGCCACGGAGTGTTCAACTGTCACCCCCATGGACATACAATACTCATAAAAGGCTTGGGAAGTGAATTCACCAGCATTATCAAGACGTATAGTCTTCAAAGAAAAATCTGGAAAGTGTGCTTTCAATATGATGATTTGAGCAAGTAGTCTAGCTAAGGCTAGATTTCGTGTGGATAATAAACACACATGGGACCATCTTGTGGACGTATCAATGAGTACCATGAAGTACCTAAACGTCCCACTTGGTGGGTGTATTGGTCCACAGATGTCACCTTTTATTCTTTCCAGAAAACCGATGGTTTTCTTTACCACTTTGACTGGTGATGGTCGGATTTGAAGTTTTCCTTGTGCACAAGGTACACATGTATGATTCTTAGGAATAACTCGTCTTCCTTTAAGGTTATGGCCTTTAGAATTTAGGAGAAGTCTACGCATCATAGATATACCGGGATGCCCTAACCGGTCGTACCACAGATTGAAGTTCTCTGTGAAGTCTTTGCTTATTATAGCATTGGCTTCGACCACTGATCTGAGCATAGTAAAGACCAGTTGTGATAGCTGGTATTGTTTCCAAGACGTTCATATGGTCTTGGCCGAGTTCATAGATGTTTAAGAACTCTTTTGCTCCTTCTCAAACAATTTCAATATGAAGACCATTCTTGCGAATGTCTTTAAAACTCAAAAGGCTTCTCTTAGAGTTTGGAGAATACAATGCCTCATCTATTTCTAGATGTGTTCCATTTGGTAATAGAACATAGGCTTGGCCGTGGCCCTTTATTAGTGATGATACACCAGCTATTGTGTTCACATGTGCATATTTCAATGTTAAATCAACAAAGAATTTCTTATTCTTAAAAATTGTGTGGCTTGATCCACTATCAACCACAAGTGTGTCCATACTTCCTTTCATTCTAGACAATCTGAATCATTCATATTATTATTGAAAATGAAAGTAAAACATAGTTTATTCTTAAGATAAAACACAGAAAGCAAAATACTTGAAAAAAACTTAAAGCCTAAAACACCAAAGGCATTCAAACACAACTCGTTTTGATGCATCACATTATTCAACTTGGTCATCATTCAGCATATCTGAAGTCTCATAATCCATGAGGTTATCAAAATCGTTCTCACCATCCTTGTACACCATGTGTGCTTCCGGGTTTTTGCCCTTGAGACTCTCTTGATAGAGGTCGACCAGATGCTTGGCTGTGCGGCAATTCTTTGCCCAATGATTCATCATTCCGCATCTATAGCATGTTGAGCTTCCAGGATTCTGTGGCTTTGAAGATGTCCCATTGCCTTTACCTCGTCTACTATTGGACTTGTTTGGACTGTCATAAGAGGTGTTACGCCCTTTGCCATAGCCATCTCGCCCACGTCTTCGCCCATGACCTCCATGACCACGTCCTCTTCCATATGAGGAACCGCAGCCCTTTTGGTCATACCAGACATGGTTGGCTTCCACACCATCATTAGGCACATTTGAGGCATGGTTTGCCTCTGGGACAGGCTTAGATCCAGGTGGTCTAAGCTCACTATTGTTCAAGAGCAGCTCGTTGTTCTTTTCTGCAAGCAATAGACATGAAATGAGCTCACTATAGGTCTTAAAACCTTTCTGTCTGTATTGTTGCTGAAGCATCATATTGCTTGAGGACATAGTCTGGAAAGTCTTTTCCAACAATTGCTCATCATATATATTATCGCCACATAGCTTCAACTTTGAGACTATCTTAAACAAGGCTGAGTTGTATTCATCCACAGTCTTGAAGTCTTGAATCCTGAGATGAGTCCACTCATAGGTGGCACCCAGAAGAATCAAAGTCTTCTGGTGATCATACCTCATCTTAAACTCCATCCATAACTCATATGGATTAGTCACTGTGAGGTATTGAGCTTTCAAGCTTTCCTCAATGTGATGTCGGATGATCATGAGGGTCTTCGAGTTCTCTTTCTTATTGGCATTGTTTCCTTCGACAATACAATGCTCAAGGTCTTTGGCTCCAAGAGAAATCTCAACATCTAATGTCCATTGCAAATAGTTGTCACCCCTAACACTTAGAGGTGCAAAATCCAAGTTTGTGATTTTGGCCATCTGAAAATAAAATCATATTCTTTAGGTCCTTAAAATTTATTTTCTCATAACTCATCCATCTCTAATCAACTAGATTGATTGATAAATCTTTTAAGATTAATGAGATGGACGACTGCATGGTCTAGCAATGCCATGTGGCATGCTTCATCGACCCATGTTGTTTTAATGATCTAGTAGTACCATTCGGCACACATCATTGACCAAAAATAGATCGTGATCTAGCCGCACTGTGGTGCGCATCATTGATCATTGATTTTGTTTATGGTCTAATCATACATCTTTAGTATGTATTATTGACCTTTTCTTATCATGGTCTAGCCACACTATGGTGTGGATCATCGACCAAAAGATGTGGAAACATTGACCTTATGTTTTGTTTGGACATATAGCGTGTCACTAAACGCGTATCACTTGTTGTCCATACAAAAACAAAAGTTATGTAATCACATGCTATGGAAACATTGACCTTATGTTTTGTTTGGACATATAGCGTGTCACTAAACTCGTATCACTTGTTGTCCATACAAAAATGAAAGTCATGTAACCATATGATGGGATCTAGGGTTTTGAGATCCAAAATTTGGGATTTAGGATTTTAAAATTCGGATCTGATCATATATGATCGATTAGGGTTTTAAAACAAGAACTGAAATCAACCATAAAATTTTGAAAATCGGATTCAAGCTTTTGAAAAATTAAAATCGAGATATGCTTGATCCGTGAGGCATAGATTAGGGTTTTAGATCTTACCTTATTCTTAGCCAATTTTCTCTTTGCTTTCTCTCTTAGAAATTCGTGATGGTTGATCTTGGAGCAGGATCCTGCTGATAACGTGTTGTAATACTAGTGTTTTTGCTTTAGAACATATTGAACTAGAGAGAGAGAGGGAGACGTATGGCTTTTAAGGAAAAAGGGTTGTTATGTTATTCATCTATCAAATGAATGGTCTTCTTATATAAGGAGTACATGGCCGACTTAAACAAGTAATTAGTCAATGTGAGACTCTTTTAAAACCCTAAGAAAGTAGGCTAAGATAAATGAGTCAAACTAAAGTACAACCCGCTAACACATGTTTGGTTTAATTAAAACAATAATATCTCGGTTATAATCATTTTTAAAAATCGGATGGTTTACAACAAAATTGAATTATTTAAAAAGAAAGGGAGAGAGTATATGTTATGTACCCATCAGAACTCAAAAGATGTATACCTGTTGCTCTTAACTAAATATCCCACCGAAGGTAAACCGGGAAATGTCGGTCCAGCAAAGACCAGTTAGTTAACCAGATGAGCAATAATCAATCTCATCTCCTCTTTAACCTTTAGCGTCGCCGTCTACCTTCGATCATCAAAAACCCTAGACTCTCTCTCTCTCTCTTTCCTAAGCTAAGCTTTCATTTCCAAGCTCTAAAAACATGCCTCCGAAAGCGAAAGCAAAGGATGCAGGTCCCGTAGAGAGGCCTATCCTTGGCCGTTTCTCTTCTCACCTCAAGATCGGAATCGTAACTCATCATCTCTCTCTTAATCAATCGAACCTTATTAGATTCGATGTAATTTAATTCACTTTTTGGCTCTTTTTGTTAACTGTGGCATCTCATCGCAGGTTGGGCTGCCGAACGTGGGGAAGTCTACACTATTCAACACACTTACAAAGCTCTCGATCCCAGCTGAGAACTTCCCCTTCTGTACCATCGAGCCTAACGAGGCGCGCGTGAATATCCCCGACGAGAGGTTCGATTGGCTTTGCCAATTGTACAAGCCTAAGAGTGAGGTAAAGAAAGTTAGTTACTGTTTACTGAGAAATGATTGATTTAAACCGTTAGCTCAAGCTTGACAGACCTCTTCTGTATGATCTGTGTTAGATTCCGGCTTTTTTGGAAATACATGACATTGCTGGGCTTGTTAGAGGTGCTCACGAAGGCCAGGGACTTGGGAACAACTTCTTGTCCCACATTCGTGCTGTTGATGGAATCTTCCATGTCTTACGTATGATTTGTCCTTCCTTTTTTTCCTAATTCCATCTTTAGTAATAGTTTGTGATTTGTGGCTGAGACATTGATGCATTAAATTGAACTGTGAAGCGTGTGTTGAATCCCTAATTGAGTATTAGGCTGGTTAAAAATGTATTGTTATCTTTTTTTTTCTTTTCTATATTGCTGTGTGTATCTGTTATTTGTTGAGTAGTTTTTGATGATAAGATATCTTGTTAATTCTGTTATGGCTAGTTTATTTTTCGACTATAACACGTGCAGGTGCGTTTGAAGATCCTGATATCATTCATGTTGATGATATTGTTGATCCTGTTAGAGATTTGGAGACCATTACTGAAGAATTGCGACTAAAGGTCTATTACAGATATATTGACATCTCGTGATATCCTAGCATCTTGATGAAGCTTTCTGTTACTTCTACCAGTTTGATTTTGGTATTAATTTTCATCCATTGTTGTTTTGGGGTACTATGTTGGTACTACTTTAGGACATTGAGTTCATTAAAAAAAAGATTGAAGATGTCGAGAAGAGCATGAAGAGGAGCAATGACAAGGCCCTCAAAGTTGAACTTGAGCTCTTGCTTAAGGTATGCTTATTGAAATTTTATCCATTACAGTCCTGCTCTTTGAATGTTATTGTTCGTTAATTATTAATTGGCCGAAAAATGGAATGTAAAGGTAAAAGCTTGGCTGGAAGAAGGAAAAGATGTCCGTTTTGGGGACTGGAAAGCAGCTGATATCGAGATTTTGAACACTTTCCAATTGCTTTCCGCTAAGCCTGTTGTTTACTTGGTTAGTTATCTCCTTTGATATCTACTGTCGACAATTTTGTGTCAACAAAATCCTCTTGGCTTAGCTTGCAAGATGTAGAGATGCATACTGTCTATTTTCTTTGATACTGTTTAACTTCTAATGTATTCCTTAGCTTTTCTGATCTCTGTGCTTTACAAGTTTATTTCACTTTCTACTAAATCTTTTTATTTCAGCGCAAGAAGTGAATAAATGCATATGTTGTTTGGACTTTCTATGATTACTGATTGCTCTCAAATTTTAACTTAACAGATTAACATGAATGAGAGAGACTACCAGAGGAAGAAAAACAAGTTCTTACCTAAGATTCATGCTTGGTACTTTTTGCATATATCCCTTCACAAACTATGTTAATTAAATAGAAAACATTTTGCCCATCTGTTGCTGCTAATGTTTTTCTACTGATGCATTTACTTACCTTGTATAACAATTGTTCATTGTTATATAGGGTTCAAGAGCACGGCGGTGATACTATGATTCCTTTCAGCGGTGTTTTTGAAAGGAGTCTCGCTGATATGCTCCCAGACGAAGCAGCAAAGTATTGTGAGGAGAACAAACTGCAAAGGTTAGTAATAAAAGAACGGCATAGCCTTCCTTCAAATGAATAGTTGCTCCTGATGACGTCTTTTATTTATGAACCCACTCGTTCAAATGATTCTAATGGCCCATTGCTTATTTGACAGTGCTCTTCCGAGGATCATCAAAACTGGATTTTCAGCAATTAACCTCATATACTTCTTTACAGCAGGGCCTGATGAGGTATTCCACTCTCCCTCTTTACTTAGTAATTTACTTTTCTTAACAGCCCGCTATTTATCTGAGATGTGTTTCTAAGCATCATCTCTCCGTAGTGAATCTTTTGATAGTGTATGGTCAGTGTAAAGTGGCAAGTATTACAATTTGCTGGAATCTGAAACTACTTCCACCAATGTAATTTTGGTTTGCAGGTAAAGTGCTGGCAAATAAGACGTCAGTCAAAGGCCCCTCAAGCCGCAGGAGCTATTCATACTGATTTTGAGAGAGGGTTTATTTGTGCCGAGGTTTGCCTTCTCTCTTTTCTTATCAATACACTAATTTTGAATGCTGTCTATTTTAGAAATTCGATGTGGTTTATTCCATTTGTTGTTGTTGATATAACAGGTCATGAAATTTGAGGATCTCAAGGAACTTGGCAATGAAACTGCAGTCAAGGTACTTGTCTAAAACTCCATTTCCTCCTCCTATTTCTATAAGTAAGTAGCCTCTAGAAACAGATTTGAAGATGTTAAGGAAGCTCTCCAGCATGCCCTATATTCTCGTCGGAGATGTGGTGGCATGGTTTAAATTATCGGATGCTGATGAAAGTTCACGGATTTGACAGTGGAATCTAATTTGAATCCCCTATAAACTAATGCAGGGCGCAGGAAAATACCGACAGGAGGGGAAAACATATGTTGTCCAGGATGGAGATATCATTTTCTTCAAGTTCAACGTTTCCGGTGGTGGGAAGAAGTGAGATCTTGAAGCTTTCCCGAGAGTGGAACCAAACTGTGTTTTCTTTTTCTGACAGTCGGCAGTTTTTTACTGGCTTACCAAACACAAAAGTATCTGTAACTCGTGCTCTTTTCTTCAGTTATCTAAGACATGTCTTTGCCTTGAGACACAGAATTATGCCTGCTGTGTTTGTAGAATTCATTTCAATAAGTTTCTCTGCTATTTTGAAACTTGCTAGTGAGATTTTGAAATACAGAACACGACCTTTTTCCGATGCAAGGGGAGTGATTAGAGGTTCCCCAACGGTGTCTTAAATCTCAGCAGCTAGCTTCTGTCGAAGGTCCTGAACGGTCTCATTGCTTAACCCTTCGGAAGTACTACCAATGGCCAGATACTCAATGTACTTTATGGTATAGACAGACTCCATAGTCTAGACAGACTCCATAGTCTCCAGGATTTTCATACTGTGGAACACTTTTTACTCGGTGTACTTGAAGTAAAAGATTATAGATATTCTGACTACTTTGTTTCGGTAAAATATTCTGACTAGTTTTGCTCTCGATATAATCTAAAATATGTACATAAAAACCAAATAATCTCAATAGTTTCTCTTAACAACAATCCCACAACATGTCAGGATTTAGGAAGCACTACCTCTATATAATCATCGGGACCTCTAAAACTGTTAAAATACGTCAGGAAAACCGAACAAGTATCTACAACATATCCATGACTTTTAAAATATTTGGTTTACTATGAATAAAACTGTGCACCATACGCAGTGGCGGAGCCATATACATTTTATTGGATCGGTTTTACAATAAACAGGGCCGGATCTGGGCAATGCCTCATGAAACATTTGCAACAGACCCCCAAAATTTTTGAAAAAAATTACATAGACAAAAGCCCTCAAAAATATATTTTAGGCCCCCAAATCGATAAAAACTTTTTTTTTACATAAGACATGGTTACAGGCCCCCAAAATCTCAGATCCGGCTCTGACAATAAACATATATTAATTAAAGTTCTATATGTAATATTTTCTTCTTTTTGTAAATACATGTAAATTGTTTTATATAAAAGTTCATGTGGTTCATGCATGTGACCTTCCTCATAGTGAGGAGCCTACCTCTGATCATCATCATACCAGCCCGAAGCCATAAACATTAGAAAGCCGAAATTAAAATAAAGCCGGCAAAAATGATAAAAACTAATCCAACGAATTGTTGCCGATCTAAAACATGCATGATTCACAATAGTAATATAAAATATAAAGAACAATTTACTTTTTAGTCATTCAATAACCACAACGAATGTTGCCAATCTATGCATGATTCTCAATAATAATATAAATAATATTTTTACTTTTTAATCATTCAATAACCATTAACCACAACGGCACAACCTACTGTTATTATAACTATTGTTGACTGGAGATTAAAACCCACCCAGGACCCAGCCTGAAACTCACCGGTCCACCCTTTGTTGAGTCGGTGTCAGCCTTTTTCTTGATATTTTCTCATTTAGTCTTTAAATCACTCACATGAGTTACCATTTCGACATAAACTTTCTTCTTCAGTTTATAAAAATATGTCAAAAACTGAGTTTTAGATGGTACAATATGGTTTATAACAATTATTATAAAAATGGATATTATAGAACAAATGTTGAATGGGGTAATAAAAAATGAAATAACAAAACTATTTACATAACTTGCCTAATCGATTTCAATTTTTTTTTGAATGAAATTATATTAGTAATTATACTTGGTTACTTCAATCTTTTAGAAAGATAACCAGAAGGAAAAAATACACGGAGTCACATTTTAAAGTGTTACAAGAAAACCACAACATAAAAATATTTATCATGTTCGTCGTTTTTATGTTGGAAAATGTCAAATCACTTTTAGTTTAACAAAAAATTTTTTTGTCAAATCACTTCCGTGGTTACTTCCCAGGTTACATGGGAGAGTCTCAAATTTTTCTTTGATTCCAATCTAATGAATGCTGCCAATCTTGAAGACCTTTTTAAAAAAAACAACAATGCTACTAATCTAAAACATGCATGACTCTCAACAATGATACAAATAATTTTTCTTCTTTTAATCATTCAATAACCACAGCCTATCTTTTATATAATATTTTTGAATGGAGATCAAAACCTGCCCAGCTCAAAAATTGCACCAGTCCAACCGTAACCATTCACAGCCTGAAAGTCTTGACTGGCGAAACGTTTTAAGCAGTATAATACTTATTATTCATAGAACGTTACATCTTAACTAATGATTAAATTTAAAAGCAATACATATCGATTTTTAAATTACAAAGTAGTATTTTCCTCTTTACAAGTTAGCAAGTCAACGTCTCCTGACAATCTAATGTTTCTTAATTGTGTTTTCATTTATATTTGAAAATGATTAATGAAGTGCTAACTTGAATTCTGTGTTTTTAAAACCGGACCGACCCGATAGTCGAACCGGGTTCATCCATAAACCGGACATATAGTCGGGTTGGGTTTAGAAACTGGTTTCGACCATAAACCGATCACATAGCCGGATTGGATCTCAAAGTTAATAAACAGATAATAATTACTAAAACTATCAAAAATCTATAAATCATCTATATAAACATAAAACAAATTTATATTTATAATATTTTATGCTAAAATTTTATTTATACTTTAATTATGTATCATATTTAGTAACATTATTTTTAAATCTGTATACCAAAAATATATAAAACCAGATTATTGAACCATGTTTGATTCGGCCGAACCATATTGAACCGCGACCCAAAAAATTTTTGGTTTGGCTTCCGGTCCGGTTTTATAAATACTCTATCAAACTTGTTAGTGAAACAAAGGGGAAACATGTATTATGTTGGTAAGCAAAAAAAAAAAAAATACTATGTTATTATCTTTCACTTATGTTGTGATTTTTCTGTACTTCAGTAAAAAAAGTATTACGATTGTTCCTTGACATATTTATTGTGTTATTATTTTTTCTACTTCAGTAGAAAAACATATGATAGTTCCTTAATACATATATGTATTATGTATCAGTGACAAAAAAAAATATGTATTATGTATTATGTTGTTATTTGTTTTTACTTTAGTCAAAAAGCAAATATATATGGTAGTTCCTTAACATATATAGATATTATGTTATTATTTTCTCCATTTTAGTCAACAAATCATATGGGAGTTCCTTAGCATATGTATTATGTTATTTTTCTCTACTTTAGTAAGAAAAATGGATACGGTATATATATGTACCATACACACGACGTTCATATTCTATCATAAGTAAAACTTGTCTTCTTCCTCCCTCTCCTGCTACAACAATGGCGCAGCAGCTTTTAAATTCCTCTCCTCTTTCTTATTCTTCAAGCTCAAGGGGTCGTCATATCTCTCTCATGAGCCGCAACGGTCTCCTTCTCCTTGTCGCTCTCCTCGTCATCCTCGGTGTATTCTTACCCTGGGCAAGATCTCCCTTATTCTTGTTTCCAAACAGAACTTCTTCTGCTTTACCCACCGACTGGCGCAACTATTCTCTGGCTGAAGCAGCCAAGTTCATCGCTAAGGACGGGACGCTGATCGTATGCACCGTTAGCTATCCCTTCTTGCCTTTCCTCAACAACTGGTTAATAAGCGTTTCTAGACAGAAGCATCAAGACAAAGTCCTCGTGATCGCTGAGGATTACGCTACTCTTTTCAAGATTAACAACAAGTGGCCTGGCCATGCTGTTCTCATTCCCCCAGCTCTCAGTTCTCACACCGCACATAAGTTCGGTTCCAAGGTATATACATGTTTAACATTTATTTTTTTTCTGAGTTTGAATGATTATATATCCCCTGTTGATTGATATGAAACTTATCTTGCAACTAATTTTATAACTTCCAAATTTAGGGGTTCTTCAATTTTACATCTCGGAGGCCGCAACATCTCTTGCAACTTTTGGAGCTAGGCTATAATGTGATGTACAACGATGTTGATATGGTATGGTTGCAAGATCCGTTTCAGTATTTACAAGGAACCCACGAAGCATACTTCACAGATGACAGGACTAGAGTATAATAAGCATTTCTACTCACACATCTCCATGACATTTTGGAGTTTTTTAATTAATATATTAAATCTCAAGTGTCCGTTATTTTTGGTACCAGATTAAGCCTTTGAATCATTCCCATTGTTTACCACCTCCGGATCGGAACGGAGTGACTTATATATGTAGCTGCATGATTTTCTTGCGTCCCAAGACTGGAGCAAAGCTTCTCATGGAGAAATGGATTGATGAACTTCATGCTGGATCTAAAGCATATGAAGGAAATGATCAGCCTGCTTTTAACTGGGCACTCAATAAAACTGCTGATCAGGTATTATTTTTGGGTTTAAAGCTTCTAAGCTCAAAAGAGTCAACCTTCATCTACTTATGTTACGCCCATAGTCTACTTATAAATGTTCGATTACGGGTTTTGTACTAACTCAATTATTTGAATTTATTGTCAACTCTTTTGGTGATCTTCTCTTATGCAGCTGGATCTATACTTGCTTCCGCAAGCAGCGTTTCCGACAGGAGGATTGTACTTCAAGAACAAGACATGGGTTGAAGAGACAAAGGGGATACATGTCATAGTCCACAACAACTACATTATCGGTTACAACAATAAGATGAAACGTTTTCGTGACTTTGGTCTATGGTTAGTTGATGATCATGCTTTTGAGTCCCCACTGGGAAAACTAGAGTAAAATTTGAATGCCTTGTTATGTTTGAATGTTATATCATAGACACAGGACAACTCTATTGCTTGTTATATCCGACAGTAAGCTCTGAATACCAAGTTATCAACAAAAAAAAAATGTTGTTGGCCAGATGACCAATCAATTTACAAGAAAACAGAACAAACAGAGATATTTCTATATTGATTTTGCTCGAGGAAGAGCAGATGTGTATGAACATTTTTTACCTGTCCATAGATCTCTGGGTGCTTCTGGATAGTACCACAGATGAAAGAATCTGATTAAGTCATGATGTTATGTCAATCTTTAAGACTTCTCATCTAGAAACAAAGTGAACGGTTAAGGGATTGAAGAGAGGAATATTGACAAATTTATATTTTTAACCAGTAATATAAATAAATTAAAATTTTAAATAAGTAAAAAAATTAAAATAATAATATTCAAAAATGTTTTTTAAAATAATTAAATATAGCAACTATATAATTCACTAGGGGTTTGTCGGCACTACGTGCCGGTTTTGCTAATATTGTTATGATTTGACTATGATTTTATAATTTAGAATTTTTTTCAAAAGTATTTTAGAAAACAAAATATGTATCTGATCATGTGGAATTTATTAATTTAATTGTATTCTTTGCATAGTTACTCTGAAAAAAAAATTGAATTTAAATCTAGGCATGACAATTTAAAAGTGTAATAGCTGAACTGTTTATTATTTGATCGAAACTTATTAATATAAATTATGATTTAGATTAATTTATAAATGTGGACTTCATCTTACATTGATTATATTAAATTAGAGTTTATACATATATATATATATATATATATATTTATATGTATATATATTGTTTTGTGAAAATATTACTTTTCACATTATATATGTATAAGCTATAATATATATATATATATATATATATATATATATATAAATAATTAGTTATGATAATAAACATGCCTAAAAACTTAAATTGATAAATCCATGCTAGTTAGATAAACTGCATTTTTTTATCTTTTATTTTTCATCATCTCATTTGGAATCAGATGAACTCATTTGTCACGTTTTATACTATCAGCTTTGAATTTGTTCGGTTCAACTCGGGTTACTCTTCAGTTATCAGCTAAACGAACTGAACTCGAAACCCAAAGTAAATGAAATCAATCGTGTTTTTGGCTAGATCCGTAACTGAACCGATATTCTTACTTTGGATCGGGTTCAGGTTCGAGATTTATGCACATACCTAGTTTTGTATATTGGGGTGATAGGGATGTGCTATAATAGTTTGATGCTTTGGACTCTGCTAGGTTGATTTCAATGAATTATATTTTGTGAGCGGTGCTTATGATGATAATTTCAAATAATCATAGGTGTCATATTAACCGCTAGTTTTTTCTCGCTTTGAATTTGTCAAAATTAAGAAGTTGTAACTATACCAATTTAACCAATCATATGTATATTGATCGTAAAGATGCATTCGAAGTTTGAACAGTGTATTTTTAATCCCAAATCTTAATAATAAGAATTTGAAAATTTGATATATATTGCTGTTGAGTATTTTTTTCTGGATGATGTAATTATGTGGTAATCTTTATTTGTTAAGAGCATTATTTAATGGTTTTATGTTATATCTTAATAGGTGATAGGTTTATATATTGTGTTTGTATTTTTTCAATAATATGTTTTTGTGTGTATGATAGTAAAGCTTCTGACGTAAAACATATTGAATTTCAATAACTTTGCATTTGTTGTTTTAAGATTAACAGTTTAACGTTAAAATTATATTTTATTTTTTTATTTGAATTATTTAAACATTATTCTTCAAAATGTTTTGTGTTCTCTCTTTATATTTTGACATTGAACCTTCACCATTTTTGTATTTCGCTAACCTTCTCGGTGTGTTTTGCATCTCATTCTACCGAAAAAATACTCACCTCTGTGTGTTTGTTTTTTCTTAGATTGTTTGGTATTTGTTATAGATTGGATTTATAAGTTTCATATTGTGTGGTTGTTACTCACGGCGTCATAGTTTATTCCGGTCAATATTGACTGCATCTTTTCTTACTTAGATTTTTGTTGACGTTAGGAAGTGCATCTCCTTAGGTTGGATCACAGTCTAGTCGTCTTTGATGTTGCTTTCTTCTTTGTTAGTTTACCGTCGATAATTCCTGTTCGATTTGGTTTTCAAGATCTGGTTTTTGATCATTTGACTTATATGATCTCTTTCATAGTTTGATGTCTCTATGGTTTGCTGATTTCATCACTGCTCGCGTCTCTAATGACTCTCTATTTTGCCAAATTTGCGACTCCAGGTTTAGATAGTGTTTTCTTATGTATATGCTATGTAAATTTCTATATGTTGTGTCTGGTATCAAATTTGGGCTTTGGTTTCTTGGTGGTTAATTTTCTTTCTCCCTCCTTCAGGCTGTAAGTTTTTTCTCCTGCTTTTCTTAGTATAAGTGTGCGAAGTTAGTTTCTCGGAATTTTGGTCTTTTTAAGCTAGAGTTTTTTTGGTTTTCCGCTGGTATGAACATCTTTTATGTGCTTATTTAGTTTGTGAGGTGCTTCGTACATCTTACCTGGTGGCTGCGACTGCGCTTATGGTGTGTCAAATATTTGTCATCTTGTTTTGTGGCGATTTTTGCCTACTGCTGAATATTTGTGCTCTAACACGCTTTCTTGTTTTTTTTGTTGGTCCTTGATCGCGTTTCTTTCTATTTGAAAGATGCTTTGTCTTGGAATTTATCTTTCTACTCTTTTCCGAAATCTCCTTGTTATGACTAAAATATTCTATAATAAAGTGAGCTAAGTTAGTTTTTGTTCTTGATATCGTTTCAGCTCTAAACATTTACTTAGTTAGTGTGGCTTTGGCATTTTGATTTTCTCTATGATTATAGAAGTTTTTGTGTTCTTGTTTATTTTTCTTAACTTAGTCAATATTAAAATTAATATATAACTTGTAAGTGAAATAATAAAATAGTAGTAACTATTAAAATAGTGAAGTTTATGTTATTTTAGTTGTGAATAAATTACAAATATATTATTTATTTATTTTTTTATTTTGTAATCAATAAAATGGATTATCAAACTTAAAAAAATGATGATTAGTGTGAAAACAATTAGATAGTGAATAATTAAAAAATGGTAAACCAAATTGTAGTAATCTAAAAGAAAAAGGATTTAAAATGTAAAAAGATAGAAGAAGGGGACACATGTCAACAAATCTTCTCATTTCACACGTCACAAGAAGAGAGAAAAGTCTACTTTATATATATATAGATTTCGTGAATAGTATTTTTCTTACAAAACTTGCAGGAGATGTATCCAGTTAAGGGTTTGAGATCATTGTACTAAGATTACAGATTTACTGTTATTCATAAATAATTTTTTAATAATTGTTTCAAATTTAAATGATGATTTTTAAAATTTTAATAGCAGTAATTTAACTTGTTTTGGTAGAAATTTTTAATGAAAAAAATAAAAATCTCACAATTTAGACGAGATTTTGTTGTTGTTTAAGAAAAATATAATAAATTTTTAATTAATCTAAAATCTAACGACAAGGTACCTAAAACCAAATCATTTCAAGTTTATAGATTGGATACACCCCTCTTCCCCTAGACATAATAAAGAAAATATATAATTTATATCTATAATTCTTTACATACCCATATATATATATATAAATATCAGAGTGGATATATTACCCTTACAATTTTAATATTTGTGATTTATGAATATTAAATATTAATATTTATTTTGACTCGTATGATTACTAATACCTGGATTTTTAAGCAAATTAAATGAATATTAAATCAATTCAAAATTTATAGATTTGCTGACTTACAATATTTCTTTATTTATTAATTTATAAGTTTTCGGTCCTATAAAATTATTAGATAACCTAAACCACAAGATGATAATGTAGTGGTAGACATATTTTGGGAAGCTAAACAAACCTGTGTTATAAGGTTTCGGTGTAATAGGACTTTTTATTGGACGTTATAGGATACTTTAGGAACATACACGGGGAAAACGACTTATTCATGCATAAAATAAGGGTCGCTGAGAAAAAACATACCCAAACTTTTACTGCATGTCAAAATATACATTAACTTATCAAAAGTTTGAAATCTATGCATGAACTAAGGATCATGAAAAATTACATTCACCAACTTTTTTTGCATGTCAAAACATACCTTAACGAATCAAAAATTTGAAATTTATGTCTGTGCTGACGAAGTTAAGTAGTCTTCTTTGCATGTCATTATGTCTTGCACTTGGCTCTTATGTTTGGTTTTGAAGATCTTGATCATTTCCAGAGATTATTCATAAGAAAGATAACGTCCATAGGAAGTTACCTTCTTTTGGTTTGGTTACTTTGTTTCAGAAATCAGAAGGCTATAAAAGCAAGAGGGATTTGATTGTTTCCATTCAACATTTTAAACAAAAGATGTTACAATGACAAAAAAAAAGAACATAGTTAAGACAATACACGTCAGATTAAACAAATAAAAAACACACACACACACACATAAACAAATTGATGGTATCATATGAGCACATCAATGGGAGGTCTTGGTTCAGAAGCAGCAGCAACTTCATCATCTTCAGATGATCCATACAACATAGTTTTCACTTCTGCTATAATAAGCTGAGTAAGCAACAATCCAGAGATTAGAGCTGCCGTCATCAACATGTAAAACACAGCATCCCAACTAATCTGTGCAATGTAACCGGTAAGAACAGGTCCAATGGCTGCACCAACTGATCCTGTACCATCTATAATAGCAGTGACTGTAGCCAAAGCCCTCGCATTGCCTTTAAGCGACTTGTGAGTACCGAGATCAGCTGCAACCGCGGTTGTGATTAGAGCGTAAGGTCCATTAACAAACACACCAGCCGTGAACATGAGGATGATGTTGATTGCCATTGAGATATGGCCGTAGGTTCTGTACAGGAACAGAGCTGGGATTGTCAAGTAGATGAATCCCCCTGCTGTGATAGCTCTCCCATCGAGTTGATCAGAGAAGTATCCGGCCAAGATTCCTCCAACCACGCCTCCAACATCGAAGAGCGTGGACAAGTTTCCAGACGTCTCTTGCGACAAATGCTCTCCTCCTATCTCGGTCTGACTTACGTAGAAAGGAAGCCAATAGAGGAAAGTGTAGGACACAAGTTTCGTGAAGAAGAGACAGAAGGCGAAAGGTGCAACACCAGGGATCTTCCAAGCGGCTAAGAACCCTACGGCTCTTCTATCGAATCCAGTACTCATCCTAGAGCTCAAAAAGCTTTCAGTGATGGTGTCACCAAGTCTCATTGTGGAATCAACTTCAGTGCCATCTCTCTCAGCTTCAACAGCAGGAGGGTTCACTGGCAAGAAGAGGTAAATAACAATGCCAAGAAACGTGATGAGCAAGGCTGGACCGACAAAAGACCATCCCCAACCGAACTTCAAAAGTCCGGTCGCTATTAATGACCCAACGATGTTCCCTATAGATGTATGAGCACTCCATACACCCATGATAACCCCTCTCCTCTTCTTATCGAACCAGTTCCCCAAAACCGCAACCACGCAAGGCCATCCGATAGACTGAAACCATCCAGCCAATGTCTGGATGGCTAGGAAGTAGTAAAAGCTATGGATGTTGGCCCAAAACGCGACACCAAAGAGCGCGGTGAACACTCCTGTCCCGATCATACCGATCGTTAGAAACGTCCTGAGGTCCAAACGATCGCCCAAGTGACCAGCTACAAACATTCCAACGGCGTAGACCGAGAGGAAAGCCAAGTCGATTTGTCCGAGAAGAGCTGTCCCGTCTGGACCGTCGAAAGGAGCCCATCCGCCTTGCTCCGTGGCCTTGAAGTGTCCGGTCGATGGTTTGGAGAGCGTTCCTTTGACGATGCTGTTGGGCTTTCGTGATGCGTGGAAGGCGATATAGGCAATGAAGGTCAAGACAAAGACCATCCCTTGGTATTGCTTGAAAGAGAGTTTGCCTGAACGCTTAAAACGTTCTAGAAAATGAATACCCGGTGGTTTTATCTCTACATAGAGGAACTCAGATGATGTCCAAGACGCCATGTCTCTAAAACTCTCTCCTCACGTGACAGAAACTGAAAAAAGAGATCAGGACAGCAAAAGTCAAAGAACAGAAACCAAGTATAAGACAGTTTAAGAGAAATCTTAACAGCAAAAACAAAGTTATTGAGAAAAATATAGGTTTTAATACAGAATTTGAATGACCTTCAAGATTTGAAGAGAAGAGAAAGAGTCTCTCCTTTCTCTATGGGTTTGGGCAACTTAATGCTTGGAAAAGTTATGGAAGGAAGAAAGCACTACTTAAAATGTTAAAGAACGTGACAATAACTAAGTTAACTTGTGTAATCTTTTAGCCCCCTTTGCTGTACTTTTTTTTGTTTTGACTTTTTTTGGCTCATATTCTTCACTTTACTATCCTCCCACTATACAACATGTACGCACGGGAAAAATGCCTATTCCAACCTGAATTATTTGGATCGTGTCAAATACAACCCGAACAAATGGGTATTGCCAAATACGACCTGAACTCAATTAAAACTTTAAAAACCTACCTGAATTTTTTAAAACGAGCCTAAATCTACATTGAAATATTATTAAAAATTGGAAATTATATAAACCACTATTTTTTCATCGTATTAAATTTTAAAAATTTGGTGATAATATTTTCTGATTTATAAACACATAACACGTTTTTACTTATTATATCTTCAGTAAACTTATATCTTACTAAAATATAAATAATAAAATATTTATAATTACATGATCTTAGATATACTTAAAATTTTAAAGTTATTTATAAAAATTTCTTGTAATGAATTTTTTTCAAAGTTAGTACTATATATTTTGATATTTTGTTCAAAAATGTTAAGAAAATTTTACCTTTCTTTCACTAAGATATCTTGTTCAAAATATTAAACATATTTTGAACATATATATATATATATATATATATATGAAAACAACGTCGTTTTATCTTGTTAACAACAATTGACTAATTTCTGTTAGAGTCAATGTAGATTTATGCACATTTTAAGTACATGTATTTTTTAATTATAAGGGAAAATTTTACTTATACCACTTTGGTGATACCATTTTTCATATTTAACATCAACAAATGGACATTTTCAAAAATACCCTAAATTTTTGATAAAATAACACTAAACTAATTTTTCAAAATATTTATAAAACATATATATACCCAAACCAAAACCCTTAATACTAAACCTTAAACACTAATCACTAAAACCTAAACCCAAATGTTTATATATTTTTGATTGAGGGTATTTTTGAAAAATTGTACTTAACTTGTGGTATTTTTGACAATTATAAATTACTTCAAAATTTTAAGTATATCTAAGATCATGTAATTAGAAATATTTTATTATTTATATTTTACTAATATATAAGTTTATTGATGATATAATAAGTAAAAACATGTTATGTGTTTATATAAATCAGAAAACAATTATCACCAAAGTTTTAAAATTTAATACGATGATAAAATAGTAGTTTATATAATTTCAAATTTTTAATAATATTTCAATGTAGATTTAGACATGCTTTAAAAAGTTCAGATAGGTTTTTTAAGTTTTAATTGAGTTCAGGTCGTATTTGGCACTATCCATTTGTTCGGGTTGTATTTGGCACGATCCAAATAGTTCAGGTTGGAATAGACACTTTTCCCATGTACGCACATATGGTTAAACCAGAACTACCCATGGCGGAACAATTCAAATCAAGAATCCAGTTTTATCTGAGGAAATCAAGCGACGAACAATAAATATGGGCTAGTAGAATATACCGGAACATCATGATTTAAGAGAAATTATTTAACTATCTATATTACTAAAATGCACATATCGTTTCGGTTACTTAATTATCTACAATGGAATAACGGTGAACTATCTATTTTACTAAAATGCACATATCGTTTTGGTGATTGTAGAGTCCATAAATGGTTGGGGGAGTTACATGTACCCTAAAGCTTACATAATTAATTACTCGGAAAGCGCAGCAAGGAACCACATACTGAAGAAATGTTCTTGCTGAATAACGCAAATTTATTTGATTTTATCCTATAGTTGTTTTTACCAACTCAGCCGTAGGAATGATTCAAGCATGTAATTAAATATGAATGTATTTGACTTTTTATGATTAGTATTATAGTATGTATATCCCATGCTGTGTTGTGTCTCTATCACGTAAGCTGCAATTTGCTGTTACGGGTTGCTACGACCATGCCAAAGAGTATGCAAACAACCGGCTTATATGATATCATTATCATTATACTAATTACACCTCACAAGAAATAAAAAAGGATGAACTTTCTAGTTTACACAATTTATATGTTCATGGAAAACACCACTAATTATCATAGATGAACATAAACACACACAAAAAAAAGAAAAAAAAAATAATTTTGAAAGATCCACAAGCCCTTGACCTAATCGCACGAACACAGCTTCAAAATTCCGGTTTAGTTTCGATAAAGGCGTGTTTTTCGGGAATCAAAGTAACCATGCGATTAAACCCGGTTCATCGAGCGGTTCCTGATTTGTATCGACTATTCCGTACTCCTTTCCAGTTTTCTCCATACCAAGGTGGAGAATCAACTAGGGGTGGGCAAAAATACCAAACCAACCAAAACCAACCAACCGAACCAAAGTCAATTATCAAATAGCTTGGTCTGGCTTAAGATTTTCCTAACCCCAACCAACCGAACCAAACCCAATCCGAATCAAACTAAATTAAACCGATAATGTGTTTTGTTATTATTTGAATTAAAGATACTAACAATATACAATATACTAAAATCTTAAAATTAAAGTCACTGCTAAATTTATTAACGATGATGATTTTCTTAAAAAAATATATGTATTTTAGTTAATTTTGGTTTCATTATGATCTTATTTTTTTGTGATTTTAAGGTTTTTTCAGTTTTACTTTAAATTTAATTTACATAGTTTATTTTTAAGAGGCATTATTAACAATATTTTTTTAAAGCTTTTTTTTATTTACTTTTAGTTAACTTTGATTTGATTATGTTCATATAAACTTTTTTGTGTGTTTTAATAGGTTTTTGTTTTAATTTTATATTATACTTAGTTTACATAATTTTATTTAAAATATGATATCTGTTAAAAGAACTAAATTAAGAAAATCCGACTTAACCCAACCGAAATACAAATTAAACTGAACACAAATTTAACATAATACAAACTAAATCAAAACCGATCCGACCCAAATTAATTATGGTTTACTTTATTTGATAAAACTCTAGAACCGAATTAACCAAACCGAACCCGAATCGAACCGATAAAATAACCAAGTGCCCATCCCTTGAATCAACGCTTAAGCCAATAATTTCCAAATACCAAAAAAACCCAATAGCTTCCGTTTTCAAGGACAATCGAACCGAGCTCTCTGTTTTCCCACTTTTTAACCGTGACTGAAGCACGAGTTGACTCACGAGTCAGTCACGCCAACACGCGACGGATGGCTAAGAAACGAAAACGATCGCGTCTAGAGAAAGGTAACAGTCGCTGCTGCTCAATCCCTAAACTTTCTACCATTATTCGATGAATAAACCCTAATTAAACCTTGTTCTGCTTTCTGTCTCTTCGTCATCTCTTTACTAAGTGATAAACTCACCGACAGAGGAAGAACAAAGTAGGAGTCCTAACCTCACCAAGTACTGGCTCCAACGTTACGATCTATTCTCTCTGTACGACGAAGGCATCAAGATGGACGAGGAAGGATGGTACTCTGTAACCCCCGAGGAAATCGCAGTCAAACAAGCAGAGAGATGCCGCGGCAAAGTGGTGATTGATTGCTTCTCAGGAGTTGGTGGTAACACCATCCAATTCGCTAAAGTGTAAGGCTTGATTTGATATTTTTATGGGTTGTATGATGTTTTCTAAACCAAAGTTGTCTCCTTTTTCTTTTTTTTTTGTTGAAAAGATGTGCTTCAGTAATTGCTATAGAGATTGATCCTGTGAAGGTCGAAATGGCTATTAACAATGCAACGGTGTATGGAGTTGATGACCGTGTTGATTATGTCATTGGTGATTTCATTCAATTATCTCATTCTCTCAAAGTAATCTTCTTTTATCTGCAAGTGCTAAAGATTCTCTCTTGACACTTTTGTTCTGTGCTAATACATATATATCTTCTAGGGAGATGTATTGTTTCTTTCCCCACCTTGGGGTGGACCAATGTATAACAGAGTTGAGAGCTACACATTGGACATGCTTCGACCAAAGGATGGGTAAACACATTCATGTCATTTTGTAACTATTCATGTGAGTTTGTGATCAATATAAACATTTATGATGTTTTGTATAGGTATGAATTGTTTCAGATTGCTCAAACCATTACCCCTAACATCATAATGTTTCTACCGAGAAATGTCGATTTAGCACAATTGGAAGAACTCGCTTGGCTCTCCTCGCCTCCTCTAACTCTTGAGGTATAGCATTGTCTAGAAGAACGACACTACTAAGCTAATTTATTGCAGAACATTTGTTTTCTTAACAGTTTCATTATGTTGTGATTTCAGGTAGAAGAAAACTGTGTTGGGGGAAGAATCAAAGGCATAACGGCTTATTTTAGTTGCAGTGCGGTTTAGTTGAGAAAATTAGGACTATTATTGCATCAAAGGACTATCTATCTTTTATGCATGAAGCGGTAGAGGAGTTGCTCATTCATTATATGTTCTTGCAACCTTGTCATTTTTTTGAAGAGAGTTTTTTTTTCTTGTATAATCCTGATTTCTAATTCTAAGGACACATAACTGTCAATCTTAACCTTTTTTAACTGTCCAATGAGTATATTTTATGAGATTTATCATTTTATCTAGTGATATTCTTAAAATAGAAATCCAGTGTTCTACTAAAACTTTTATTGGGATGGAGTATGATATGTATCCAACCTTGATGATTGTTAACATATAATTGTTCATTACGAAAACACTATTGAAAATACAATTTAAAACCAAAACTATCTGCGTATACTCTATATTTTATTATGATAAATAATTTAATGTTGTACATTGATGAACAAAACTATTGTTCACCTAGTAGTATCTTGAGCAGAACCTTGGTAAATTAAATATGAGAAAAGACGCAGCTGAGGATATAGCTCTAAGTATTGATATGTTCTTTCATGAACTTCTTAACTATCAAAATTGATATTCCTTGAATCTTTAAGCACACGCCATCGTTATCTATTTTTTCTCTTGTCGTTGTATATTTGTACAACAGTACGTAAGACTCTCATTCTCAAATTCCAAATCTTGATCTCTTGGATCTTCTTGAGATGCTCTAACGCTTTAAAATAGGAGAGTAAATGATCAAGGTCTATATATATGAAGATCCAACTGAAGCAGGGACGTCTCAAACTATATAGAGACCCTGTTCAAAAAAATAGAAAAGGCCTTTTTTAATAACCTAAAATAATTTATATATTTTTCTCTGACAAAATATTGCGATAATACAAAATAAATATATCATTTATTTTTTTTATCTAAATAATGCCACTCTTCTAGCCTTTTTTGATGCAAAATCATCGATCAAATCATCAATAAATAATAAAATCGATCAAATCATCAATAAATAATAAAACAATAGAACATGGATAGTGGTTAGACAAAAAGCTGTAGATTCTTGATTTAATTAGACAGAAACTTGGAGATTTTTCTTCTTCTCTTCTCGACAGAAGCTGCTTAGTTCTTCTTTGTGTTTACAATTTTTTTTCTTTGGAAAAGTTGATTAATATATTATATATTTCTCTACCTATTTGTAACCACTAATTAATAATAATTCCCTAAACATAATCAAATTGGAATATTAACTTTCTAAATTTACATCAAATATTAAAAAAATCACCAACAGCTATTTTTTACTTTCCGAATTTTATTTTTGATATAAATGCTAATCACTTCCTAACTTATTGCATTTTTTGTTGGTTATGTTAACAAAATCAAAATTTTAATTATATGTATATTTACTGGTTAATAAATACGAAAAATAAATTTAAATGTAGCTATCTGATTTTTTATAAATATTTGATTTTATACTTATAACTATTACTAAAATAAAAAAATTATGGATCCTCTAAAATTTTGGACCCTGTTCGACCGCACCACTTGCTTGTGCAAAAAGACAGCCCTGAACTGAGGATATCGGATCTGTGTAACAGGGCCATAATGAGTCTAATGATAGAACTATAACAAGTAACTAGATTCTGACCCGCCCTCTATATATTTTCTTTTCAATTTTCGTTTTAGAAATTTAATTCTGATCCGCCATATAAAGGGCGGGTATATTTTTGTTTTCAATTTTCGTTTTATAAATTTAATTTTATATTTATATTTTTCTTGTAATAATATTTGTATCTTTTGTAATCATATTTGTGTATACTATTTTTTAAGAAAAATAGTATTAAGAAGTTTGGATAATTATATTGAATTTGTTATGTTGCATAACTATACACTTGTATCTAACTTTTTGAAATCCAATCTGGACATGCGGTTAAACCAGTAAACTCGGTAATTCAGTTTCTAATTCGGTTTGAGTTTTAGGAAAATTCATTATTTAATAATCTGGTATAACCCAAAACCCGATCACCAGTTGAACCACTGGTAAAACTAATATGTAACTTTTAATTATTAAATTTTTGATTATTAATTATATTATTAGAATCTGTTTATATTATAATTAGGAAGTTAGACTTTATTTTTTTTATAAAATAAGATTATACGATCTTGTGGATTATGGATCTATTAACAAAGTTAATTGTTATGATTTGGCATTAGTTTATTTTGTTATCGATGATCTATTATAATATTATGTTTTATATTTTTATTATTTTTATATAAAAATGTAATTTTATTATTCACATTAGACATTTATAATACTTAAAGATTTTCTATTTAAGATATAACTCGTAATTTGTGACAATGATTGTTAAATATTTACAGTATTTTTCATTTTTGTCATCTTATATGGAACAAAAATAGAAATAAAGAAAACTAAAGTTGCATATTTTTCAAATGTTTTTTTGGAACATAAAATATTTATTTTATTTTTAAATTGTTAATATATTATTATGTAACAAAATTAATCAATTTAGCAACCCGTACTTTACATGCAGTCAATCTATTAACCCGAGTAATCTAGAAAATTATCCGGTTCAGTACTGAGGTCGGGTTTCAAATAATTTCTTGTACCATAACTATTTTCACATATTAATTTTTGAATTGTATTCCTAAACAGTTATTAATATTTTTTTTAGAAAAGAATAACAAAAATATATTTATGCCACATAAGTATAATGATTTCCTAGAATTAATTCAAGCACATGAGTTTTTTCCGTAAAAAACCTACCTATATACGTACATGTCCACTTTCTATATTTAATAAAATGGGAGTGAAAAGAATTTTATTAAGTAAAAAAAAAAGTAAAGAAAAAAAAGAAATATAGTTTCTAACGTTTTGCTTGCAATATCCATAACCCTTAAAAATAGGAGGTTAGTGGGTTATTAAACTGCCATGTTATTTTAAGTTATAATATAATATACATTAAGCATACGTTAAGTAATTATATATAGCTTTTCTGTTTTTTTTTTATAGAAAAATTGGACTGAACTTGTATTAACCGGTCATGATCTAGTTTTAATAGTACTTGAGGGTGGGTATATTTTTTTCTTTTAAATAATTTTGTATAATACAATTTTTATGTTTCTGTATTTGTATAAGCATATTTCGATAGAACATATATATTTTTTGTTTCAAGTTTGTTTTGATAGAAATTAAATTTCATATATATGTTTTCTTTTGTAATTATATATGTGTTTTCTTATAATCACATTTGTGTATAATCAGACAATAAAGATTTAATGATATGATTTCACATTTTATGATAATAAAGTTATTATTACACACATAAAATATTACACCAAACAAATATATTACATTATAATTTGTCATTGAATTAAAAATGGTTACTGTAAATTAAGGCCCATGCCCCAACCATGAGCTTTGAAGAAAAAAAAGTCAAAGCATCATTTTATCTTAGAAATCCGATTATCATGCTTGGTGGTTACAACTTACATCCATAATCGATGCAGTTAATATTTTCAAATATAAATGGTTGAAATAATTAATTGGACACAACTAATATCAACTGGTCATACAGAAGAATTAATAGACTAGATTCAGATCTCTATCATGCAAGAGGTTTTAGAACATAATGATCAGAAAGAGCTAGTCACGATTTGGAAATCAGACATCGCTAGACAGTTAAGAACCTCGGTTGCAATCGTTTTGGACACACACCATATCCAATTCCTTGTAAGCGAACACAAGCAACGACCATCTCACCAAGACAAATATCCGTGACTCCTATGACCCCTACAGACATAATCCCGATTGAGATATTCTAATAGAGAAACTTCTACCTGCGTGCAGTGGTGGATTCAATCAACTTGAGGTAAATATAGAGGAGAAGTTTCTTGTGCTTAATTGTCTAGTTGTAGTCCCCTTCATAAACTGATTCTGATTTTTTTTTTAAATGATTAAAATTGTATTGGATTCATAATTTTGTGTTCTGTATTATTATTATTATTATTATTATTATTATTATTATTATTATTATTATTATTATTATTATTATTATTATTATTATTATTATTATTATTATTATTATTATTATTATTATTATTATTATTATTATTATTACTATTATTATTATTATTACTATTATTATTATTATTATTATCAGATGTTTGTAGGCGAATGCGGACATAATAATATTACAAATATTTACAAATAGATACATTAATATTTTTTTAAAAAAATAAGATAAGTTATTGTTCATGTGTATAAAATATTTAATAATAATTAAACCTTAAATTTTTTTATATATACAGTTTTTCATCACAAAATAAATAATTATTATTAGGTAAAAATAAATTTAAAATATCCGGTAATTAATTAAATATCAAATTTTAATAATAATTTAAAAATAAAATTTTCATATTAGTTTTTATGAGAAAAGTTTATATTTTATTTCATAAAATAAACTTGAAAACATTCATGTATGCATATAATTATATAAATTATATATAGGAATCTATCTTTATTTTATTTATTTTGTATAAACTTTATATGAAAAATGTTATTTAAGATAACACAATATAAACGATTTTTAGATAGCTGTAATTATCAAATAAATCAAATTTGTTTTTAATTATATAGTTATTTATATATTATATAGTTGTATAATTTATTAATTATTTATTACGTGTATAATCGATTTTTACAGCTTTAATTTTTTAACGTGAGAGTTTGGATGTAAAAATTTATTTCGCAAATCATATTAGATAGATGGTTGGGTTAGTTTAAATGTGGTTTTTAAAACGTCATTTTTCGGTTAGCTCAACACAATCGCTATTCCAACTTGGTTTGTTATAGTTTTTTTTTTTTGGCATCAAAAGGCTATTCCATTACTCAAGCTTGAGGTGGTCTGGAAATCCAGACCGGAATAGAACAACCAAAGAAACAAAGAGATCTGTGAAAAGTACGCGCAGTCCTAGCTAGTGAATCAGCTATCAAATTTTGTGTCCTTGGGATGTAGCAGATCTTGAAGTTCGAGTAGCACATCTTGAGGGTTTGAATCATTTCCAACTCAGTCGAAAATTTTGGCCAGGCTTGTGACTCCGATAGCATCTTAGTCAAATCCTTGCAATCCGTACCAAAATACTGACATTCCAAATGTTACAGCATGGTCTCCATAGCCCATTTTAACGCTTCCGGCTCCGAGTATAGCGCTGACTCCCGCCTCCTCATATTTCTGGTCCCCATTAGTTGTAAATTTCCCCTACGATCCTTCAAGACCCATCCTATTCCACTGAAATGGTCAGTAGAGGTCCATGAACCATCCACCATGCAAATTTCACCCAAGCTTAAGGCTTGGGGCTGCGGGATATGTTGACTCATCGGGTTGATCACTTTTGCATCATGCCAAGTTTGACATTCTCCCTCTGCATACCTGACTAATTCAGTTGGGTCCCTCTCTATTCCTCTGAATAGTTTATCATTTCTAGCTTTCCAAATGTACCAAATAATCTAAGGATATGGGTCCTTATCATTCTCTGACTCCGTGATATTGTTCTTCCTCCAAAATAGATAGTCCATATTGTTATAGATGCTCGGGCTGGGAAAAATCTGAGGATTGGATAGTGTATATGATATAGCCCATGCTTGCAATGCTGGTGGACATTCGAAAATTGCATGAGTGGCTGTTTCTTCGGTTCTCCACATCTGGGGCAGTAATTGTCACATCGCATATTCCTTCGTACCGAATTCCTCGTAACCGCTACATGTCCTGTGATTAATTTCTAAATAAGGTGGCGAATCTTTTGTGGCGCATCAACCTTCCAAGCAAAGGCTTGGAGCCTTGTTATACTGGGTTCCAGAACTTGTTTTTTCTCGTCTTCCTTCAAAATATTCGTAGCTACCCAGTATCCTAATTTGACTGTATATTGTCCACTTTTGTATAACTCCACCAGAAGGTATCACGCCGATGAGTTGGGCTTATGGCCAAACTCTGTATCATCTGTATGTCCTCCTGATCTACATACTGTTCCAGCAAACGACTGTCCCACTCATTTGTCTCAAAATCAATAAGGCTACTCACTGTCAACTCCGGATGTACCACTGGGGCCCTAGGGCGCGCTGATCGTGCTGGTATGGACGAAATCCATTGATCCTGCCACACCTTAATTTCATAGCTTGAGTGCACTTTGTTCCTAATGCCCAACAGTAAAAGTTTCCTCACTGCTACTAAACTCGTCCACACATAAGATGGGGTATCTACTGCACCTACTCTCAACAGCGAGCTCAAGCGATAGTATCTCCCCTTTAATACCTTTGCCACTAGTGAATCTGGAAACTGAACAAGGCGCAACAACTGTTTTGCTAAAAAAGCTAGATTAAATTCATGGATCATACGCCAATTCCTCCTTCCTCTCTAGATGCACACATCTTTTCCCATTTAGGCCAGTGAATTCCTCTTTTCGGAGGGTTTGAACTCCACCAAAATGGTGCAATGGCACTTGCTAGGTTTTCACATATCTAAAGAGGGAGCAGAAAACTAGACATCACATAGGTCGGGAGAGCCAGTAAGATTGATTTGATAAGAACTTCCTTCCCACCCTTTGATAACCCTCTACCGGTCCACCCGTTGACTCTGTGTGATAGTTTATCTTTTAGGAATGCAAATAGCTTGCATTTGGATCCACTAATATCCTCTGGAATTCCTAAGTATGTTCCCATTCCACCTTCATTTTGAATATCCAGTGTATCTTTGATCTGTTGTCGCTCATTGGCTGGTACCCTTTTGCCAAAGAGCAAAGAGGATTTATCAAAATTTATGCACTGTCCAGATGCCTGTCCATACTTCCTGACTACTTTCATGAATTCTTCACATTCACGGGGCTCCGCCTTACAAAAGAACAGGCTATCGTCAGTAAAGAGAAGGTGAGATACCGGGGGGCAAGCCCGTGCGACTCGCATCCCCGTTATCTTTCCTTGGTTCTCTGCTTGACTAAGAAGGCTAACGAGCGCTTCCGTGCATAGAATAAATATGAAAGGAGACAAAGGATCTCCTTGGCGTAGACCTCTCTCTGGGACTATATTTCCTCTTGGCTCTCCATTCATCAGAACTTGTTATTTAACCGAGGTGATGCATCTCATTATCCACTCAATCCATCCATCTGAAAATCCCATCTTTATCATGACTGCCTCAATAAATGACCATTCCATCCTATCATATGCTTTGCTCATATCTGTCTTTATAGCCATTCGCTTAACTCGTCCTCCTGGCTTGGTCCTCAAGGCATGGAACATTTCCTATGCTATCATAATATTATCTGTGATTTGTCTTCCAGCAACAAAGGCTGACTGGGTTTCAGATATCAGTTGAGGGAGAACCTTTTTCAATCTTTGGCATAAGACCTTAGAAATTATTTTATAGCTGACATTACATAGACTGATAGGTCTAAACTTCGTCATCTCATTCGGCTTATTCGTCTTAGGAATCAGACAAATATTTGTATCATTTAACCCCTGCGCCATTGTTCTTTGGAAAAGAAATTGATTAACCATATGAGTTAGATCATCCTTTACTATATTCCAAAACTTTTGATAAAAGAGGGCTGTCATCCCATCTGGTCATGGGGCCTTTTCTGGATGCATGACGAAAAGTGCTAATTTAACCTCTCATTCTGTTACTGGCGCAATAAGATCTTCATTTTGAGACCCAGTTACTGTTGTATTAACCTCTGCCAATGCTTCTGCTATGTCCTCTGGATTAGAGGAATCAAAGATTTGCCTAAAATAACTAATGGCAATGGCTACTAGTCCTTCCTCATCCTCTACCATATTTCCATTTTCATCCGGGAGTTGTGTGATCCTATTCCTCGCCCTTCTCTGTCTCACAAGGGCATGGAAAAACTTTGAGTTCCTATCACTGTTGGGGAAAAATATCCAGGGCTAGAGTTTTCTCCAGCCTCCGAAGGGGCCTTGACTTCCGGGCCCTCGTTTGGAAAGGACCCAGGGTCCCTCCTCGACTTAAAGAACCCATCTCCACCAGGTGGCACCAAGGCCCGACCTCCATCTGACAAGTACCCAGGGTCCAGTCCCTGTATCGAGGAACCATGGTCCAACCCTTGCCGTAAGGACCAAGAAACCAATCCTCCGCATGAATATGGAAGTTTCCCAAATCAAGGGGAAACTAACATATTCCCGAATATTAGAGAAGCCGCCCAAGATTGACCGACTTACATCAACTATAAAAGGGGAACCCAAACCCTAGAACAAGGGATCGACACTTTGGGGCTTAGAGATTATAGAGTTAGGCTAGAAAACTAGGGTTTATACACCCAATACGTTGTAACGCCAAACACACTCAATAATACATCTCTTTGCCTCGATTTCTATTCTCTAAACACATACATAAACATAAAACTTGATAGTCTTCCAGTGTTCCGTAGTACTAAAACGACCCTACACAAAAATATCACAACAGTTTGGCGCTAGAAGGAGGGGAGTAACTCAACTACGTGACGATGGCATCGGAAGACGAGTCCAATCAAGCCAATCTGACCCCGAAGGAGAAGGAGCTTTTGAGCCGATTCGAAACCCTTCAGAGTCAGATTACCGACCTTCACAAGGCTCAGGAAACCGCACCTGCAGGTCTGGAACTCGTCCAGGAAGTTCAATACCTAAAAGATCAACTTGGAGAACACTCCTCCAGCAAAGCGCCGAGAAGCTAGACGCCATGGAAGCCGAGAACATCGCTCTCAGACGAGAAAATCAATCCCTCGGGGCAGTAGGGAACAAACGAAAACGGTTCAAAACCAAATTTCGACCTATGGCTTCGCTCAACACCCCGCGCGACGACGAGGAAACGCCTCAGCAGCTCGGAGACGAACCCGGCGGTCAAGAAAACGTTCGAGACGTAACCCGAGAAGAAGACGAATCCGATACAGAGGACGAAGAATACTCACCTGATCATCCCAAGATCTCGGATCCAGCTTTAGCCGCTTACCTAGAGAAGGTGGTATCCGAAAAATTCGGCACCATCAAATCCATGGTAGAAAGGCTCCCCGGAGTAGCTCCCCCCATCCGTAGAAGTGATCCAAGGTCGTACTCCGACACGCCTTTCGTGAAGGAGATTGCTTCGATCGAGATGCCTCGAAAGTTCTCTTTTCCGAGCATCAAGATGTACAAAGGAACATGAGATCCTGACAACCACATCGCCCAGTACAAGCAATAGCTGTGGCTATTTCGAAAGACGCAAGGGAAGCCACCATGTGCAAGGGCTTCGGGTCGACTCTAACCGGTCCTGCCCTCCAATGGTACATCAACCTCCCCACGGGGTCCATAGCATCCTTCGCCGCCCTCAGCGACAAGTTCGTGGAACAGTTCGCTAGCAGCCGACACCTGGAGAAGAGATCAGATGACCTCTACGAGATCCAACAATACCGAAACGAATCACTACGCTCCTACATAGCTCGTTTCAACCAAGAAAAGGTCTCCATACCCGAGTGTAACGCCGATACAGCAATCTCAGCCTTCAAGAAGGGCCTACTCCCGGAGGGAGAGCTCTACAAGGAATTAACCAAGTACAGATGCGGAGACATGGCAGATGTACTATCCCGTGCCTGGGCCCAAGTAAGGTGGGAAGAAGATGTCGTGAGCAGGGCCAAGGTTTCCTCCAAATACGATCAGAAGTCCTCCAAACCATCGAAAGACGAGCGTGAAGAAACCATCCGATCCCGACCTTCCCGGGAATCCACCAATAATAGCAGGGGCAGATACCAACATCGCCCCTTACCTCGGTCCGAAGGAATGATGGTTTCGACTTGGCCCAGCATTTCCCACCTAGCGATATCCAAACCGGAGCTCATTGGAGTCCTGAGGCAGATGGGCTCACAAGTCAAGTGGCCACCTAAAATGAGGTCCCCTGACGCTACCCGGAACCCTAAAAGATGGTGTGGGTTCCACAACGATCACGGCCATACCACGGAGGATTTTGTAGCCTTAAGATTGGAAGTAGCCGAGCTTCTCAAGAAGGGTTACCTAAGGGAATTTCTCTCGGATAAGGCCAAGGATCTCCTTAACAGAGAGGGCCCCGCTCTCCCCAATGAAGCGGTCCCTGCGCTACCTCCACCACAAGAACGAGTGATCCACGTCATCTCCGGAGGATCAGAAGTAAGCGGGATCGGCAGCGCTGCAGCCAAACGAAACACTCGTAATGCTAGGAACGGTCAAGAGACCGAGACTCCCAAGCGCCCACTCTTGGGAACGGATGAAATCAGCTTTACTTCGAGGGAGCAGGAACAAGTCCTTGCTCCCCATCATGACGCCCTCGTTATCTCGCTTGTTATAGCCAACTGCCTGGTTAAACGAATATTGGTGGACAATGGCAGCTCCAGCAACATTATCTTCCATTCGGCCTATATGGATTTAGGGCTAGACCCTAAAACATTAACCAGGAAAGCGGTCCCACTCGTGGGATTTAGCGGAGAGGTGAAGCAAACCGAGGGAGAAGTCCTTCTCCCAGTCTACACCGAGGGAATAAACCAAACCACCAAGTTCTTGGTTGTCGACTGTCCGTCGTCTTACAACGTAATACTAGGAAGGCCCTGGATCAACGACATGGGAGCCGTACCATCAACCCTCCACCAATTGGTAAAATTTCTTACCCCCTGGGGCATGAAGGTCATCAGAGGGGATCAAGAAAATTCTAGGTCCTGCTATCAAACTACCCTGAAGGGAAGGACCCAAGCTTTATAGCAATTACAGAAGCAGCCTCTCGTTCCTCATGCCGAAGAACCCGAGGTTGAAGACATGGACGAAGTCCCCCTGATAGAAGGGAACCCGGAGCGGAACCTCAAGATAGGCTCCAAGCTGCCTAAGGATCTGAGACGGAGGCTGATCGATTTCCTAAGATCTAACTCCGATTGCTTCGCATGGTCACACGAAGACATGTCCGGAATCGGCCCCAGCGTCATCATGCATCAGCTGCAAGTGAATCCCGAGCATCCTCCTGTTAGACAAAAGAGAAGGAAGTTCGCTCCTAAAAGGGATGAAATCATTAACGAAGAGGTCAAGAACCTGCTCGACGCAGGGTTCATAAGAGAAGTGCAATATCCCGACTGGCTCGCCAATGTGGTGGTTGTGAAAAAGAAAAATGGAAAATGGAGGGTCTGCATCGATTTCACGGACCTCAACAAGTCCTGCCCAAAGGATCCATTCCCCTTGCCTCATATAGACAAGCTAGTGGATGCCACCGCTGGGCACCAACTAATGAGCTTCATGGATGCCTTCTCGGGATACAACCAAATCCTGATGCATCCCGACGACCAAGAAAAGACGTCCTTTATGACTTCCAGGGGCATCTACTGCTACAAGGTCATGCCGTTTGGTCTGAAGAATGCTGGATCCACCTATCAGAGGTTGGTCAATACGATGTTTGCCGATCAGATAGGCCAAACCATGGAAGTCTACATCGACGACATGCTGGTAAAATCTCTTGACTCGGAGGATCATATCTCACATCTCCAGCAAGCATTCACCACCCTGAGGAAATACAATATGAAGCTCAACCCCTCTAAATGTTCCTTTGGAGTAAGCTCCGGGAAATTCCTGGGATACATAGTCACCCACAGGGGCATAGAAGCAAATCCGGAGCAAATAAGGGCCATCCAGGCGATTCCTCCCCCACGGAACGTCAAAGAGATTCAAAAACTTACGGGAAGGATGGCAGCCCTCAGCAAATTCATCTCCAGGCTCTCCGACAAGTCCCATGCCTTTTTCGAAACACTAAAGAACCCTAAGGACTTTCAATGGACAGAGAAGTGCGAAACCGCACTGTCTGACCTCAAGGCCTATCTCACTACTCCACCACTCATGTCTAAACCTCTAGAAGGGGAAACCCTACTGCTTTACCTAGCCGTGTCCGAACACGCAGTTAGCGCGGTCCTCGTAAGGGAGGAGGAAAGAAGGCAGCATCCCATATACTACGTCAGCAAATCCATGCTAGACGCAGAAACTCGCTACAGCCAGCTAGAGAAACTAGCCCTCGCCCTAGTGGTCGCGGCCCGGAAATTACGTCTCTACTTCCAGTCCCACCAAGTCGTGGTAGTCACCTCCTTCCCTATCAAAGCAGTCCTTCATAAACCCGAGGTATCATGATGATTGGCGAAATGGGCCGTAGAATTGGGAGAATACGACGTGATCTTCAGCCCAGCCGCCGCTATCAAGTCCTAAGTCCTAGCTGATTTCGTGGCTGAGTTCTCTCCCTCTACGCTTCCAGACCCAGATCTAAAAACTACGCTTCAGGGAAAAGAAGCGGAAGAAGGTCAATGGACCCTGCACGTGGATGGCTCCAGCAATGTAAGAGGCGCAGGGGTAGGGCTGGTTCTGACCTCCCCCACGGGAGAATCGGCCTCAAGGGCCGTACGCTGTAACTTCAAAGCAACGAACAACGAGGCAGAATACGAGGCTCTGATAGCAGGCCTAGAACTAGCCAAGGAAATGGGAGTAAAAGACATCCAGATTTTCAGTGATTCGCAGCTCATCATCAGCTAAGCTCAAGGGGATTATCAAGCCAAGGACCCTAGCATGATCAGGTATCTATCTGTGGCCAAACGTCTCCTTGACCAATTCGCAAGCTATAAGCTCACCCAAATACCTAGGGAACAGAACTCCCAAGCCGATGCTCTAGCAAACCTGAGTTCCGCATTAGAAACCAAAGAACATATGAGTATTCCGTTGTTGGTCCTCCAATGGCCAGCAACCCAGAAAGAGGTTGAACCGGAAGAAGTGACGGTAGTAGACGAAGGAGAAACCTGGATGACCCCTATCACCGACTACCTAAGAGACGACGTCCTACCCGAAAAACGAGAGGAGAGCCGGAAGATCAAGAGACAAGCGGCCAGATACTGCATTTCAGAGGGAAAACTATATAGAAGATCCTTCTCAGGACCCTACCTACGATGTCTATCCCCTAGAGAAGCCACACGAATATTAGAGGAACTCCACGATGGGGAATGTGGTTCACACTCCAGCGGACGGAGCCTGGTTCTCAGGGCGAGAAGGGCTGGTTATTACTGGCCTACCATGGCAAAGGACTCCCTCAAACAGGCCAAAACCTGTAGCCAATGCCAGAAACACGCCCCAATTTCTAACTTAACACCAGAGAACCTGAAGTCCTTAAGTTCCCCATGGCCCTTCCGAAAATGGGGCATGGACATCGTGGGGAAATTCCCAATGGCGCCGGGGCAGAAGGTCTTCCTCCTAGTAATGACCGATTACTTCACGAAGTGGGTAGAAGCCAAAGCCTTGGCAAAAATCACGGACCTCCAGATCAGGAAATTCATCTGGACGAACATAATAACCCGCTTCGGAGCACCTCAGGAAATTGTCACAGACAATGGACCCCAATTCACCAGCAGCGACTTCCAGGACTTCTGCAAAGATTGGGATATCAAACTCTCATATTCAGCACCAAGGCACCCGCAATCAAACGGACAAGCAGAATCAACCAACAAAACTGTGGTGAACATGCTCAAGAAGCGCTTGGAAAAGGCTCACGGGCGATGGGCAGAAGAGTTATACGGAGTCCTTTGGGCCTACCGGACGACTCCAAAGACAGCTACCCAAGAAACCCCTTTCTCACTCGTCTACGGCACCGAGTCAGCAATACCAACCGAGGTACATGTCAAGACCACGATCTCCAACATCCTAACCCCCAAGGAAAATGACGAGCTGATGTACCTAAGCCTAGACCTCCTAGACGAAAAAAGGGAAGCAGCCCGCCTGAGGAACGCGTCGTACCAAATAAAGGTGGCCAAGAGCTACAACAAGAAGGTGAGATCCAGAACCTTCCAAGAAGGGGACTGGGTCCTAAGGCGAGTCTGTAACCACACAAAGGAAAAATCAGCCGGAAAACTCGCCCCCGGATGGGAGAGGCCCTATCAGGTAATAGGGGTGCAAGGGGCAGAAGCCTATAAGCTGCAAGACAGCACAGGCAAGGTACAACCCAACTGCTGAAACGCCTTGCACCTCAAATTCTATCATTTCTAAAGGCAAGATCTTCGGGTCGAGCTCTATATATACTATTATATTCCTACTCCTATGTATAACGATAACGTCCTCGGACTAGGCTTATAAAATACATTTGGTTTCGACTAAAGGGAGTTAAGGAAACACCAATATACTTAAAGGGGCATATTAGCTGGATCAGGGACCTTCGAGACCTCAGATCTTAGCTAGCCCCCTAGCTGGTGAGGCTACTCACCATAGGTACAGACATATATGGAAGGGGTCTGATCAGCCCTGAGCCGATGTCTGTGCGATAGGGCCCCGCATAAAGGCCTATAGCCAAGAGTTATGCGGGGACCACGTACTAGTGCCATTCAAACCCTCGTGAAATACGCTATAAGCTAAACGCACGCTGGGGGCATGACGTACACAGCCAAGTACTGTAATCAGATTCTGGCGGCTGATATGCAGGGAGCAAAGTGCAAATAACCGGTTAAGCACAAACAATTTAATACCTATCCAGACGTGGAAGGTAGTGTGTCTGGGTTGACAGAACCTTGCGGGGGGACCCACCCCAGACCACAATAAGTCTGAGAGTGACCTTTCTGCAGAAAGGTAGAGTGCAACATTGAGAATTTCGAGAATGGCTTATGCCCACGGGTAGCACAGTGCGATTTCTCAATTTAGATCGAGAGTGGCTCGCCTCCGGGCAGCAGAGAGCGATCAAAAAGACTCCCCAAAAGCATAAAAGTCCAGAGACTTTCGGGTCCAGAGACCTTCGGGTCCAGAGACCTTCGGGTCCAGAGACCTTCGGGTCCAAAGACCTTCGGGTCCAAAGACCTTCGGGTCCAAAGACTTTCGGGTCCAAAGACTTTCGGGTCTAAAGACCTTCGGGTCTAGAGACCTTCGAGTCCAGAGACCTTCAGGTTCCAAAGACCTTCGGGTCCAGAGACCTTCGGATCCAAAGACCTTCGGATCCAAAGACCTTCGGGTCCAAAGACCTTCGGGTAAATACCCAAGGGTCCCAAGAACCTCAAGGTTCCGAAGACCTTCGGGTCCAAAGAACCTCAAGGTTCCCAAGGCCTAAGGGCCCAAAGAACCTCAAGGTTCCAAAGACCCAAGGGTCCCAAGAACCTCAAGGTTCCGAAGACCTTCGGTTCCAAAGAACCCCAAGGGTCCCAAGGCCTAAGGGCCCAAAGAACCTCAAGGTTCCAAAGACCCAAGGGTCCAAAGAACCTCAAGGTTCCAAAGACCTAAGGGTCCGAAGAACCTCAAGGTTCTCAAGATCCTAGGGTCCAAAGAACCTCAAGGTTCCCAAGACCTAAGGGTCCGAAGAACCGCAAGGTTCCCAAGACCTAAAGGTCCGAAGAACCTCAAGGTTCCTAAGGCCTAAGGGTCCGGAAAGCCTAAAAGCTCCTACCCCTCCAAGATCTAATGGATAAGGCCTCAGGGCCCAAATAAAGTAACTCAAAGGGCCTAGACCTTGGAAATTTCCAAGTTCGAAGCAACAAGAACCTAAGGGTTCAAATCAGATCGGAATCCATCAGTTCCCGACAACGATTCTCCGCAAGGATTGATCTCCCCCGGAGTCATCTAACCAAGTAACTGGAGGTCAAAACCGTAAAGCAGTGCAAGGATCAAAGAAAGAGCGAAGTAAAAGCAAAAACCAGTAGATATTATTAATCCTTATTCGGAGGGGAGAAAGCTACAAAAAATCCAAAAACGACAACATAAAGCAAGAAACAGCATTGAAGAAATATTCAAAGATTCGGCTCCCGGCGAGAAAAAGGGAAAACACCATGACCACCTTCACCGCTCCCCGAACTTCGGATTGGACCTCCAACAGGCCCCCATCGGCCGGATCCCCCGAACAGCTCATGCTGACCAGCACTCCTCATCGACCACTCTCTAACAAGATCCTGATGAACATACTCTCGAGCCCTCTGCACGATAAGAGCCTGGTTGGAAATCACTTCCCGAAGCTGCCTCCGGAGGAAAAGAATCTCTTCATGAGGAGGAACACGCCGACCTAAACTGGGAAAGCGATCCCTGCCAACATCCCTTGGAGCCAAATAAGCCACCACCGAAGGGACGGAAGGAAACGAGTTACGAGATCTCCTCCTTTTTGTGCCGAGTTCTACAATATTCCTCGTACACTGACAATATCGAAGCCGTAGGGATCCCACCTGGAAAACAAAGACTCCATCAAACTACGGCTAGAACGAAAGGACCAAGTAAGAGAAATTTCATTACCCCAAATACGGCTATGACGCAGCGATATCGGATGCATCAAGAACAGAATCCAGCGAAAGCGCCTAGGAATACCTCGCGCCAACTTCACCAAAGTCTCACCAGCCTGGATAACCGGTCGGGCCACTTTTGCAAGAAGAAAAATTCGACGTAATTCAACAAACACAATACCCGTGTCCAAGGAAACAGAAGCAACTTACCCACTGAACGCCAGAAACATGGATAACCAGGAACACCTTCGACCTTCATAAACACATATCTCCTGTCCCAGGAATCGTTTGAAGGAAAGCTACCCCTCAGACCTCGAGGAGGTTCATCCACCAAAGGTTCACCATCTCGGGACCATATTTGGTAAAAGCCTCTCTTACTTGGCAAGGGAACAAAGGAGTAAGAATACAGGACTTCAGACAACCCGAAAGGAATACTGTGGAGCTCTCCTAACACCTGGATAGCCATCAGAGTACGCCATGTAGCAAGCGTAAACTGCGAAGGGGAGCATCCAAAGTACGACGCCACCTCCGCGATCAAAGAAGGAATCCCTCCTCTAAAGCCAGCCTCCAAATAAGCCTCAAAAATTGCTATCTCGCCCCTTCCTCCATCAGGAGCTCGCTCGAACTCTCCCACACACCTGATCCCCATCGTATCAGGCAAGGAATACCTACGGCGGATCTCCGCCAGATCACCTTCCATAATGTCAGACCTCGGGCCATCTTCGTCTTCACTTGAAGCATCGAAAGAACAGAAACGACGAGTGCGAACAGGGGCCAAAGGAACTCTTTCATCCTCGGTCCCCGAAACCACGCTAGGTGTTAGAATGGGGGAATCAAAAGGATCACCAAACAAGCGACGGGGTCTGACGCGTCCGCCAACACCGGGGGTAGGGAACGATTTCACGAAGATCGGAGTGTTCGACATCTACTTCCAATAAGAAGGACATGGTAAAACCTAAATTCGTGTTGTCCAAAGGCATCGAAACATCCGATTTTATACCTGGAACGACTTTCCATTTTGGCGAAGGGAAGGAAAGAAAGAAAGAGGAAAGACAAAAGAATTTGGAAGATACTCGCGATTCTCGGCAAATTTCCAAAATTACCTCCAAAATACCTCGCCGACCTAACGTCATCACGAGCGGGCCGCGATCCTTACTTCCTCTGAGGCCCATTCCAACTAAGCGATCAGATTCCAAATTAACTCCTCATGTTGCCTAGACTCAAAATCCTTCTCCTGCTGGAAGAAATGGCATCAAGACTCAGGACTACATGTTATCTTGGATCCTTACGAAGCAATCAAGGAATAAGGGGCAAACTGTTGGGGAAAAATATCCAGGGCTAGAGTTTTCTCCAGCCTCCGAAGGGGCCTTGACTTCCGGGCCCTCGTTTGGAAAGGACCCAGGGTCCCTCCTCGACTTAAAGAACCCATCTCCACCAGGTGGCACCAAGGCCCGACCTCCATCTGACAAGTACCCAGGGTCCAGTCTGTTGGACCCAAATATGACCCTCAGGTGAGGTACCGGTAAAATGTGAGCTGCCAAGTGGGCCGCGTAAAGCCCATCACATTAATAAGAGCTGGAAGCTGAACTAAAGACTGAACCTAGAAGTCGTCATAATAGAGGTCACGTTATAACGGGAGCTGATACTTCGAAGACTCGATCAAGAGGAACCTGGAGCGAGTACGTAACTGAAGCCGTGTATTTCGGAGGTCGGTTAAGGAGCTATCGACGAGACCTAGACTATATAAAGACAGAGAAGATCAAAAACAGGGGATCTTCTCCGGATACCAACTTTTGTACTAGATTAAACACATTACGTATTCTCTTTGTAATCATCAAAAACACCTTTTGTAGTATTCTTTGACCATCAATAAAAACGTATTCATTCATTGAGCTTACTTACGGGATTCAGCCCACGATTCTTATTCATTATCTCTCAACCTAACCTAAATCTAAGAAGTGAAACCTTGTCTCTCACAATTGGCGCCGTCTGTGGGGACAATTAATCGAATCCCTTTCTCCAAAGCTTAAAGATGAATCCACTCGATGGAACTAATCCATCTAACCCCGATCAATCGAACCTGAGCAATAGCTCACCGAATCGCACTGCTCCAGGGGCAAATAACCCGAGAGCCTCCGGAGGGACCAACTCTGGGTCCTCAGCCCTCAATAACACATCGCATCAATCCGCTCCGAACCAAACGGAAGCTCAGCTTTCTGAGATCCGGCAGATGATGCTCCAGTTAGTGGACAAAGCTCAACAAACCGAGCGAACAGTGCAACAGCTAGCCGAACGGCAGCAACAATTCGAAGAGATAACCAGATCTCAATCCGCAACAACCCAACCGTCCGTCCACCAGGGAAGAGGGATCACGTTCCATGAACGATTAGCTGACCCTTCCTTCCCTCGAGAGTGTCTGAACTTCTCCCCTGATAGCTCTGGAGCGGACGGTCAGGAACCTGCTTTCCAAACGCCTCGCGCCAGGACAGCTCCTGCGTTTGTCCCACCAGTCATCAGCACCATGGGGAGCAACGTAGCGACAACGAGCTCCGCGCCTGATCGAAACACCGCCGGGAGCACACGATTGCCTCCACCGCCACCTCCTTCGGAGTCTGGAGCAGGAACCAACATTCCGTCCGGGGGCAGAACATCAGCTCCGGTGTTTCAAACTAGGGTTTCAACCTCAAATACCGACGGATTTCAAAGAACGGATGCTGATCCTGCAGCTCTTCGTACTAATCTCGCTCGGAACCTGAGGACGAACGAACGATCTGTTTCGCCAGCTAACTGGGAAAATGATCGAGTTAGATTCCGCCAGGAACCTGTGCGCCGAACACCTGAAAATGATCCAAATATCCTTCCCTTCGAGGGACCTGACGCGATTCGCAGATACATGGAGCGAACCCACGCAGCTCTCCAGAAACTGGGAGCTCAGGTTCACAAAGCAACGAGCTCAGCTCCCGAAATCGAGAGCCTAATCGAAGAGACTCGTGGAACTCCGTTTACCGATAGAATTGCTAACTCTTACATAAGAGACACTCGAAAAATCAAGATTCCTGAGTACGATGGAAACACAGACCCAAAGGCTTATTTAAGAGCCTTCCAGCTAGCGATCGTTAAAGCTCACTTCACGAAGGAAGAATGCGATGCAGGATATTGCAGAACATTTGCTGAAAACCTGACCGGAACAGCTCTAGAATGGTTCTCTAGTCTCGAACCAAACTCTATAGACAGCTTTGATCAGCTAGCTAACGCCTTTATGAAACAATATTCAACCCACATCCTGAAACAAGCCTCCGAAGCTGACCTCTGGAAGATCAGACAAGGATTGGGAGACTCATTGCGAGTCTACATCGAAAAATTCTGGGCAGTAAGAACTAAACTCTCGAACCCTAACGATCACGTAGCTATTGAAGCTCTTAGGAGAGGCCTCTGGTACAAATCAGGCCTCTTCTCGGAGCTAACGCTAAATCCTCCTCCAACTATCGACGACGCCCTCCACAGAGCCTCTAGATACATTACCTTGGAAGAAGAAACTGCAGCGTTAGATAAGCTCCACAGAAAATCTCAGAATCACCCGAAAGGCGAAGCCTCCGACGGGAAGGGACCTCATAAAAGAGGAAGCTCCCGAAATAACCAGACTCAGGGAGAGCATTCTTATGTAATCGAGGATGACAAGGAAGAAAAACCTGTCGCCGCGACAGCCAAAGCCCCTTGGTCCAAAGGCTACGACGAGAGCAAACATTGCTCCTATCATGATCGAAAAGGACATTCAACCGAAGAGTGTTGGGACCTCCAACGACAGCTGGCTGCCAAATTTGCAGCCGGAGAAATAAAAGATGTGGATCTCAAAAAACCACAATCTTATCAAAAGAGAGGTCCCCGTGATAACTCCCTGAAACGCGAAAGGTCACCTGAAAAGGAAACAGATTTGCCACCTCCCGCTCCCAAGAAGAGAGTCGATATGATCCTTGGGAAATTCCCCCAAGGAAAAAGCCTTCAAATTGAAGCTCTCTTTAATAATGCACCTCCCCAATCGAGCCCCGACTCAAGGGTCGATTACATCCTTGGAGGGTTCGATATGTGTCAAGACTCCGTTAACTCTATTAAAAGTCACGTACGGAAAGCTGTGTCCAATACTCAGTCTAAACCGACCAAACCCGAGTCTAACACTAAAATCTCTTTTTGGGAAAGTGAGACATCAAACCTTGACAGGCCTCACGACGATGCCCTCGTCGTAACGTTAAATATAGCAGGCTACGAGGTACCTAAACTCATGATCGACACCGGAAGCTCCGTCGATCTCATTTTCTATAACGCATTAAAGGGAATGGAAATAGACGATTACGAAATTGTCGACCAGAAATCCAACCTTGTGGGCTTCTCAGGAGAAACAGCTACCTCCTTGGGAACCATCAAGCTCCCAGTCATAGCTGGCGGAGTCATGAAAATGACCAACTTTATAGTTGTCGACAAACCGTCTCCCTTCCACGCAATCCTTGGAAGACCTTGGATTCATAAGATGAAAGCAGTAGCTTCAACTTATCACCAATGCATGAAGTTTCCAGCAACCGATGGGATAGTTACCGTACATGGTAGCCAAAAGATTTCAAGGATCTGTTACCTGGGAGGATTCGAGATCATAAAAGATTCCCCCCAATAGCAATTACAGGTCCAGGAGAGTCGCGAAATGCAACAAAATATCCGAGGTCCTCCCAAGAACCTCATCGAAAAAGTTAGCATTGACGACTCGAACCCTGAAAAACAAGTAAGCATCGGATCTGAGCTGCCTCCCGAAACTAAAAAGGAGCTCATCGAATTCCTAAAACAAAATGTCAAAACCTTCGCATGGGCCACCAGTGACATGAAAGGCATAGACCCCAACGTCACCACACATAAGCTCAATGTAGATCCCACCTTCAAACCGATCAAACAGAAGCGTCGTGAGCTAGGTCTTGAAAAAGCCCAGGCTGTTAACGACGAGGTTGATCGACTAACAAAGGCCGGATCAATCCGAGAAGTTCAATACCCCGACTGGTTAGCCAACCCAGTGGTAGTAAAAAAGAAGAACGGGAAATGGAGAATCTGCGTAGACTTCACCGACCTAAACAAGGCCTGTCCTAAAGACAGCTTCCCGTTACCTCACATCGATTGCTTAGTCGAAGCAACGGCTGGTCACCAGCTCCTGTCCTTTATGGATGCCTTTTCTGGATATAACCAGATTATGATGGAGCCTGAGGATCAAGAGAAAACCGCGTTCATAACCGAACGAGGAACCTATTGTTACAAGGTCATGCCATTTGGCTTGAAAAATGCGGGAGCTACCTACCAAAGGCTAGTAAATAAAATGTTCGCTGGACAACTTGGAAAAACCATGGAAGTCTACATCGACGACATGTTAGTCAAATCTTCAATGGGAGAGGACCATATCTCCCATCTAAGGGAATGCTTCGACATCCTCAACAAATATGACATGAAGCTAAACCCAGCTAAATGTACCTTCGGAGTACCCTCCGGCGAATTTCTAGGTTACCTCGTAACCGAAAGAGGCATCGAAGCCAACCCGAAACAGATAGCGACATTCCTAGAAATGCCGTCACCTAGAACGACCAGAGAGGTACAAAGACTGACTGGACGGATCGCAGCACTAAACAGATTCATCTCCAGGTCCACTGATAAGTGCCTCCCATTCTACAAACTCCTGAAAAATAATAAGAAGTTCCTATGGGACGAAAAATGCGAGGAAGCCTTCAAACAGCTGAAAGCATACCTCTCGGAACCTCCGATACTGTCCAAACCTGTATCTGGAGAACCACTGTACCTGTACCTGGCCGTATCGGAAGCCGCAGTTAGTGGGGTGCTAGTACGAGAAGAGCAAAACGAACAAAGACCTATCTATTATACTAGTAAAAGCCTAATAGACGCCGAGACGAGGTACCCTACCATGGAAAAACTAGCCCAGCAGTCGTAACAGTTGCTAGGAAGCTACAACCATATTTCCAATCACACTCAATCATCGTAATGACCTCACAGCCATTACGAACGATTTTGCATAGTCCTAGCCAGTCCGGACGATTAGCTAAATGGGCTATCGAGCTCAGCGAATACGATATCGAATACAGACCTCGAGCAGCAGCAAAAGCTCAGGTCCTTGCCGACTTCGTTATTGAGCTAACGTCCGAACATTTAGACCAAGAAATAGAGGTCCCAAAATGGAGCCTATACGTGGACGGAGCCTCGTCAAAACAGGGCTCCGGCGTCGGTCTAAGATTAACCTCCTCAGCTGGAGAAACCATCGAACAATCCTATAGACTTGGATTTAACGCCTCCAACAACGAAGCTGAGTATGAAGCATTAATCGCCGGCTTGAAACTAGCCCTTAGCCTCGAAATCCGAGAACTGAGCGCCTACTGTGACTCACAGCTAGTAGCTAGCCAGTTTCACGGAGAATACGAAACGAGAGACGAAAGGATGGGGGCATACCTCGAAGTAGTCCTAAGCCTGACAAAACAGTTCAATAAGTTCGAGCTAACGAGAATCCCACGAGGAGAGAACTCTTCAGCAGACGCGCTCGCTGCGTTAGCCTCCACGTCTGACCCTCTCGTAAACGAATTATACTCGTGGAAGGAATCGAAAAGCCGAGTATCGACATAGCTACCAAAGCTGAGCTAGATAACAAATCAAAAGCAAAAGTTGAGGATAACAGCCTTCCCACGGAAGCTACCCAAATCTTCACGACATTCAGGTTCCCTAAAACCAGAGCACGCAGCTTCAGAAAGCACTCTTTTAACAATGCAACAAAAAACTTAGAGGACCATAACCAAAGTGAGGGTATTCACCGAAGTTCGAACTCCCCTGAGCCTAACTCAACGAATACCCCCGGGGGCACCACCGAAACCTCGGAACCACTCGTCCTTAAGGTACAGACAAGAAGCCGCGCAGCTCATAAAAACACGTCTAGGAACACTACACAAACCACCGGGGACAATGAAGGAATTGGAGATATTCTTCAGAACCCAGACCTCTTGGAGCCTATTCCAACGAATATCCCCGGGGGCACCACTACATCAGGTCCCGAACAGGAACCTCTCTCCTCTCTTCACAACAAAGTTGTAGGAAGAGAAGACTGGAGGATACCAATCATGGATTACATCCTCGAGGGAAAAATCCCACCCAATAAGTGGGAGGCTCGAAAACTCAAAGCCTTAGCAGCAAGGTATTGCATAATCGAGTCAACCCTCCACAAACGAAGTGTCTCCGGACCTTACCTAAAATGCGTTCATGGTCTAGTAGCTATGAAACTCATGAAGGAAATGCACGACGGTTCCTGCGGTAACCATTCCGGGGGCAGAGCTCTAGCTATCCGAATTAAAAGACAAGGCTACTTCTGACCTACTATTATCGCGGATTGTGAGGTCTACTCCTCATCATGCGACAAATGCCAAAGGCATGCACCGATCATACACCAACCAGCGGAAAAGCTATCTAACATATCAGCTCCCTACCCGTTCATGAGGTGGTCCATGGATATCGTAGGTCCATTAGTACCATCAGGCAAAGGAAAGAAATTACTGAACCTCCTGGTCCTAACCGATTACTTCACGAAATGGATCGAAGCTGAAGCCTTTCAACAAATTAACAGATTCAACGTTGAAGGATTTGTATGGAAAAATATCGTATGTAGGCACGGTGTCCCATACGAAATCGTAACCGACAACGGAGGACAGTTCATATCCCATGATTTCAAAAAGTTCTGCGATAAGTGGAACATCCGTCTCACATTTTCATCACCTCGGCGACCTCAAGGTAACGGCCAGGCGGAGGCTGCTAACAAGTCGATCTTAGCAAACCTCAAGAAACGCCTAGGAGCTCAGAAAGAACTTTGGTCAGAAAAACTACCCGAAGTACTATGGACTTGCAGAACCACCCCACGAAAAGCTACAGAGGAAACTCCTTTCTCCTTAGCCTACGGGATGGAAGCTGTCGTCCCAGCCGAAACCACCGCAGGCAGCCTCCGACGGGAGCTCTGCACCTCAAACCCCGCTGCTAACAACCAGCTCCTGATGGATAGCCTCGACTTAATCGAGGAAAGACGAGACCAAGCTTTGCTCCGCATTCAAAATTACCAGCAAGCAATGGCTAGGCACTATAACTCCAAAGTAAGGCCCCAGCAGTTCGCTGTAGGAGACCTGGTACTCAGAAAGGTGTTCGAAGGAACTAAGGAACCGGGAGCTGGAAAGTTAGGAACCAACTGGGAAGGACCCTACCGAATCATCCACATAGTACGACCCGGAGTATATAAACTCCAGAAGGTACGAACCGGGGTACCTGAAATCCGATCGTGGAATGCCACGAACCTCAAAAGATATTATCATTAGGTACCCAAATTCCCTGAACTACGTTTGGCTTGATCCCTTGACTGGGTACGTAGGCAACTCCGTCATGAGTGCAGCCCCAACCTCTTCTCACCAATCTCATCATCTAAGCCAAAGCGGCATGTGTCACCAAGAACGCTTAGCCCAAAAATAAGTTACTATGTAAACAATCTGAATCATGTACTCTTTGATATCTGACATTGATAAGACGATTAATTCAGTTTCATAAGCATCAAAAGTCTTAAAACCCTCTAAGAAAATTCAGGTCCCATTAAATCGTGACCTAAGCTCAATTATCTCGAACACATTCAGGTCCCTGAAAATCTGGACCTAAGGTCTTAAAATCCTTAACATAACCTAAGGTCTTAAAATCCTTAACACCCACAAATGTCTTAAAATCCTTGACATAAGCTAAGGTCTTAAAAACCTTAACAAATCAATAAGGTCTTAAAATCCTTAACGACAACCAAGGTCTTAAAATCCTTGACAAATCAATAAGGTCTCAAAATCCTTAACAACAACCAAGGTCTTAAAATCCTTGACAAATCAATAAGGTCTTAAAATCCTTATAAAAATCAAAAGGTCTTAAAATCCTAAAGAATCAACAAAATCTCAAAAATTCCTCAATTTCATCCACTACATTCCAAAGGCCTCGAGATCCTTCGGACTAACCCAGGTCCCTATGAGTCTAACTCAGGTCCCGACAGACCTGGATGCCAGGTCTCAGAACTTTCAAATCGGACTCAGGTCCCCAGATTTTCCGAAACAATGTCAAGGACCTCTCTTCGAAGTCCTCATGACCGAATGCTAACTAAGCTAAAACGTTTACAACAAATCAAGACTAAAGGTCCTAATTCGATTCAATATACAATTCATCCGAGATTGACAATCACTACGTCTAAACAGAACACGATTAAGCTCAAAAGCTTGGAACAAAAATAAACAAGTCTTGAATACCATAAAGGGTTTAAAAGCCTCCCTAGGCTATTAAAATCTTAGACACGAATAAAGGTTTAAAGGCCTCCTCAGGCACTAAAGTCGTAGAACTTAAACGAAACGTAAGCCAAAGTTTTGAAAAACACGAAACATAAACTTAAAAGAACCGTAGCTCTCAATCTTCTTTCTCATCTTGGATCGGTTCACCATCACCCACTGGAACCTCTCCCTCAACCATGTTATCGTTGCCTCCTTGAGCTGCCTCGATCGGAACTGAATCAGGAGCCATTAAACCCAGATTAGAACCATACTCCCCAGAAAAGGACGGATTAAACATGTTAACCTCAAAAGTACCTGAGCTGTCCGAGATCTGGGGAAGAGGAAGCTTACTGACTGAAAAGTCAGACACTTGAGCCTTCTCATATGCAGTCGTCGCACCAGGCAACAAAGCCACCAACTGGCTGTATTCCTCTTCAACACTCTGGATCTTGTTGTTCAACATGTCCTTCAAGAGATCAACGTTGGCTTGGAGCTCCTGAGCGTACACCAATGCACTGACCTCTTCCTTCGTCTTAGCAAACTTCTCCTGAACGCAGGCTAGGATCTTGTCATAAGCCTCGGCGACCTCTTTCTTCCCTTCCCTAACTGCCAGCTTGACTTCGGCCTCCTTGTTCTTCTGGCTGTCCTGGGATGAGGCAACGAGCTCACGGACTTGGCGCTCAGCTATCCTTCGAGCAGAATCCAAGTCACTGATCCTCCTGCTCTTCACCTGGATATCGAGCTCTTGGCTCTCGATCTTTCCTTGTTGAGCATCAGCCTTCGAGCCTAGCCTCGTCACTTCGGCTTCGAGTTCGGAGATTCGAGCCCGGGCCTGATCGAGATCAGCCTTGGTTGCCTTAACCACCTCGGTAACCTCAGCAAGCTCACCAGCATTGGGGGCATCACGCAGAGGATTCTCAAACCCGAGCTGGGCCCTGTTAACAGCCCCGGCCAACTACGACAACATCAAAAAAATGAATGAATATTATTTCCAACAAGTGTAAATAAAGAACGGGTAGAGATCACGCACCTGACCCATACAATGGGCAATGTCGAGATACTCATCCCGGTTAGTCAAGTCTTTGAGCGCTGGAAGGGGACATCCTACCCTCTTCAGGTGCCTCAGAATCGCGGCTAAGCCCCACGAATCGTCCAGAATCGACCCAGGCTTTGAATGGGTAAAGCTCCACCCAACAGTTCCTCCCCTAGAAGATGAGGAGGAGGATCGAGTGGGAGCTCCGCCTTGGTCAGTCCTAGGCCTCTTGTGTCTCGACGGCTCAACTTCGCAGGTACCCTTGGGAGCCGGGTGATCAGCCTCCGGCGCAGGGACCTCAGGAAGAAGAGTGGCACCCTGAGCTGTGACCTCAGCAGGAGTAGCCTCAGCAACAGGTTTGGATACTCCATCATCCAAAACGTCCTTCACCGAGTCAAGGAAAGACCCTCCTTGGCTCCTATCTCCCCCACGGGAGACACTGGCAGCCTTCGAAGGGTTACCCCTAGAACGAAAGGATGGCCTGAGAGTCATGTCACCTGACTTAGTCTTTTCGGTACCTGAAGCGCTAGCACCGGTTGAGATTGAAACAACTGAGTCTCCTGCGGAAACTGGAACAACGGAAGTTCTTATGAGAGTGGAAAACTTCAAAAACGACAAGATTATTGATGAAAAGGTTCAAGCTTAAACTTACCCTCAACGTTCTCAGCAGGAATGGGATCTTGAAAAGAGGCGTTGTAGATATCTGGGAACCTGGCTGCACCTATTCGAGATGTGGTATAAGCAGTCCAGGAACAAGGAGTCTGAAGCAACTTGCAGTGTAAAGCTCTGGTAAGCTTGGTAGAAAGCTTCGGAGGATCCTCAATCTCTGCAAAAGAAGAAAATCAGAACCGAAAAAGGTTAATCAACCGTAAATAAACAAAACAGGAAAAAGGATACTCCTAGAATTCCTAACCAGATGGGTTAGTCCAAGTGACCCTGAGGTTCCGACCAGCGGGAACCGTCAAAGGATCAATTTTAACATAAAAGTATTTCTTCCTCCAGTCATCATCGCTACTGGAGAATCTAAAGATCACGTGATTGGGACGACTAGAGAGGTAGTAAGTCCCGGAACCGCCTTCTTTGGAAGCACTCTCCTTCAAAGAGAAGAGGCTCATGAGCTCGGTAAGACCAACGCTAACTCCTTCCTCTTTGGACCTAGTGATGAAGCCGTTAATCACACCGATAATCGAGGGACAGAGTTGTGGGAGGGCTAGTCGGTAATGATCTAATAGATCGAGCAGTAAAGTCGGGAGAGGAAATCTCAAGTGAGACTTGGAGATGAACTTCTCGTGACAACAGAACCAACCCTCCGGAGCAGTCTCAGGGGTTTCATCGGAGCTACAGGCACGGCCAAGCTCCTTCGAGCCAAGAGCTTGAGTCATGAGGTTGACAACGTCTTGACTGTCCAGCAACGACGGCGAGTGTAGGCTGCACCCGCCGGAATCATCTTTCTTCTTCCGCTTGGAGACCCTGGTTGCGACCGTCTCTCTGGCTTTCTTTTTCCCCTTCATCTTGGCTCCGACTTCTTGCTTAACTTTCAGTAGTTTAGCTCCAGAGGCAGAGGGGGGCATTCCGGATTCACCGGAACCTTCTTTCGGATGATCCATAGTATGGGAAAGATAAAGAGAAAGTCGATTGCGAGGCAGGAAAAGTGACGAAGAAGATATAAAAAAAAAAGGAAATCGCAGTAAAAATAAGAGAGGAGAGAAGTTACCTTGGGAAAACCGAACGGAGGCGTGGAGAAAGTGGGAGGCGTAGCAGTTAATGCTCACAGCTTTATATCCCATCACCTCTCGAGATTCGGAAACGTCATTTCAAATTTCCTCTATCTGAACCGTAGATTTTGTTTAACGTGATAAGGACCGTTAGATCGAGTAAACCGTATCCAAACGAGATAAGAACTAATCATTACCTTAACGAAAAGATAAGGTCGGTAGCTGGATTCTAGCTTCCGAGACAAAAGATTTTATTCGGAAGCTGGGGGCAACTGTTGGACCCAAATATGACCCTCAGGTGAGGTACCGGTAAAATGTGAGCTGCCAAGTGGGCCGCGTAAAGCCCATCACATTAATAAGAGCTGGAAGCTGAACTAAAGACTGAACCTAGAAGTCGTCATAATAGAGGTCACGTTATAACGGGAGCTGATACTTCGAAGACTCGATCAAGAGGAACCTGGAGCGAGTACGTAACTGAAGCCGTGTATTTCGGAGGTCGGTTAAGGAGCTATCGACGAGACCTAGACTATATAAAGACAGAGAAGATCAAAAACAGGGGATCTTCTCCGGATATCAACTTTTGTACTAGATTAAACACATTACATATTCTCTTTGTAATCATCAAAAACACCTTTTGTAGTATTCTTTGATCATCAATAAAAACGTATTCATTCATCGAGCTTACTTACGGGATTCAGCCCACGATTCTTATTCATTATCTCTCAACCTAACCTAAATCTAAGAAGTGAAACCTTGTCTCTCACACAGTCCCTGTATCGAGGAACCAAGGTCCAGCCCTTGCCGTAAGGACCAAGAAACCAATCCTCCGCATGAATATGGAAGTTTCCCAAATCAAGGGGAAACTAACATATTCCCGAATATTAGAGAAGCCGCCCAAGATTGACCGACTTACATCAACTATAAAAGGGGAACCCAAACCCTAGAACAAGGGATCGACACTTTGGGGCTTAGAGATTATAGAGTTAGGCTAGAAAACTAGGGTTTATACACCCAATACGTTGTAACGCCAAACACACTCAATAATACATCTCTTTGCCTCGATTTCTATTCTCTAAACACATACATAAACATAAAACTTGATAGTCTTCCAGTGTTCTGTAGTACTAAAACGACCCTACACAAAAATATCACAACAATCACCCTCCCTTAACCAGAGTACTCTGCTCTTCTGTCTCCAGAACATCTCTTCCGCCTTAAGAGCGGTTGATAGTTCTTTTAGAGCAGCAGCTATTTCCTCGGATGTGGTGGCATCATCATTTGAGTATAACTCTTCTACCTTCTCCTTAAGTTCCTCCACTTGTTTTGCTGAATTCACATTGTTCTCCCTCATCCATTGGCTCAAAGCGTTCCTACAACTTGCAATGTGATCCATAATATTTGCCTCAGGAGGTAGATCTTCCGATTTCCATCCTTCAAGAATGACCTGCCTTAGCTCTTCGTTATCTAACCAGCGTTTATCAAATTTGAATTTTTTTTCTTCTTACAGGTCTGATAAGAATATCCGTAAGAACCGGACGATGATCTGATCCCCATAGCCTAAGATATCTCACTGTTGTATATGGGAACTTCTCATGCCAATCCTCATTTTCCACTGCTCTGTCTAAACGACTTCTTACTGTTGTACCTCCTGATCTTTTACTAACCCACGAGAGCATATTCCCAGTGAATGGGAACTCCAACATGCCGCAATCATTTAGCATCTGCTTGAAAGGAAAGAAGGAGCTATCAGAGCGCCTTCTCCCTCCTTCCTTTTCACTATGATCAATTATCTCATTTAAATCCCCAATCATGAACCAAGGTCTATTTCTTGTTGTTGAGAAACGCGTAAGACGTTCCCAAACCAGATCTCGTCTTTCTAAAACAGGATCCCCATAAACAAACGTCATATAGACTTTTATTCCATTTATGACTGCCTCAATGTCAATCATACGGTTATTCAAAAATAAAACATTAACTCGAAATTCATCCATAAAAAAATAAAGCTAAACCTCCGCTGAGACCAAGTGGCTCAACAGTAAAACAATGATCAAATCGTAAATCGGCCTGGGTGTTTTGCAACAGCAGCCTCTTGTTCTTCGTTTCAGAAAGGAACACAAGTCCTGGGCGATGCTTCTGACACATCTCCTTAAGGCGTCGAACTGTGAGGCCGCTCCCTATCCCTCGATAGTTCCAACTGAGTGTCTTCATGGATAAACCTGGGATGAGTTTTTGGAACTCATCAAACCACCATGTCGAGACGAACCATCTGAAACCTTTCTTGATCCTTTTCGGTTGCTCCGTGCCTTTTCACTTCCACCCGGAGCCTTTGATGCCAGTGATTGTTTACGCTTTGGGGATCCTCTTCGAAGAATCTCAAATTTGTGGCTTGGGATACCCAATGGAGCACCCCGTTTGATGCCATGCTTCATGTACCTAGACTCCCTTACTTCCTTTGTGTCCTCCACTATCTTATCCTTTGGGCGAGAAGCCTCCACCTCCATAAGATCAGCCCCAAGAAGATCATCCTCCTCAGCGTCAAACTCTGTCATCCCAACGTCCTGGTTTTCCCCCAGCTCCATATCAGTCAGTGCCTTGATGACCTGCTCCTTGTCTTTGGACAATTCCTTTACACCCGCTGGGGAAACCGAAAGAGCCATTGCATCAGACCTATGACAAATAGTCACATTCTCCTCCCTTGATAAATCTAGCCTCACTGGAGTAACTATTTTACTTGCTAGCCTTCGTCCTCCAACCGAGTCACTGCTCTTTTCCATAATATCAACCGGACTCTGCTGATTCCTTTGCTGTGAGACATGATCACAAGGAACAGTCTCTCAGGTTACATTCGAAACATAAGCAACATGACTCTTATCATTCACCTCCTGAGATATCGACTTGACTCTCCACGTCTGTTCCTTGTTTCGAACGTAAGGACCTGTTCTAACCCGAGCACCACCATACCTCTTGCTTTTATCGCCTTCATCCCTCCGTCTAATTATTCTGTCAGCATGGCTTCCACTGCCCTCCCACGCACGAGAATATTTGCCATACTCCTTCTCACGTAGGTTCTGTCTAAGATCACTCATCGGTCCATTTGGCACATGTTGCCTCTGGTGGGCGTCTCTAGGCATCAACAAAGGTTGACGAGCTTGTTGTCTCTGGAAAGTGGAAGTTATCATCATGTCTTGCGAATTGCCGAGTCTGCTCATGGGGGATCTGAACTCGCAAGAAGACATCAGAACGCTCTGTGGTAATTGGAACCCTTGGTCGTGAATCAATCAAAGGACAATAACCTTTCTCATGAGAGAGCATACCACATGTAATACAGTGTTTGAAGAGCATATCGTACTTGATCTCAATTGTAAATTCATCTCCACCATATTCCACCTTACTTGAGAACTTGAGCGGCTTGCGAGAGTCAATGTCAATGAGCATACGGCCCTCACGTAACTCCATTGTGTCAATATGCCCCAGTCTGCCACCTATGTTTTCCAAATTTTTGTCCGTCTACAGATGAAGAGGGAAGCCAACCAAGCTTACCCAGAAAGGTATGATCCAAGGGTAGTCATCGTGCACAACTGGTTCCCATCGTACCAGCACAATCATACAAAAGTTAAAATGGAAAGGACCTTGTTTTACCACATAAGATATATCCTCCTCTGTTGTGAAATTGAACAAGAACTTCCCATTTCCTAAGTCATTAGCCGTGATCCTATCAGCCAAGCCCCATTGTGTAGGCATCGTCTGCAAAAGCTTCTCCACGTTTTGTTTCTTTCGATTCAAGATCTTCTCGATCAAAGTTAAGCTAAACTCTTTGATCACAAAAGAGTCATTCCGGTCCACCAACCTGATAGGTTGATCATCATCCTCCTCATATAAAATTCCTTTTCCTTTTGCATCTGCTTGATTAGCAAAGCGCGATCGGATCTGCGGCCTCATGGAAGTCGTATCAGAGATGCTAGCTGCAAGGGCTACTAGCTGTACAGTTCTCGAGGTCTTAACAAAGATTAAGATCGAAAAGTTGATTCCCTGTTGTAGCGGTCTGACCGATCTGATACACCAAAGAGTGTTTTCAAACGTGAACGATCTGATTCTTGTGTATTACGTTTCCACAATAGCTTCTCCGGAACATGAAATCGAGGGCGGCCACAAGAAGTGTAGGATAGTCTCCCTTGTGCCGAGAGAATACCTGTCGAGGATAAGAGGAGATCGGATCCACGTCGAGATCAGGCAGATCTACCCATCGCCATTCTAATCGCCATTAGAGAGAGCGGCTAGGGTTTTGCTGTTATTTTTTTATTTTTTATTTTTAAAAGAAAAATAAAATCGTAAAAGAAATATTTAAAAGAAATTTTGTTATAGTTAATAGTATTTGTATACCGTAGAATAATTTTTTCTATGTTGTTGTATAGATAAGAGGCAAAAAAACTCTCAGGCTTATACTAAGAAGGTCTAATATATTAGAGGTTAGTAAAACAGAGTCTACCCAAAAAGGTTCCCGTTCTTATGGTTCTATATTCTGATGATGTCAGCAAATACCTGGTCATTGGGATAAGACATGCATTCGTCTTGTGCGGGATGAGACTTTAATTTAAAAATTATTATTTATTAAAAAATTGTATATATTTTTGTATAAAATTAGATAAAATATGTTTAATATGTTTAAACACATGTTAAATTGATAAATAAAATTAAAAATTGATGGTATGTTTGACGGCTGGAAAAAAGATCAAAATTCGAAAGACCGAATCGAACCGTATCTAAAAAATAGTAAACAATCTGAGCCAAAATTAATTAAATTCCGAACAGCGTTTGATATTTCGGTATCTAAAAACCAAAACTAAACCCGACCCGATCCGAAGTATTTCAGATACCCAAATGTATCCGAAATAGATTTATGTACCTAAATATATAAATTATTTTTAGATTTAATGTGTATTAAAAACATCAAAAATATAATATCTCACTTTTATTTTATTTTCCGTGGTAACAACTTATGTCTAGTTGTTTAGGATATTTAGAATATATAGAAAATAGAAAATTTAATTTATAGAAATTATATTCAATTGATTTTCAATTTAATTGTGATAGCGACACATGGCGAGATTAGTGTGAATGCATTAAAACAAATGTTTCTCTTTTAATATATATCTAATTATATATAATACAGTTTCAAACACTCCTGGATGTGCCACGTAGGCATCCACGTAGATAAGTCGATCCATTACGTCGTGACACGCGTCCAATAAATGAAGCGCTGCGTTGCGAGTTTTTTGCTTTGTTGTTGGGCCGGAGTGTGGGCTTATGTCGTGAATGTTGTTATGTGATCAGGCGTGGCCCAAGTGTAACCCCAGGAAAGAGATGCGTTTCTTTTCTGGTCTTCGGTTTCATCGAGCGCGGCGGTGAGATGCGACGATGACCTTTGAGTTTCGTAACGGAGGCGTCGTGATTGCTCCGACTTTAATCTTGCTGTCTTAATTGCTGATTGCGAACTCTCCAGATGCATCGTTTGTTCGTCTAATCCGGTATAAATATGCTCGAGCCTCCCTCATTTGGAACGCGTTCTCTAGAAATCTCTGCTCTTCGTTTTACTAAGCATATATATCTCTTGCGCTCTCTCTCACTCGCCATGGCTAACACTAATCTGTTTTTCTCAGACCTTAAGTCCGGTCGATGCTCCAAGGTTGTTGAGGCTAGGCTTCTGAGGTTCTGGGAAGCTCGGAACATCAAGCGTGGTGGAGAGCTCATGTGGATGGATTTGCTGCTGGTGGATGTTAACGTAAGCACCCTTTCTCTTCTCTTTATGTATCAATCGGTCCGATACAGTCTGATTGTGATCTCCGATCGCTTTTATTTTTTATTTATTTTTATTTCTGAGTTGTGTTTAGGTATATGAAGTGTTTTGTCATATTTATTATGCTTGGCGAAGACTTGAATTCTGGGAAGTCCGAAACCTTAAGAAAGGCGGTGGTGTCTGTGAGAGACAAGGTTTCACTTCTTAGATTTAGGCTAGGTTGAGAGATAATAAATAAGAATCGTGGGCTGAATCCCGTAAGTAAGCTCGATGAATGAATACGTTTTTATTGATGATCAAAGAATGCTACAAAATGTGTTTTTAATGATTACAAAGAGAATAAGTAATGTGTTTAATCTAGTACAAAAGTTGGTATCCGGAAGATCCTCCCTGTTTTGGATCTTCTCTATCTTTATATAGTCTAGGTCTCGTCGATAGCTCCTTAACCGACCTCCGAAATACACGGCTTCAGTTACGTACTCGCTCCAGGTTCCTCTTGACCGAGTCTTCGAAGTATCAGCTCCTGTTATAACGTGACCTCCATTATGACGACTTCTAGGTTCAGTCTTTAGTTCAGCTTCCAGCTCTTATTAATGTGATGGGCTTTACGCGGCCCACTTAGCAGCTCACATTTTACCGGTACCTCACCTGAGGGTCATATTTGGGTCCAACAGTTGCCCCCAGCTTCCGAATAAAATCTTTTGTCTCGGAAGCTAGAATCCAGCTACCGACCTTATCTTTTCGTTAAAGGTAATGATTAGTTCTTATCTCATTCAGATACGGTTTACTCGATCTAACGGTCCTTATCACGTTAAACAAAATCTACGGTTCAGATAGAGGAAATTTGAAATGATGTTTCCGAATCTCGAGAGGTGATGGGATATAAAGCTGTGAGCATTAACTGCTACGCCTCCCACTTTCTCCACGCCTCCGTTCGGTTTTCCCAAGGTAACTTCTCTCCTCTCTTATTTTTACTGCGATTTCTCCTTTTTTTTTATCTTCCTCGTTACTTTTCTCTGTAAATTTTCTCCCAAACCTTGCAATCGATTTTCTCCTTGATCCTCCCTTACCATGAATCCTCCGAAAGAAGGTTCCGGTGAGTCCGGGATGCCTCCCTCTGCCTCCGGAGCTAAACTATTGGAGGTTAAACAGGAAGTTGGAGCCAAGATGAAGGGGAAGAAGAAAGCCAGAGAGACGGTTGCGACCAGAGTCTCTAAGCGGAAGAAGAAGGACGATTCCAGCGGAAGTAGTCCCCATTCACCCTCGTTATTGACAAGTCAGGAGGTGGTTAACCTCATGGTTCAAGCCCTTGGCCGGAAGGAGCTTGCTCGAACTTGTGGTCCCGATGATACCCCCGAAACCGCTCCGGCGGATTGGTTTTGTTGTCACGAGAAGTACATCTCCAAGTGTCACCTGAGATTTCCCCTCCCGACGTTGCTGCTCGATTTCCTCGATCATTACCAGTTGGCTCTTTCCCAACTCTGTCCTTCAGTCATCCGAGTGATAAACGGTTTTATCACTAGAGCTAGAGAGGAAGGAGTCAATGTTGGTCTTACCGAGCTTATGAGCCTCTTCTCCTTGAAGGAGAGTGCTTCTAAGCAAGGCGGTACCGGAACCTTCTACCTTCCTAGTCGCCCCAATCATGTCATCTTTAGATTTTCTAGTAGTGATGACGACTGGAGGAAGCAGTACTTCTATGTTAAAGTCGATCCTTTGACGGTCCCTGTAGATCGGGATCTCAGGATTACTTGGGCTAACCTATCTGGTTAGGATTTCCAGGGATAAATTTTTATGGAGTTTATCTATTCATGGTTGATTAACCTTTTTGCTTGGATTTGTTTCGCAGAAATTGAAGATCCTCCGAAGCTTTCTACCAAACTTACCAGAGCTCTATATCGTAAGTTGCATCAGACTCCCTGTACCTGGCCTGCTTACACCACATCTCGAATAGGTGCAGCCAGGTTCCCAGACGTCTTCAACGCCTCTTTTCAAGATCCCATTCCTGCTGAGAACCTTGAGGGTAAGTTCGAGCTCGAACCCTTTCCTAAACAATTTTGCCATTTTCGAAATTTTCCATTCTCATAAGAATTCTCGTTGTTCCAGTTTCCGCAGGGGACTCTGTTGTATCAATCTCAACCGGTGCTAGCGCTTCAGGTACCGAAAAGACCAAGTCAGGTGATATGACTTTAAGGCCATCGTTTCGTTCCAGGGGTAACCCTTCGAAGGCTGCCAGTGTCTCCCGTGGGGGAGATAGGAGCCAGGGGGGATCTTTCCTCAACTCGGTGAAGGATGTCTTGGATGATGGAGTATCCAAACCTGTTGCTGAGGTTACTCCCGCCGATGTCGTAGCTCAGGATGCTGCTCCTCTCCCTGAGGTCCAGGTGCCGGAAGCTGATCACCAGGCTCCGAGAGGTACTTCTGAGGTTGAGCCGTCAAGGCATAAAAGGCCTAGGACCGACCAAGCTGGAGCTCCCGCTCGATCATCCTCCTCGTCTTCCAGAGGAGGAACCGTGGGGTGGAGTTTTACCCATTCGAAGCCGGGGTCAATCTTGGATGATCCTTGGGGCTTGGGTGCAATACTGAGGCATCTGAAGAGGGTTGGATGTCCCCTTCCAGCGCTCAAGGACCTGACAAACCGAGATGAATACCTCGACATTGCTCATTGCATGGGTCAGGTATATGATTTTGTCTCCTTCATCTAGTTAGCAATTTTTCTCCTGAGGATGATAACGTATGTATGCTTGGTTTTTCTCCAGTTGGCTGGTGCCATTAACAGGGCCCAGCTCAAGTTTGAGAACACTCTGCAAGATGCCCCCAATGCTGGTGAGCTCGCCGAGGTTACTGAGCTGGTTAGGGCTGCCAAGGCTGACCTTGATCAAGCCCGTGCTCGGGCTTGGGAGCTTGAGTCTGAGGTAAAGAGATTGGGTTCCAAGACTGACGCTCAACAAGGGAAGATTGAGAGTCAGGAGCTCGACATCCAGGTGAAAGGTAGAAGGATCAGTGAGCTGGATGCTGCTCGAAGGATAGCTGAACATCAGGTCCGTGACCTTATCGCTGCGTCTCAAGACAGCCAGAAAAATAAGGAGGCTGAAGTCAAACTAGCTGTGAGGGAAGGGAAGAAGGAGGTCGCCGAAGCTTACGGCAAGATCCTGGCTTGTGTTAAGGACAAGTTTGTTAGGAAGAAGGAGGAGGTCAGTGCCTTAGTCTACGCCCAAGAGCTCCAAGCTAACGCTGACCTCTTGAAGGACATGTTAAGCAACAAGATCCAGAGTGTTGAAGAAGAGTACAACCAGCTAGTGGCTTTGTTGCCGGAGGCGACGACTGCGTATGAGAAGGCTCAGGTCTCTGACTTTTCAGTCAGTAAGTTTCCCCTTCCCCAGATCTCGGACAGTTCAGGTACTTTCGAGATTAACATGTTTAATCCATCCTTTTCTGGGGAATATGGTTCTAACTTGGATTTGATGGCTCCTGACTTAGCTCCGGTCGAAGCAGCTCAAGGAGGAAATGACGATGTAGCTGAAGGGGAGGTTCCTGTTGGTGAACCGATCCAAGATGATAAGGAGGGTTGAGAGCTTCAGCTCTGTTGATCTTATGTTTTATGCTTTATAAGACTTTCCGCTTTGTCTTCGTTTAAGTTCTATGACTTTTAGTGCCTGAGGAGGCCTTTAAACCTTTATCGATGTCTAGGATTTTAATAGCCTGGGGAGGCTTTTAAACCCTTTGTCGTATTTAAGACTTATTTACTTTCGTTTCGAGCTTTTGAGCTTGATCATGTCCTACTTAATCATAGCGATTGCTGAATCAAATTAGGACTTTTAGTTTCGATTTGTTGTGAACGTTTTTGCTTAGTTAGTATTTAGTCATGAGGACTTCGAAGAGGGGTCATTGATATTACTTCGGGAAATCTGGGGACCTGAGTCCGATTTGAAAGTTCTGGGACCTGGCATCCAGGTCTGTCGGGACCTGAGTTAGACTCATAGGGACCTGAGTTAGTCCGAAGGATCTCGAGACCTTTGGAATGCAGTGAATGAAATCGAGGAATTTTGAGATTTTGTTGATTCTTTAGGATTTTAAGACCTTTTGATTTTTACGAGGATTTTAAGACCTTTTGATTTTTATGAGGATTTTAAGACCTTATTGATTTGTCAAGGATTTTAAGACCTCGGTTGTTGTTAAGGATTTTAAGACCTTATTGATTTGTTAAGGTTTTTAAGACCTTAGCTTATGTCAAGGATTTTAAGACCTTTGTGGGTGTTAAGGATTTTAAGACCTTAGGTTATGTTAAGGATTTTAAGACCTTAGGTCCAGGTTTTCAGGGACCTGAATGTGTTCGAGATAATTGAACTTAGGTCACGATTTAATGGGACCTGAATTTTCTTAGAGGGTTTTAAGACCTTTGATGCTTATGAAACTGAATTAATCGTCTTATTAATGTCAGATATCAAAGAGTACATGATTCAGATTGTTTACATAGTAACTTATTTTTGGGCTAAGCGTTCTTGGTGACACATGCCGCTTTGGCTTAGATGATGAGATTGGTGAGAAGAGGTTGGGGCTGCACTCATGACGGAGTTGCCTACGTACCCAGTCAAGGGATCAAGCCAAACGTAGTTCAGGGAATTTGGGTACCTAATGATAATATCTTTTGAGGTTCGTGGCGTTCCACGATCGGATTTCAGGTACCCCGGTTCGTACCTTCTGGAGTTTATAAACTCCGGGTCGTACTATGTGGATAATTCGGTAGGGTCCTTCCCAATTGGTTCCTAACTTCCCAGCCCCTGGTTCCTTAGTTCCTTCGAACACCTTTCTGAGTACCAAGTCTCCTACAGCGAACTGCCGGGGCCTTACTTTGGAGTTATAGTGCCGAGCCATTGCTTGCTGGTAATTTTGAATGCGAAGCGAAGCTTGGTCTCGTCTTTCCTCGATTAAGTCGAGGCTATCCATCAGGAGCTGGTTGTTAGCTGCGGGGTTTGAGGTGCAGAGCTCCCGTCGGAGGCTGCCTGCGGTAGTTTCTGCTGGGACGACAGCTTCCATCCCGTAGGCTAAGGAGAAAGGAGTTTCCTCTGTAGCTTTTCGTGGGGTGGTTCTGCAAGCCCATAGTACTTCGGGTAGTTTTTCTGACCAGAATTCTTTCTGAGCTCCTAGGCGTTTCTTGAGGTTTGCTAAGATCGACTTGTTAGCAGCCTCCGCCTGGCCGTTACCTTGAGGTCGCCGAGGTGATGAAAATGTGAGACGGATGTTCCACTTATCGCAGAACTTTTTGAAATCATGGGATATGAACTGTCCTCCGTTGTCGGTTACGATTTCGTATGGGACACCGTGCCTACATACGATATTTTTCCATACAAATCCCTCGACGTTGAATCTGTTAATTTGTTGAAAGGCTTCAGCTTCGATCCATTTCGTGAAGTAATCGGTTAGGACCAGGAGGTTCAGTAATTTCTTTCCTTTGCCTGATGGTACTAATGGACCTACGATATCCATGGACCACCTCATGAACGGGTAGGGAGCTGATATGTTAGATAGCTTTTCCGCTGGTTGGTGTATGATCGGTGCATGCCTTTGGCATTTGTCGCATGATGAGGAGTAGACCTCACAATCCGCGATAATAGTAGGCCAGAAGTAGCCTTGCCTTTTAATTCGGATAGCTAGAGCTCTGCCCCCGGAATGGTTACCGCAGGAACCGTCGTGCATTTCCTTCATGAGTTTCATAGCTACTAGACCATGAACGCATTTTAGGTAAGGTCCGGAGACACTTCGTTTGTGGAGGGTTGACTCGATTATGCAATACTTTGCTGCTAAGGCTTTGAGTTTTCGAGCCTCCCACTTATTGGGTGGGATTTTTCCCTCGAGGATGTAATCCATGATTGGTATCCTCCAGTCTTCTCTTCCTACAACTTTGTTGTGAAGAGAGGAGGGAGGTTCCTGTTCGGGACCTGGTGTAGTGGTGCCCCCGGGGATATTCGTTGGGATAGGCTCCAAGAGGTCTGGGTTCTGAAGAATATCTCCAATTCCTTCATTGTCCCCGGTGGTTTGTGTAGTGTTTCCAGACGTGTTTTTACGAGCTGCGCGGCTTCTTGTCTGTACCTTGAGGACGAGTTGTTCCGAGGTTTCGGTGGTGCCCTCGGGGGTATTCGTTAAGTTAGGCTCAGGAGAGTTCGAACTTCGGTGAATACCCTCACTTTGGTTATGGTCCTCTAAGTTTTTGGTTGCATTGTTAACAGAGTGCTTTCTGAAGCTGCGTGCTCTGGTTTTAGGGAACCAGAATGTCGTGAAGATTTGGGTAGCTTCCGTAGGAAGGCTGTTATCCTCAACTTTTGCTTTTGACTTGTTATCTAGCTCAGCTTTGGTAGCTATGTCGATACTCGGCTTTTCGATTCCTTCCACGGGTATAATTCGTTTTACGAGAGGGTCGGATGTGGAGGCTAACGCAGCGAGCGCGTCTGCTGAAGAGTTATCTCCTCGTGGGATTCTCGTTAGCTCGAACTTATTGAACTGTTTTGTCAGGCTTAGGACTACTTCGAGGTATGCCCCCATCCTTTCGTCTCTCGTTTCGTATTCTCCGTGAAACTGGCTAGCTACTAGCTGTGAGTCACAGTAGGCGCTCAGCTCTCGGATTCCGAGGCTAGGGCTAGTTTTAAGCCGGTGATTAATGCTTCATACTCAGCTTCGTTGTTGGAGGCGTTAAATCCAAGTCTATAGGATTGTTCGATGGTTTCTCCAGCTGAGGAGGTTAATCTTAGACCGACGCCGGAGCCCTGTTATGACGAGGCTCCGTCCACGTATAGGCTCCATTTTGGGACCTCTATCTCTTGGTCTAAATGTTCGGACGTTAGCTCGATAACGAAGTCGGCAAGGACCTGAGCTTTTGCTGCTGCTCGAGGTCTGTATTCGATATCGTATTCGCTGAGCTCGATAACCCATTTAGCTAATCGTCCGGACTGGCTAGGACTATGCAAAATCGTTCGTAATGGCTGTGAGGTCATTATGATGATTGAGTGTGATTGGAAATATGGTCGTAGCTTCCTAGCAGCTGTTACGACTGCTAGGGCTAGTTTTTCCATGGTAGGGTACCTCGTCTCGGCGTCTATTAGGCTTTTACTAGTATAATAGACAGGTCTTTGTTCGTTTTGCTCTTCTCGTACTAGCACCCCACTAACTGCGGCTGCCGATACGGCCAGGTACAGGTACAGTGGTTCTCCAGTTACAGGTTTGGACAGTATCGGAGGTTCTGAGAGGTATGCTTTCAGCTGTTTGAAGGCTTCCTCGCATTTCTCGTCCCATAGGAACTTCTTATTATTTTTCAGGAGTTTGTAGAATGGGAGGCACTTGTCAGTGGACCTGGAGATGAATCTATTTAGTGCTGCGATCCGTCCAGTCAATCTTTGTACCTCTCTGGTCGTTCTAGGTGACGGCATTTCTAGGAATGTCGCTATCTGTTTCGGGTTGGCTTCGATGCCTCTTTCGGTTACGAGGTAACCTAGAAATTCGCCGGAGGGTACTCCGAAGGTACATTTAGCTGGGTTTAGCTTCATGTCATATTTGTTGAGGACGTCGAAGCATTCCCTTAGATGGGAGATATGGTCCTCTCCCATTGAAGATTTGACTAACATGTCGTCAATGTAGACTTCCATGGTTTTTCCAAGTTGTCCAGCAAACATTTTATTTACTAACCTTTGGTAGGTATCTCCCGCGTTTTTCAAGCCAAATGGCATGACCTTATAACAATAGGTTCCTCGTTCGGTTATGAACGCGGTTTTCTCTTGATCCTCGGGCTCCATCATAATCTGGTTATATCCAGAAAAGGCATCCATAAAGGACAGGAGCTGGTGACCAGCCGTTGCTTCGACTAAGCGATCGATGTGAGGTAACGGGAAGCTGTCTTTAGGACAGGCCTTGTTTAGGTCGGTGAATTCTACGCAGATTCTCCATTTCCCGTTCTTCTTTTTTACTACCACTGAGTTGGCTAACCAGTCGGGGTATTGAACTTCTCGGATTGATCCGGCCTTTGTTAATCGATCAACCTCGTCGTTAACAGCCTGGGCTTTTTCAAGACCTAGCTTACGACGCTTCTGTTTGATCGGTTTGAAGGTGGGATCTACATTGAGCTTATGTGTGGTGACGTTGGGGTCTATGCCCTTCATGTCACTGGTGGCCCATGCGAAGGTTTTGACATTTTGTTTTAGGAATTCGATGAGCTCCTTTTTAGTTTCGGGAGGCAGCTCAGATCCGATGCTTACTTGTTTTTCAGGGTTCGAGTCGTCAATGCTAACTTTTTCGATGAGGTTCTTGGGAGGACCTCAGATATTTTGTTGCATTTCGCGACTCTCCTGGACCTGTAATTGCTATTGGGGGGAATCTTTTATGATCTCGAATCCTCCCAGGTAACAGATCCTTGAAATCTTTTGGCTACCATGTACGGTAACTATCCCATCGGTTGCTGGAAACTTCACGCATTGGTGATAAGTTGAAGCTACTGCTTTCATCTTATGAATCCAAGGTCTTCAAAGGATTGCGTGGAAGGGAGACGGTTTGTCGACAACTATAAAGTTGGTCATTTTCATGACTCCACCAGCTATGACTGGGAGCTTGATGGTTCCCAAGGAGGTAGCTATTTCTCCTGAGAAGCCCACAAGGTTGGATTTCTGGTCGACAATTTCGTAATCGTCTATTTCCATTCCTTTTAATGCGTTATAGAAAATGAGATCAACGGAGCTTCCGGTGTCGATCATGAGCTTAGGTACTTCGTAGCCTGCTATATTTAACGTTACGACGAGGGCATCGTCGTGAGGTCTGTCAAGGTTTGATGTCTCACTTTCCCAAAAAGAGATTTTAGTGTTAGACTCGGGTTTGGTCGGTTTAGACTGAGTATTGGACACAGCTTTCCGTACGTGACTTTTAATAGAGTTAACGGAGTCTTGACACATATCGGACCCTCCAAGGATGTAATCGACCCTTGAGTCTGGGCTTGATTGGGGAGGTGCTTTATTAAAGATAGCTTCGATTTGAAGGCTTTTTCCTTGGGGGAATTTACCAAGGATCATATCGACTCTCTTCTTGGGAGCGGGAGGTGGCGAATCTGTTTCCTTTTCAGGTGACCTCTCGCGTTTCGGAGAGTTATCACGGGGACCTCTCTTTTGATAAGGCTGTGGTTTTTTGAGATCCACGTCTTTTATTTCTCCGGCTGCAAATTTGGCAGTCAGTTGTCGTTGGAGGTCCCAACATTCTTCGGTTGAATGTCCTTTTCGATCATGATAGGAGCAATGTTTGCTCTCGTCGTAGCCTTTGGACCAGGGGGCTTTGGCTGTCGCGGCGACAGGTTTTTCTTCCTTGTCATCCTCGATTACATAAGAATGCTCTCCCTGAGTCTGGTTATTTCGGGAGCTTCCTCTTTTGTGAGGTCCCTTCCCGTCGGAGGCTTCGCCTTTCAGGTGATTCTGGGATTTTCTGTGGAGCTTATCTAACGCTGCAGTTTCTTCTTCCAAGGTAATGTATCTAGAGGCCCTGTGGAGGGCGTCGTCGATAGTTGGAGGAGGATTTAGCGTTAGCTCCGAGAAGAGGCCTGATTTGTACCAGAGGCCTCTCCTAAGAGCTTCAATAGCTACGTGATCGTTAGGGTTCGAGAGTTTAGTTCTTACTGCCCTGAATTTTTCAATGTAGACTCGCAATGAGTCTCCCAATCCTTGTCTGATCTTCCAGAGGTCAGCTTCGGAGGCTTGTTTCAGGATGTGGGTTGAATATTGTTTCATAAAGGCGTTAGCTAGCTGATCAAAGCTGTCTATAGAGTTTGGTTCGAGACTAGAGAACCATTCTAGAGCTGTTCCGGTCAGGTTTTCAGCAAATGTTCTGCAATATCCTGCGTCGCATTCTTCCTTCGTGAAGTGAGCTTTAACGATCGCTAGCTGGAAGGCTCTTAAATAAGCCTTTGGGTCTGTATTTCCATCGTACTCAGGAATCTTGATTTTTCGAGTGTCTCTTATGTAAGAGTTAGCAATTCTATCGGTAAACGGAGTTCCACGAGTCTCTTCGATTAGGCTCTCGATTTCGGGAGCTGAGCTCGTTGCTTTGTGAACCTGAGCTCCCAGTTTTTGGAGAGCTGCGTGGGTTCGCTCCATGTATCTGCGAATCGCGTCAGGTCCCTCGAAGGGAAGGATATTTGGATCATTTTCAGGTGTTCGGCGCACAGATTCCTGGCGGAATCTGACTTGATCATTTTCCCAGTTAGCTGGCGAAACAGATCGTTCGTTCGTCCTCAGGTTCCGAGCGAGATTAGTACGAAGAGCTGCAGGATCAGCATCCGTTCTTTGAAATCCGTCGGTATTTGGGGTTGAAACCCTAGTTTGAAACACCGGAGCTGATGTTCTGCCCCCGGACGGAATGTTGGTTCCTGCTCCAGACCCCGAAGGAGGTGGCGGTGGAGGCAATCGTGTGCTCCCAGCGGTGTTTCGATCGACCGCGGAGCTCGTCGTCGCTACGTTGCTTCCCATGGTGCTGATGACTGGTGGGACAAACGCAGGAGCTGTCCTAGCGCGAGGCGTTTGGAAAGCAGGTTCCTGACCGTCTGCTCCAAAGCTATCAAGGGAGAAGTTCAGACGCTCTCGAGGGAAGGAAGGGTCAGCTAATCGTTCATGGAACGTGATCCCTCTTCCCTGGTGGACGGACGGTTGAGTTGTTGCGGATTGAGATCTGGTTATCTCTTCGAATTGTTGCTGCCGTTCGGCTAGCTGTTGCACCGTTCGCTCGGTTTGTTAAGCTTTGTCCACTAACTGGAGCATCATCTGCCGGATCTCAGAAAGCTGAGCTTTCGTTTGGTTCGGAGCGGATTGATGCGATGTGTTATTGAGGGCTGAGGACCCAGAGTTGGTCCCTCCGGGGGCTCTCGGATTATTTGCCCCCGAAGCAGTGCGATTCGGTGAGCTATTGCTCAGGTTCGATTGATCGGGGTTAGATGGATTAGTTCCATCGAGTGGATTCATCTTTAAGCTTTGGAGAAAGGGATTCGATTAATTGTCCCCACAGACGGCGCCAATTGTGAGAGACAAGGTTTCACTTCTTAGATTTAGGCTAGGTTGAGAGATAATAAATAAGAATCGTGGGCTGAATCCCGTAAGTAAGCTCGATGAATGAATACGTTTTTATTGATGATCAAAGAATGCTACAAAAGGTGTTTTTGATGATTACAAAGAGAATAAGTAATGTGTTTAATCTAGTACAAAAGTTGGTATCCGGAAGATCCTCCCTGTTTTGGATCTTCTCTATCTTTATATAGTCTAGGTCTCGTCGATAGCTCCTTAACCGACCTCCGAAATACACGGCTTCAGTTACGTACTCGCTCCAGGTTCCTCTTGACCGAGTCTTCGAAGTATCAGCTCCCGTTATAACGTGACCTCCATTATGACGACTTCTAGGTTCAGTCTTTAGTTCAGCTTCCAGCTCTTATTAATGTGATGGGCTTTACGCGGCCCACTTAGCAGCTCACATTTTACCGGTACCTCACCTGAGGGTCATATTTGGGTCCAACAGTGTCGACATGCTCTCAGGTAATTCATAATTCAGGTGACATATAGCTCTCTTCCTGCTTTCAGTGCCTTTTTTTAGTTCAAACCTGAAAGGTAATTTCTTTGTTTTTGACCTATCAGAATCGACAATGATTCAAGTTCTGAACTGATTTGTTGCTACTAATTGCTTTGTCCAGCTAAATAATCTGATATGTTGTTAGTTGAATCGTTTTTTTCTTTTCATGGATCTTATTTTTTATAAAAAAACTTATATGTCCATTGAACTACTTTTGATTATAGTTTTGCTTCTGCGCTTGGTTTCCTATGAACCAGATTGTATTTATTTATTTATTTTTGTTGAGCTTTTGTAAGCTAGGAAAACAATGAAATAGTTCGAGAAAAAGAGTTGCAGAGCCATCCTTTAGCTTGCTATATCTCAGCCAGCTCTCAAATGCCAGAACTGTTATGGAAGGTAGAATATCCATTCCAATACATTCATAGAAGTAAAATATTCCTCAGTCTTCTGAATCAGTTAGATCACTGAAAGAAACTCTGTATTTTTGTATTTTTGTGTGGCAGGCATACATTGATTTTGAGATAGCTGAATGAGAATTAGAGAGGACACGAGCTTTATATGAGAGACTCTTGGACCGCACGAAGCATTAGAAGGTGTGGGTTAGTTTTGCAAAGTTTGAAGCTTCTGCTGGAGAACAAGAAGAAGACGAAGAAGAGGAAGAACAAGAAGAAGCAGATGCTATTGAACGCAAGAAAGAGTGCATCAGACGTGCCAGAGGTAACTTTTAAACTACATGTTGGTATATGAGTTTTGATGCTTCCTTTTGACATGTTTTAACTGTTTTACTTGGTTCTACTCAGAGATTTTCGAGAGAATCAACAACTACTACAAAGACTCTGCAGCAGACTTTGCGTCAACCTTCAGGGGTCTCTTGAAAGCAGGGGATAAATCACAGTCTGTGATGTTGGTGCCATGGTTAATCCACAACTACTTGGAGGTAAGCACCATTTACTCTCTGCTTCAGGCCAAGCTGATCTCATACACGTTTACACCAAGAATCGCCTAACATGTTGATTTATCTCACAATTTGTTTTTTTTAAACCAGGGAATCTGTACTTAACCTCCACACCAGGGAGGTGCATCATCCCAAGTTTTTCCTTATGTCGACACAATCTAAAGGATTAAGAGAGGAAGGTTAAGTGAATTTTCAGATCTTTTTTAGCAAGAATAATGTTTTTTTTTTTTTTTTTTTTTTTTTTTTTTTTTTTTTTTTTTTTTTTTTTTTTTTTTTTGAACAACAAGCAATAATAATGTTTAAATAGGTATCAACTTTATTTATAAGACAAGAAAACGATTGAAAAATAGGGTTTTGGCGATTCCAAGGCGATTTTGAGATCTGAGGCCTCCCATCCGAGGCGGAGGATCTAGATCTTCGACATAGCATAGGAGAGAGGGAGACTATCCCACACTCCTCTCGTCCTGTGTTCTCCTGCCCCTTGCAGTGTTTTTCTCATTCTTTTCAACCATTGATTTGTGGCTCCCGATAACTTGACCCACAAGGAATAGTTACACAGAACAGTCTACGAACCTTTACTCACTCCCCTTTACTAGGGCGCTACCCTGATCACTCTGAACATCCCTGAGAAGATGTTCCGTGGAAGGAATGATCGTTATAAGGCTGAGAGCTCTCGTCCTGGCCGGAACCGCCAGAAAAGAGAGGAAGAAATCATTAAAGTTCCTGAGTTTGACTTCACAGATCTTGTGGAGAAACATAAACTCTCCCTTGTGGGAAGAATGTTCCACCAGGATGGTAGAAGTGTGGACGCGCTGATAAAACACATGCCGAAGCGGAGTATCTGGGACGTAGAAGGCAGAGTACGAGGAACAAATCTTGGGAACAATAAGTTTCAGTTTGATTTCGACAAGGAAGAAGACCTGCAGAAAGTACTTCTCCGAAGACCTTGCCACTTTAATAAGTGGACATTCTCACTTGAAAGATGGATCCCGACGATAGAGGAGAACTATCCAAATTCACTTCTGTTATGGGTTACAGCTGCTGGAATTCCGACGCACTACAGAAAAGATGAATCCTACAGAAGCATTGGAAGAGCGTTGGGGATAGTGGACAAAGTTGATGTCGACAATGGAAGAGTTCGTGTCACTCTCAACGCTGATGAACCTTTGCAATTCGAAAGGAGACTAGGATATTCTAATGGTGATGTAATTAAGGTCTCTCTGACCTACGAGGAGCTTCATCGATATTGTTTCACTTGTAAAAGAATCTCACACGAAGAAGGAACGTGCCCGGAATTAACTCCGGAACAGAGAGAGGCAAATCGTCTTAGCCGTTTGGATAAGAAGGATAAGGAGGAGATGGCAACGAGAGAGGCCTTTTCAGCACCGATAAGAGGACGAGAGCTACAGGCGAGATTTGAAAATAACTATCCAAAGCTTGGTAACAACTATTCGAGACTCACTCAGGAACAAAGGATGGATAGGAGAGGTCCTGAACGACATTCACGAAGAGAGGAAACATCCAGATCAGCTTATGCTGAGAAACCTGAACAGGGAGATCTAAGGTCGAGAATTCTGAGCAGGAGGGAAACCACCAAGAATGTCTGGAATAGATTGGAAAATAGTTATGAGGAAAGAATTCCCCGGGATCGGGAGAGACACCACCCTTATCGTCGATACACGAATGATAACTCGAGACTGAGCAACCGAGACTCAGCATCATCCTCTAGCTGGAGAGTAAAAAGCTACCAACCTCACCATTCACAGACCAAGGAATATGCACAAGATCAACAGAGCCGAGAACCATACCCAGATCGTAGGAGATCAAGCAGAGGATCCCCTGATTCGCAAAGAACAATCTCGGAACTGAACAAATACAGCACAAGCGATCTGGCTGGAAGAAGACAGCTCTCTCCTAGGCAACACGCGAGAACAGAGTGGCTACCGGTGCGGGATTCAGGAAGGAAGGAAGTGTTGCTTTCGGAGCAAAGAGGTGGGAAGGAGAAAATGAGAGAAACAGAGGAAGAAGAGCGTCGAAAGAAACTCAAGGGGAAAGAAATTGCAGAGAACCAAAGTGAAAGAGAACACCCTTCTGAGCCCTTTCGTGTCCCAAGCGGAGTCTTGAGGATCCTGGAACCTGGCCAGACTACATTCCCTGCCAATCAGGTGAACTTGGAAAAGAGTAACGAGGTGAGGACCTCATCCCCTCCACCTGAGAAAGGGAGCACACCACCTAGGATAAGTGAGAAAAATAGAGTCGAGGTAATCCAACAAGACCTGATAGCTGATGGGGAAGATACACGTCCCATGACAGAGGAGGAGCATAGAGAGTTTGAAGAACAGTATGCCAGTGTTAACCTTGAGATGGATCAGGAAATGCTAGACAACGATGACCTACTTGATGAAACGATGGAGGAAGAGATATTTGTCCCTGAAACACAGTTACAGGCATTAGAGACCCCGGCTCTGAAAGCGAAAAGTAGAAAAGAAGAAGCTCCAAGGAAAACCCAAGAAGGAGAGGGTAAGGAAAAAGAAAAAGCAAGAGGAGATTCAGAACAGAGAAAGAAGACTCATCATGATAGGAAGGCTACGCTCGCCACGACTAGACGAAGAGGAACAAGTAGCCCAGACTCCAAGGGCCTTGCTGCGTCCAAAAAACTAGCAGCCCGTGGTAGAGCTTCTCCAAAGGGCAAGCAAGCTAAGCAGGGGCGCTTGTTCTCAACCACAGCCCCAAGTTCAACGTTGGTCCCTCGCTTTGGGGTGTACCCTTCGGCTACCAAGGGCCGAAAATCTTCTGCTGCATCAGGTTCGGTGGGGTCCCAGAAACCACCCAGTACTCATATATGAGTGCAATCGCCTGGAACTGTCAGGGGGCGGGAGCCTATCTGACAAAGCAACACCTTAGGGAGTTGCATCGCTGTTTTCACCCTAGTTTTCTTTTTCTTTCAGAAACAAAAAATAATTTTCTTTTTATGCAAGACTTTAAATTTGAATTTGGTTATGATCATTTGTTCACCGTGGACCCTGTTGGTAGGGGCGGTGGATTAGCTTTGTTTTATATGGACGACTCTGCCGTGGATATTAAATTCTCTAATAATCGTATGATCGATATTGAAGCGCAGATTGAAGGAAATGAAGTGTTTATCACTTTTATGTATGGTGATCCGGTTGTCGAATACCGAGATAACGTATGGGAACGTTTGCTGCGGATGAGTGCAAACAGAACCGGAGCTTGGCTGTTAATGGGGGACTTTAATGAGATTACAAGCAATCTGGAGAAGAAAGGAGGAAGAAAACGTCCTGATGCTTCCTTCTTGCCGTTCAAAAACATGTTATCCGGGTGTGGGATGATCGAGTTCCCCTCAAAGGGAAATATTTTCTCATGGGCAGGAAGAACAAGAGCAGGACGAGTCCAATGTAGACTGGACAGAGCTGTAGGAAATGAAGATTGGCACAACCTCTTTTCCCACACATATGTGGAGTACTTGTTGCGTTGGGGATCGGACCACAGGCCCATTATCGCAAGATTTCAAGACCGAGAAGTTAAAGGAAGAAGAAACTTCAGATTCGACCAGAATTGGTTTGCAAAAGAAGGCTTTGTGGATACTGTCAAAGGTGAATGGGAAGCTTTAAAGATGGAGCCAGACTTGGAGCTCTTTGATAAAATTGCTAGAACTCGGAAATCAATTTCCAAATGGAAGAAACGAAATCCACCAAACTGCGCAAAGCTCATTGAACGTCTTAAACAGGAGTTGGACCGAGTTCAAAATAATGACAACATCTCGAGTGAAGAAGAGCTAGAGATAAAATGGAAACTCTGTGCCGCGTATAGGGAAGAGGAACTGTACTGGAAGCAAAAGAGCAGAGTTTTATGGCTGCGATTAGGAGACAGAAACACTAAGTACTTCCACGCGAAAACGAAACAAAGGAGAGCTCGCAACCGCATCACACGGCTGAAAAACTCGATGAACCAATGGGTATGCAAAGATGAAGAGATAGAGGCTGTGGCTGTCGACTATTTTAATCTCTTATTCACCTCTACGCAACCGGGAACCATTGACGAAGCACTCCGGTATGTTACCGCGACTGTTACTGATGAGATGAACCAACGTCTCCTACGTGTCCCTCAGGATGAGGAGATTAAAGATGCTACTTTTGCTATAAACCCGGAAAAAGCTCCCGGACCGGACGGCATGACGAGCCTCTTTTACCAACGCTTTTGGAGCTCGGTTGGGAAGGACGTCTGCACTATGGTCAGGAATTTTTTCGAGACGGGAGAGTTTGATGACAGATTGAATATGACGAATATCTGTTTGATACCAAAAACAGATAGACCGGAAGCGATGGCTGAGTTCCGTCCAATCAGCCTCTGCAACGTTGGATATAAGATTATCTCGAAGATCCTGACATCGAGGTTAAAGAGCATCCTACCAGCGATTATCTCGGAGACCCAATCTGCGTTCGTCTCAGGAAGGCTCATCACAGATAACATCCTTGTAGCCCAAGAGATGTTTCATGCGCTCCGTACGAACCCGAGCTGTAAAGGGAAGTTTATAGCGGTTAAGACAGACATGAGTAAAGCGTACGACCGGGTCGAGTGGAGCTTCATGGAAGCCTTACTACTAAGATTTGGCTTCGACACACAATGGGTGGCGAGGATTATGAAATGTATAACCTCTGTCACGTACCAGGTCCTCATAAACGGAGAAGCTAAAGGGAATATTATCCCATCTCGGGGCCTACGCCAAGGAGATCCGCTCTCCCCGTTCCTTTTCATCCTATGCACGGAAGTCTTGATCTCGCACATAAAACAGGCCGAGCTAGAAGGAACCATAGCAGGCATTAAAATAGCTAGAGGAAGCCATGCCATCTCTCATTTATTGTTCGCGGATGATAGCCTTTTCTTTTGCAAAGCGGAGCAATCTCAATGCAAAGAACTGGTCCGAATCATCGACGTCTATGGGAAAGCCTCAGGACAACAACTGAATAAATCCAAATCTTCAGTTCTGTTCGGTTCTAAGGTCATAGCGTCCATAAAAATCGATCTGAAAAGATCACTTGGTATTAACAAAGAGGGAGGGATGGGGATGTATCTAGGAATGCCGGAGAAGATCTGCGGCTCGAAAAAGCAAGTGTTCTCTTACGTGCAAGAGAGGCTAAACGACAGGATTAACTCCTGGTCGGGCAAGCTATTATCGAAGGGTGGCAAGGAGGTTTTAATTAAATCTGTGGCGCAAGCAATACCCACTTATGTGATGTCATGCTACTTACTTCCCCTAGACATTTGTAACAAACTTTCCGCCGCAGTGGCGCGTTTCTGGTGGAGTACGGGAAACAAGAACCGTGGGTTACATTGGGTGGCTTGGGACAAAATTTGTGTTCCTATGGAAGAAGGAGGTTTGGGCTTCCGGGACTTTAGAGATTTTAATCTTGCCTTACTTGCCAAACAAGTCTGGCGGCTACTCATATATCCCAATTCTCTTCTGGTAAGAATTCTAAAAGGAAGATACTATAGAAACTCCAACCCGTTAACTACGGGGAAAGCAAACTCCCCATCATTTGGGTGGAACAGTTTAATGGCGTCAAAATCACTACTTGCCGATGGACTAACCAGAATCATTGGAACAGGGACAGACACAAAAGTCTGGGAAGATGTATGGATTCCCATGGAACCTGCTCGCGCGGCTATCCCAAAAGCGGAGGCCAGTGATAAAAACCTTAGAGTACACCATCTTATAGATTTTGAGAGCAAACAATGGAATGTCGGGATCATCAATGAGCTTATAGCAGCGGAGGATGTGCCTCGTATTCTGGCGCTCAGAATAAGCAAGACAGGAAGACGCGACAATTACCGCTGGAAGCATACGAACTCAGGCAGTTATAATGTGAAATCGGGATATGAAATTGCAGTGGAGCAAAGGAAGAAGACACAGGGGGTTTTTACCGTGGAACCAAGTGCCAAAGGACTTAAAAAGGATATCTGGAAGCTGAAAGCTCCAAGGAAAATCAAACATTTTCTCTGGCAAGCCCTATCGGGTTATGTGGCATCAGCAAGCAAACTAAAGGAACGTCATTGCGGCAATGACACGGTGTGTCAACGCTGCGGAGCAGAGGTAGAAACGATCAATCACATCATCTTTGAATGCCCTCCTGCGCTCCAATGTTGGGCTTTATCAATGATCCCGACGTCTCCGGGGTTTTTCCCGTGTTCTTCTATTTTTGTGAACTTTGATACCCTGCTACAGATGCAGAGGAACCAGAATACTGCAGAGACAGTAAAGGTATTCCCATGGTTGATGTGGTACCTGTGGAAGGCACGGAATGATAAATGTTTCAACAACAAGGACACAACAGCCATGGACACCCTACAGCTTGCGTTAGCTGAGGCAGAGGCATGGAAGATAGCTCAAATCCTACCAGTGGTGGAGGTAGAGGTGAACGACAGAGAGCAGAAGAGCGGGGAAGGCTTAAGACAAAGAGGCCAATGGCGATGTCGCTTTGATGCGTCCTGGACCCCTCAAGGTATTGGGGTAGGCCTGGGTTTCATCCTTCTTGACGGGGAAATAGAAGTCCTAAGGGGACACCGTAACCATATGAGCGTGGACTCACCCTTACATGCCGAGACAGAAGGGCTCCTTTGGGCGATGGAGGAAACAAGCAAGCGCGGCCTTAAGGAGGTGGAGTTTGAATCCGACTGTCAACAATTGGTACAAATCATTCAGAACTCAAAAGTATGGCCAGCTCTCGACCCTGAGATGGATGCATTTCAAGTTCTTCGAGCTTCTTTTTCGAAATTTTCTTTAAGTTACATTTCACGTTCTTTAAACTTCCGTGCGGATTCTCTTGCAAAAGAGGCCCGATCACGTGATGTTCAGTTTGTAGTTGTTGACACTTTGGTTCCGAATCAGCTAGCATCCGATGCTAGTGCGATAGGACCAGTTTAAATTCAGAAATAAAGCTTTGGATGACAAAAAAAAAAATAGGTATCAACTTTTTATATTTGTTTTCTCTTTTTGAGGTGCCAAGTAGCAAGCTGCTGATTCTGGAACGCCTGTGGTGTTAGAATTCTTTGCTTCTCTCTCTCTACTTCACAGTTGGTACTTCTCCCCTAGACACACTCTCATTCCTTAAAGTAGAAGATGACGTAAGTTCGAATTTATATGGGGAACGAATCTTCTTGAAATAGAAGGGGAAGTTTCAGTTTATTTAAATTTATTTTGAAGAATATTCAATTGTGTTCTAATTAAACGAATCTAAAACCTTTTAACATTGTTTTAAGTTGACCAAGGAAAAGAGGTCGTGTAATCCTTTTCTGAGTTATACGTTTTATTACTCCTGTTATTTATAAGACTAGAGGTGCGTAGCTTTAACAATCTCCTTTAAAAAAAAATACAAAAAGAATAGAAAAGGTAAGTCACCTGCTGAAAATTGATCTCACCTCCGGCTGAGAGGAAGTCATAATTTTTCTTCTCACCATCAGACTAAAACTCCTCTCATAATTTTTCTTCTCACCATCAGACTAAAACCAAAAGAGAAATTCAAGTTTTATAGCATATAGTACGGTTTATATAACACAAAAACAGCAGAGAAGTTTACCACGTTAACATTGTTAACACTAAAAACCATAGTTTCATAAGCTTGGAGAGAAATTAAGGACAAACAGAGATAAAGAAAACCAAATCACGGGCATCTGATTTTCTTGCAACATTCACAACCACATCGTAGTACTCAGGGTAATTTTTAATTAAATCACAAGCTTTCCGCAAAAGGGATAATTTTTAAAGATATCAACGTCCTGAGATGCTTTTAAATATTAGAATATACAACATGAGAGTTTAAAAATCACACATGAAAGTTTCTATTTCTAACATCAAAACACGATAGAGGAGAATTCATCAGTACATATTTTCCCAATCACAAACCTGACACAACTTTCTTTTATATTTCCCCAAGAGTGCCAGACTTGTGGTTTCAATTTCTTGAGAGTTGAGACCAAGAGAATGTATCGGCCACTAAGACCTCTGGAAGACAGTTACAGAGCATAGAGATTGGTCTACGGGAATGTGTTCTTTGATGTCAACGTGCTGGATTTCAGGAACATGCTCTTGGAACTCTTTATTTAACTGATCCTGTTACAACCTCCTCACATGCAACAATGATTTTAATCAGCTTTCGTTTCAAGCTAGGAGTACAAAATAATGCAAATAGGCAAGTAGAATCATTGAGCATACCGTAGTTTTACAAAACATTGAGCATTCTAGAATCATTACCTCTCTTTGCAGCCTCGTGAAACTGAGCAAACAAACCATCAGTATTTTTGAAACACAATAGTTTATAAAATTGGTATTTAAAATTGAAATTTAATTACTTTATCAAATTGTATTATATTTTAACTGATTTAGCTTGGAGCTAGACTAATTTATTGTCATGATCATTTTAGTTAGTGTAAATGTTTTTGAAAACTTGAAATATCTTGAATGAAATATAGTAATATAAACTTTACATTTTATTTTATTATGAAAAAGTGAAATAAAATAATAATAATATATATAGTTATATTTTCTAAATTATTTTTGCTCTTTTTTATTTTCTGAAAAATAGAGAATAATGAAGATTGATGTCACTTTAAAAAAACCAAAATGGTTATTAAAAATAAAAATATGATGTCAAAATTTTATTCATTATTTATTTGTTTATAATATCATTTTCAATTTACAATGTTTTGTTTTGAAATGCCTCATAAAAATATAAATTCGTATAAAATAGTTTTGATTATAACTTCCAGCCCGTAGGGCGGGCCGACCCTAGTTAAATATATATTTGGGTTCTATATACGAGGTTAGTAAAAAGCGGTACTTATCTGTGTTTCACCTTTTTACGACTTTTCTTTTTTTTCCTTACTTTCCTGTTTTACTCTTTTTTTTCCTTTTTAATTAAAACTTAAATAAATTAGGAAAAATCAAAATTAGTTAGGTTAAATCAGGAGTATAATGGTATTAAAAGGATTATAAATCCTAGTTACCTAGATAATTTCCTACAAGTCCTATTGGGACAAAATCTAACTTTAAAGTGTTTTTTTTTTACCAATTTTCTTGATATATTATAGTGAATGTTAAAAAGTTTAAAATCCCAATTCTCCTTCTGAGCTGCCTCTTTATTCCTTGGAGGCAATAAAAAGAGAAACACCAATGATGTTCACAGATCTCCCACAGTAGTTGGAGTTGGAGTTGGAAATATTGGTTGGGGTTCCGGCCACATCTTTAGTACACCTGAAATCTACTTGCAAACGATGGTACGCTTTATTGAAAGAAAGATTCAGCGTGAAGAATTTTGGTAAAGGAGCAAGGCAGTTTATTCTAAAGAAATATGATGGTGTTTATTCAGTCAGCATCGATCCCGACAATAGCATTGAGTTTACAGGTAAGCTCATTACTCTAGAAGATTCAGAACATGTCGTAATATCGACAATACATCACTGCGATGGTTTATTATTGTGCACCACGGAAGATAATAGACACCGGGTGAATAGAATGGTGGGTTGGAACCCTTCCAGTGGTCAAACTAGGAGGATCCAACCAAGTTATCGTAACTGTAAGAACGATCAATATTTGCTAGGATATGAAAACGACAACAAATCTTTCCAGAGATACAAAATCTTGAGGTCTAGCGAAGTGAGGAATGAGTTTGAAATATATGACTTTAACTCTGATTCATGGAGGCTTCTTGATGGCGTCACTCATATCTGGTTTATAAGACGTCGTGGCGTGTCTCTAAAGGGAAGTAATTACTGGGTTGCATTGCATGGGACAGGTGTAAACCCTTCACTAGAAAATATTTACTACGGTTTGATTTCAAAAGAGAGATTTTTGGACGTCTTTCTCTTCCATTTCAGAGTAATTATTTGAATGGAGAGTTTTCTCTCTCAGTTGTTGGCAGAGTCAGTCTTGAGCAAAGCCGGATGAAACATTCGCCTCAAGCCTCCGATTTTTTTTCGCAAATTTTACATTGATAAAGACCCCTAAGAGTTTTTTTTTAAGCCTCCAGATTCATAAAAAAAAAATTACATAGACATATTTTCAGGCCTCCAAAATCAGGATCGGTTTTGGTTGTTGGGGAAGATAAGCTTTCTGTGTTTCTTATGACGGTTTCTGCTGATTCATTTGAGGCGAAGATATGGGTTACATACACTAAGATCGATGAGGCAAAAGATTCTACTATCCAATACTACGTACGTACTTGTTGATTTTCGTGAAAGTTGGAGTACATGTATGATGGAAGTGGTGATTTTCGAGAGTTTCTTGGTGGACGAAGAGACTAAAAAGGTTGTGTGTTGTAGTAGAGACACGTATGATAAAAACAGGATTGTAATCTATATTGTTGGAGGAGACAAGAACTTACATATGTAAACAAATTCATCGAGAGATTGCACAAGGACAATATGATTATGATATGAGCCAAAAAACTGACTTCCTCTGATTAAGTTAATTCTTGGAAGCTTGTCTATTATTAATAAAACTTGCTGCAGAATTGATACGAGCCGTTTGCGCTCGTAACTGGTGCCGTGATTACAGGTAAGAGTAGAGATAACTTTTTTGCAAAGCTTCTTTTAACCCTAGTCTCTCTTTGAGAATAAGGTTAATGCTGGAAGATGATTCTTTATTGATAACTAGATAGGTTTATATAGAGCTATACAAATCATAGCTCTAAGTAATAATGGAAAACTTCTTAATATCTAAGAATAGGAAAATTACCAAATCTCTAATAATGCTTTAAAGTAAAATACTAGTTTTGAGTCTTCTTTCTCTTGTACGTGTTACCATAACGTGTATCAGATAATTGGCAGCTTCCACTAGGATCAGATGATTATTGGCGCGTTATGACCGAGCAGATAATTTTACAGATCTTCTTGATAGATATGCTCCAGTTTGGTTCAAATTAAGTAGGTGAAGGCAAAAAAAGTGATTAGTCCATTAAGTTACCTATGTCTCATGGAACGAGATTAGTCAAATTCTTACGTGTGGTTGTTTATGTTTTGCTTGTATAATAAAATACATTTGTTTTACTCCGATAGTAAATGTTGGTTATCATAGTCAAATGCATTGTTAATTACTTCTCAGTCATAATGTCGATCCTGGTGCACCTATTTTGAATGACTAGTTCTGGATTATTGACATTCCTATGATGTTTTGTTGTAAAATATGTTTTGCAAAATGTAAACGTGATGACTATACCTCTTAAGCAACCTATCTTTTATACTGCTTTAATTACCATTCTTCTGCACGATGCTCCTCACATCCCTGTTTACTGCAAAGAAATCATATGATTTATAAAATCTTGACAAAGAAGAGAGAAAATGTTAAGAAGTTAAATATTAAATACCGGAAACTAACTTTCTAAAGATCCTCCGCCGTCTTTTTGTGCAGTGCATAAGCAACATAAGCACCAGGTTCAAATTGTTCCATAAGGTACTTGCCTCTTCCTTAAGATGGTGATTGTTTTGTTATTTTGTGTTTGCAAAAATATTATGTCTTGTTTACCCATTACCAAGATTGTCTGTAAAGGTATTTCAAATGCTTCGCTTACATTTAGATAGGCTTCGAGAATTCATGAATTAAAAAGCCTTACATACTTTAGAAGTCAGTTTCTCCTTTGACTTTCTCAACTGTGAAATGAAAAAAAAGATCAATATAACAATTACACATTTTTCCTAACGTTTTTTATTGTTTAATGATCCATAATAATTAGTAGCCCACAGGTTTAGTGATAGATTTCATTTTCTCTATTACTGCTTTAAGCTTTGAAAAATGCTTCAAAGCTATAATTAAGATGCCTCTCTAGCTAATTTTTATAAAATCTTTTTATTTGTGACAGGGAAATAGACTAAACATTAACTACCGGTGCATGATCCATTACAATATTAGTATACCGTCCAGCCATAGAGGAGATATGATCCGTTTTATCTTCTTCTTTTTCAGACATGGTATAGCTTAGCTAGTGACCTGATCAATGTTGGCACGACTTACATGACATCCCGGTTTCTTGGTTTCATCTCTATCAAGCAAGAAATGCATCCAGCGACATGTCTACATGGCACACACTGCTTCGGATGATGAATCCACATATGCTTTGATGATCCTCCACCATCTTCTTTACTCTCACAGTTTGCAGAAGGCATTCATAAATAAGTGAAAAGAATCGTCTTCAACTGCCGTTACATCTCATAGTGGAGGAACTGATTCAGTCGCTAGCTGTTGTTTCGATTGTTTGCAGAAGCATTGTAGAACATGATCCGATGAACACACGTTAGAATTGTCTAGATTAAGAACGCATCTTACAGTTCGCTGGTTAAAAGATTATCATGATGAAACAAAACAGAGTTATAGATCAGAAGGCACCCGCTAATCGTTGCGATGACAACTTCTCTGACTCTGCAAGATAGGGTGGATAATATGAAAATAAGAATCCTGGAGTGATATATTATCAAAAGATGACTAAATCATATGATGAAGAAATCTCAAGAGAAATCTACTCAAGCCGTCACCATTCTTGTAGTTAGAGCCTCTAGTGTTTAACACAAAAGTATGAGTATATTTTTAACATTCCGATTTTTATATGTTAAAAAGTTTAACTAATTTATTTAGTTACCTATGTCACTAACATTTTTTTTACCAGACACACATCCATTTCAAACTCTAGAGTTAATCATGTTTGAGTTGGAGTAGTGAAAAGATAGAAGACCTATCAAAAAGCGATCCGCGAGGCGCAAGTGAGGCTAAAGCACGGTAAAATTTCATATGATGGTTATAAGGTCAGTAAACAATACTAATGAGCCTCCAAAACAATAATGCACGTCCTTCTGTCGCATGGAATGAGACCCACAGACCGGATAGCAGGAGCGGGAGGCCCATTAGCCGTGGACGGTCGAAACGTTATAAGTGGTATTAGAGTTGATTAGGCATCTAGATTTGACCTGCGAGGCGTCTTGAGACTTGTCGTGGTACATAACGAGAGTGTTGCGCTGAATTGTATAACATCTTGATTTCTAGTATATGTACAAAAAGCTTGAGATAATTTATCTAGCTATCTATGTCATCAAAATGAGCTTAAATTTTTAGGCACACTCCCAATAAAACTCTAGATTTAACCATGCTTAAACTAGAGTAGTGAAGAAATGGGTGACCTATCAAAAAGTGATTCGCTGTATCATGACAGTAAAACCAAAACAGGAGGAAAATCATGCATTGATTGCAGGATCAGTAAACAAATGAATTTTCAAAAAATTAAAATGCCCCCTCCCCCGCCGCCGCACCAATGGAGCCCACATACCAAGAAAACGAGGATGGGAGGCCTAGCCGTCGGAGGTTGGAGCATTACATTATTACTTTTGAAAACGCTTTATTGAAAAAATATATAGATAATATTTTCCCAAGAAAGCACGAGTAGTTCACCCTAGCCACAATCCTCTTAAGCACGAACATCGAGGTCAGTTCAAGAGCTCCTCTTTCCAGCATCAGTGAAGGCATTTCTTGTTCACTTTCTTTCGCAAGCCTTCTGTCACTCTCGCCTCTCTTCTACTCGGTGGAAAGAAATTTTGGCGGATAAGAACGAGAAGAGGTGTAGAACCAACTCTATCAGGGGATTCACCTCTATTCTCAGCCGTCGTCCTCTCCGCCTCCGACGTTAACTCTGTGCTCCTCTTTCTAAGTTTGTCAATTTTTCTACGGATCTGGTTCCACCATAACCAAAACAACCGAAGTCCTCGGCTGCTCAAACTCCGACAATTTCAACCATGCTATTTTTTTTAAATGTTGAATATATTATGCTATTACAAATTCAAAAAAATATTGCAGACGATTCTACATCTGACAGTTCTACCTGGCTTATGAAGATTCACGTCCGACTGCATCACTAAGCCGCTCTATCAGATTCACCCTTGACCATACTCTTTGCGTCATACGGCAAATATCTTGTAAGTTGTTTCTCCATTAATTCATATAATTATGTCTTCTCCGGAAATCGAAACTCAGACCTTTTGGTGTAAAAGCATTAATGAATCCTTATTCAAACCACTAAACCAGGGAAACTTCCACGCTGTTTGTTTTAGCGTCAAATTCACCACTATTTTTGGATAAGAAAATAGTTTTAAATGAATCACCATCTTGCTTTGACGTTTTGTTATCTGGATCACTTGAGATTCATCTAGTCTCTCTGGTCAACCTAGTCGGTTTTGGAGCAATCTCATTCGTTTGATGGGTTCTTTAACCTCAATCTGCTTCTCACACCTCTTCACACCCTTTCACTAGGATATTTTAATCGTCTTTTCAGGCTATTTGAAGCTCTTTCGAACTGTGGTTTCAAGGAAAGATTATTTGTGGATCTATCTACTTCGAGCATGTCTCCTTTTAACATTTCTGTTCGATGTTTTATTGTTCTTTTGTCACTATTGTCCATCTTACCTTCGAGTATACTTCTGGTTATAATCGTTGTAGAACCTTAGTTAATGAGATTTATGCATAAAAAATATAACCTATAAAATCAACAAATTTTCATAAGTCAGATTCTAGTCAGATGACCCACCTAAAAGCTTCTTATATTACTTGACACATACTCACTTTAATAGACGCACGCACAGATTGAAAAAAAAAGTCATCTAAACCGTTGTTCTTTTCTTTTGGTTCTCGAAAATTCTGCTGATGTAAGTAATCCCGACTCATATTATTGCGAATCTGAGAAAGTTAATTTCTCTTTTTCTGTGCTGTCGTTTTCTTCCTTGGAGGCGATCAAAAGAGAAACAACAATGATGTTCAAAGATCTCCCACAAGAGTTGGAGTTAGAAATATTGGTTAGGGTTCCGGGTACATCTCTAACACAACTGAAATCTACATGCAAACGATGGTACGCTTTATTGAAAGAAAGATTCATCGAGAAGAATTTGGGTAAAGGAGCAAGGCAGTTTATACTAAAGAAAGATGATGGCGTTTATTCAGTAAGAATCGATTTCCACAACAGCTTTGATCCATCGGTTGAGTTTACAGGTAAGCTCACTACTCTTGAAGATTAAGAACATGTCGTGATATCTACAATACATCAGTGCGATGGTCTTGTTAACCACAAAAGATAATAGACTGGTGGTTAGGAACCCTTGCACTGGTCAAACAAGGTGGATCGACCCAAGTAATCGTATCTATAAGAACGATGAATATTTGCTAGGATATGGAAACAAGAACAATTCTTTCCAAAGCTACAAAATCTTGAGGTCTAGCGAAGTGAGGGATGAGTTTTCAACTCTGATTCTGGAGGTTTCTTGATGGCGTCACTCATATCTGGTTTATAAGAAGTCGTGGCGTGTCTCTGAAGGGGAGTATTTACTGGGTTGCATGGGACAGGTGTAGACCCTTCACTAGTAAATACGGTTTGATTTCAAAAGAGAGATTTTTGAACGTTTTGCTCTTCCGTTTTGCTATAGAGAGTTTCTTGGTGGACGAGGAGACTAAAAAGGTCGTGTGTTGTGGGAGAGACAGGAATGATACAAACAGGATTTTAATTTACATTGTTGGAGGAGAACAGAACGTACATGTATGTAAACAAGTTCATGGAGAGATTGCACAAGGACAATATGATTATTACCAGCTTCTTGATGATAATTGGCGTTGTGGCCGATCACATAGTTACAGAGATCTTTTCCTCAGCTATATTCCAAGTTTGGTTCAAATTCAGCAGGTGAAGGCGAAAGAAAAAAGTAATTCGTCCATATAAGTTCCCTAGTCACTTTTAACAAGATTAGTCAAATTATTACTTTTGGTTGTTTATGTTTAGCTTTGTACAATAAAATACATTTGCGTTACTTCCGTTAGTACATGTTTTGTGATCTTAGTCAAATACATTGTTTATTACTTCTTAGTCATCACTTGTCGATCCTGATGCTGACTATTCTTAAGCGACCTATCTTTTATGCTGCTTTACCATTCTTCTACCTGATGCTCATCACATCCCTGTTTACTGGAAAGAAATCATATAATTTATAAAATCTAGACAAATAAGAGAGAGAAAATGTTATGAAAAATACCCGAAACTAACTCCTAAAGATCCTCCGCCGCCTTTGTGCAGTGCATAAGTAACATAAGCACCAAGGTGATTGTTTTGTTATTTTGTGTTTGCAGAAAGGGTTATGTCTTGTTAACCCATTACCATGGTTGTATGTAAAGGTATGTCAAATGCTTCACTTACATTTAGATAGGCTTAGGCTTGAGAATTCATGAACTAAAAAGCCTTGCGTACTTTAGAGGTTTGTTTTTCCTTTGATTTTCTCAACTGTGAAATGGAAGAAAGATCAATAGTTTGAATATGTAATTTTATTTAAATATAAATATAAAGCACATATTTAAAATCTATAGATATAAATCTTACATTTTTGGGAGGAAGAGATAATAACCATGGAGGAAAATATCTACAAAATTAAATTAAATTATTTAAAGAACATATGAAAAAAGTTAAAGTCATATTTTTGTTAAAATTTATGGTTTTGTAGACTTCATATATGAAGTCAACTAGCCTTAGCTTATAAGCAAACTTCATTAGAAGTCTACTATATAATTTTTAGATCTGGAAAAATGTGTACATCTTGAAATGTGAATCTAGTTTTGAATCTGAAATACTTCAAAAATAGAATTTATAAAATAAAACATTAGCAAATTAAATGCACAGAGACTGATATATAATTTATTTGAATATAAACATATAAACACACATTTAAAATCTATAGATCTAAAACTTACATTTTTAGAAGAAAAGATGAAAACCATGAATGATAATACTTACAAAAAAGATAATATTGTGAGAAAGAAATAACAGAAAATTACACATTTAAAATCTATAAATCTAAAACTTACATTTTTAGAAGAGAAGATGAAAACCATGAATGATAATACCTACAAAAAATATAATATTGTGAGAAAAATAATATAAAATTACACATTTAAAATCTATAAATCTAAAACTTACATTTTTAAAGGAGAAGATGAAAACCATGAATCATAATACATAAAATAACAAGATATTATGAGAAAGATATGAGAGAAATAGGAGAATTTTAGAGAGAATGGAGGAGTTTTAGAGAGAATGGAGGAGTTTTACAGAGAAATGAGATATGCAACCATTTTGGAGAGAAGTTGTGTAAATTTCATTTATATATGGAGGCAAAAATGAAACTAGGTTAGAATTTACGACACTGTAGACTTCTTTTAAAGTCTACTAAAATTAAAATTTTGGAGTATACTTTGTTGTAACTTAGTAGAAATCTTAGAAAGTCTACTATGGTAATTTCAATATTTATTATTCTTTATTGTTTTGATAATTTTAATATATAATTTATAAAATTCGTTTTTTATTTTATTTTTAATAGTTATAGTGTATGATTTTATATTTTTATTCTTAAGGAACTCAACTTAGTTTAAAATTAATGATCTTTTGCAAACAAAATTTAAAAATTTAGACTGAAAAAGACGTCTCCAAGACTTTATTGTAGGTCTACGAAACCCTAAACCACAAATATTAAACCCTAAATATTTTGCTCAATAATCAAAAAGTCTCAATTACTGTATCAAATATCAAAATTACACAAAATTAAACTACCAAACATTAATAAGCAGATTTAAACCAGTAAAACCAGAAAATCAAAATCTAAAATCTAACCCTATGAAATCTACCACTAAAAGACATAACATGTTACAACCTTTTAATTCTGAACTATGAATATTGTTTAACACATAGTTACCAATTTAATATATATTCTTTAAAATTGTTTGGTTATATAGAACTTAATATATTTACTTCATACTATCCATTATATTGATGATTAGTTAAAATATATCACAATAATTATTTTTATACATTTTTAAAATTAAATTATTAGATAAAATTTTGGTGTATACTACATATCAAGTCTAAATGATAGACTTGATATGAAGTCTATAAGTATGTAGACTTTTTTTTGCTACATGTAAACTTCCAAATGATAGAAACGTAAATGCATTTCTGTTTTTTTTTTGGTCGTAAAGGTTAAATAGTATTTTTATCACTTCTTTAGATTAGTTATGTATTTGACTAAAATTTGAATACACTAATGCATTTGACTTTATTATTTATGTTGGTTTTAGCAATTACCTCCAAAGATCAATAACCCAATTTCTCATTTTTCTTTAAGTATTAATTGTTTAATGATACATAATAGGGAAGTCGGCAGATTCCATCACAAAATATCACCATCTTGATTTTATATACATGAACTTTAGGGATATTCTAAAACATCCATGAACTACATCTAAACTATCAAACAGAAGTATATTTTGTACTTACCCCAAACTTTTCCCAAATAACTACAACTGATTGCTACTGATCTTATGCACATTCGTTTTATCTCCTCTCTCACCTTTCTTTTCTTTATCGGCTATCAGACATTATCTTTTGCGTTTGCGTATTGTGTTGGTTTTTAACAAAATCTTATCTTATCTCTCCGAGATCAACTCTTTTGTTTGATCCTAATCAAATGTACTGGTTCGTTGTTTTCTATATTAAGATGTTGATCTGATTGTTTTAAAAAAAGATGTTCATCTGATATCTGTTGTTTAGTTTCTTTTGTCTTTCTCTCTTCTCTCTCTGTTTTTTTTTTTCCGAAAAAACTCTCTTCTCTCTCTGTTTCACACTTTTCTTTGATTCTGAATCTTCTCTCTCTATCATCGATGTCTAATACTTTCTCTTGGAAGAGTTTGTAAATCGAAAATAAGATTTAAGTCGTCGAGAAACTTCTTTGGTTTAGTCCAGCTTTTGTTGCTAAATCATTGTGATCTTTTCATTGTGGTTATTCCCGGTGTTAAATGAATAATCAATCAATTTCGAAGGTGATTTGCTCGAAAAGAGTAGCTGGAGAAAGGCATTCAAAGAGCTAGCTACTGGTGATGTCAAAATTACGACGGGTCTTCCGCCACCATTACTGCGACCCCCAATTGGTCAACGTGTTGTGGCTAAACCTTATCTTTACTTCAATCGGGCTTACATTGGACTTTTAATATTATGTTTGAATGAAATCGTTGTTTGGTTTGATTAGGGCTTAATATCACCATATGTAATGTCTATGTGGACTTTTCTTTTTTTTTTCTTTTGTTTGGCGGAAAGAAAAATACTACACGCTTCAATATTTGATCAAGTCCACGTTTTTTTTTTGTTAAATATGATGAACCAATTCTAAAATTATAACAAACTGGCTATTCAGTCATCGATATTGGGCTTCCTAAAGTTTTTTTTTTTTTTTGTCAACTTTTGGCTTTTATAGAGCCCAAACTATTACAAATGGAATCAAATTTATGCCCAATACATTACTTAACCCACCCGAAGCCCACATTATAAAGATAAGGATGAGCCAGATACACACATCTGTTCATCCACGTGCCCATTGAATAACAAAGGTGAGTAACACGTGTTGCCCATGGACCTTGAGTTGCTTCTTCGCCGGAAAGGTCACCAACTCCGGTGACGGTGCCGCTTCCAACTCAGAAAATCAACTTAGAATTTGATTCCATTTGGTTGCTTCACTCTTTAATCGCCTCTGTCTTCAAAGATCCTCCTCATCCATGCTGGATATGAATCCACCAAGAAGCTTCAACTGATTCAAATTCAGTCATTGTTGAAACACTTGAGAGAACAAGCTTCAACTCTTCTTAGACTAAACCAAATCATGAAGACAATCATGTAAAACTTGGATCTTTATCCCTTAAGAATACTTTGCTAAATATCTAACAGCAAAGATTGATTTTTAACCGGGCCTCGTGGTATGGTGGTAAAGGAAGCTCGGCTGAGGTGTCCGCCATCACGAGTTCGAGACCCGGTCACAGCGGATTTAACATGCCTTCCGTTGAGCCCCAGGACCGCCTTCGGGTGGATAGTCGGTCGCTCAAATAGCGAACCGGAAACCTGAGTCATCAAAAAAAAAAAAAAAAAAAAAAAAGATTGATTTCTATCAGAGATATAGATCAAGCATGACCGGCAGTAGAGATTCAGTTCTTAAAAAAACAGATGGAATATGAAAATTTTGATAGAAAGAGTAGAAGCTAAAGGCTTTCCGATCACAACGAGATCGGACTTTATTGATTCAACTCATAACCAGAGATAAAAGAAAAGCTTGATGTAAAGCTCTGTTATGAAGTTGAAAGCACTTCAAAATCGCCTATGCGAAGAAACTAAAATCTTCTAGGGAAGAGAAATCCGCTAACCGGAATAAGAAAATTGATCTAAGATCAAATATATTACAAACAAAATGCCTCTAATTAGTCTCTCCCCCTCTGAATGATTTTTGATGGGTAAGAGGTGCAGAGAGATTTTTCTCTCTCTAAAAAAAGAGAGAGAGAGAGGCTTTTCAATCATAACACTTATACCCTAAAGTTAATCACCAAAAGGTCCAAAACTATATATATATATCTATTTTTTTTTTTGTTTTTGGGTACATTTCCGGTAGTTTTTATTATTACTGTTTAGAAACTCTAAAATTATAACTTTAAAATATACTTTTAATCACTAAGTTTTAGTATAATTTAATAAAACACTCACATTATGATTTTAATACTCAAATATTTTAACACTTAAATATTTACATTACCAAATAAAATTAAAAGTTGTGCAACATCATACTTTATTATTGGACACTGAAAATCTGAACAAAATAGAAAAATCTCAAAACTAAAAAAATATGGAAGTGTAAATGTTTAACATTTAATAATTTATAACATACACCCCGTACAGACGTACGGATTCAGAATCTAGTCTATTTATATAAAGTATAGTTTGTTCACTTCTGGTGAAACCACATAGGATAGGATGACACGTCAGAAATTAGAAATTTTTTCATGCTACACGTGTCTTTTATAAACGTAGAATTGTTGATTTTGTTTGTATTTTATAGGCTTCTATTTACGTGATGTGGGTTTCTATTAATACTACCAAAAGTTGGCCCGTTCACTTTTTTGCCTTCTCGCCTTCATCTTCTTTATGACGAATGGCAATTTCGAGATTTATATTTGATCTGCAAGTTCTCCTTCTAGCTCTGTCGAACCGGCAATGGAGTTTCATGAGGTTGTTTGAGCCGAATATTCGGAAGTAATCTCTTGCTCGATCTTTGTTCGCGCGTTTCGTCTTCTCCTCCAAGACGTTACGAGATGCGCGCGATGATTTGTCGCCATTAATAACCATCTTTACTTCTTGGACCCACGATCATGACGATTAATCATCATTCAAACCTATAAAAAAGGTCAGTCTTTTTCCCCTGAACAGCATCCTCATTCTTCACGATTCCTAATAACACGTAAAACTCTTATTTTTAGTATAATGGCTAGCTTAATATATTTTTCAAGGTGGGTACCTGATGCAATAGCTAAGTGAGCCTCCCCGTCTTTGATTTATCATGTTGTTTCATCTAATATTAGGAGTTTTTTAATTTGGTTTGGTTGACGCAGAAAAAGCTATCTAATTAAGATGAAAGGTCGCCGGTGAAACATAAAGATCGTAGAGGTGTATTTATATGATGTGAACCAGAGAGGCTGAACTCAAGAAGAATTATCGTCGGTGACGGTTCCCGTTTGGACTGAGGTCATCCCGGATCATATAAAAAACCTTGCTCTCTCTCTAGCTACAAAGCAAAGAAGAAAACTTGAAGGTAATTTTTTAAACTAATCATATCATCATATATCTATATTATAACAGAAAAAAAAACTTTAAAAGGAGAAACAAAAACATGAATTGGTTTGGTGTTTGGTCAATGTGATTAAAACAGATGCGACTAGCACATCAGATATGAGTCACCCAAGGTTTATGTAGATATCAGCACAAGAGTCAGGAGCAGAGGAAGAAGAGAATCAATAGTGGAGCAAATATGGTGTTCTAGAAAGTGAAAGAAAATGTTAAGAAGATCAAGAACAGTCTAACGAAACTGGTCATTACCACGATCATGATGTATATGAAGAAGAATACAACGAGCGAGATTGCGAGAATCAGAGTGGCACGGTGAGCCAGGTTTTTTATTTACCTTGGAAAAGACAGACGTGTCTGTTCTGATATTAACGGGTTATCTGTTTTATGTCTGAATGGCACAGCGTATACTCACGGCGGTGTGACAGGTCAACCTGAGTCATCCATGGGAAGCTATTTTCCGGCACCACCAGCGATCGTTCCACCAGGGACAAAAGTTTTTCCGTTGGTGTCTTCGGATTATACCAAACGTCTTGAACCTGAGCCATTACGAGATACCTTTTATGGACTCGAAAGGACAGATACCTTTGGAGAGGGACATGAGAAGAGAGGCACCGTCTAATCCTCTTAAACTGCAAGACATGTCGGAGAGGAATAGAAGATCGAGGCTTATCAGATGCAAATAAACACGCATGTGTCTTTGTTATCCTCAACAAAGGATGTGATGAGGACGTGATGTTTTCTTAATATCTTGGTGGATGTTGCGGGCAAACTTTTGTCAAAAGTCTAAAGCCGTTTGTGAGTTGGCTTGAAGAGGCAGAGGAACAAAAAATATGAAGTTTATTTTTCGGTTTGCTCTGTAATTTAGAGTCTGTCTTTTAACTCTTACTTTCTGATATTATTTTGTTGCATTTGACCCTTCTTAGTGTATTTTGGCAATAAGTTTACTTTTCAGATGATTGTGTTTCTTTTTTTTTTGGTTTACAGTTTCTCCGTCTCCGAATTTTTATACGCATTTCATACTAGCTTTGAAGCTTCTGCTAACAAGTCAGACAATATCACAGTAATTTTCTATCTAGAACAGAGAACTAATGTTTGCAAAATAAGGGTTGAAAATGAACATTTAATTCCTCAACTATTTGAAATCGGCAAGTTTAATCCTGAACTATCACTTGCATGATTTTATTCCCCAACTAGTAGTTGACTCGGCAAATTAGTGATCAAAAAGTCAACTGTAAAGTCATAAACGATTCTCGTTAGTTTTTTATCAAATATCTCCGCTATTAAACTTTGAAAACTCGAAATTTTCAAATTCAAATATTTAACTTTGAGTGAAGACGATTTCTGGTGACAGAAAAACGTTTTCCGGTGATATTTGTTTCCGTGATTGCACTGAATTTTTTATCTTTTTACCGGAAACCGTCATTCCGTCACCAGAAATTGATTTCACTCAAAGTTAATGATTTGAATTTGTAGATTTCAAGTTTATCAAATTCAATGACAGAGATAATTGATATAAAACTAACGAGATATCGTTTATAATTTCATGGTTGACTTTTTGGGTCACTAATTTGCCAAGTCAACTATTAGTTGGGGAATAAAATCATGCAAGTGATAGTTGAGGATTAAACTTGCTGATTTCAAATAGTTGAGGAATTAAATGCCCATTTTCCCATTAGGTGTCTTAAACTTTAAATGTGTATAGTTATTTGATTGTTGTTAAAAACTTTAAGAACTGAGATCAATATATAGTTTACATATTGAATAAGATAAAAAATAATCATTAAATAGTTAAAATGTGTGAAAATTAAAAGAAATATATATAATTGTGGGCTTCTACTAACACAATAATAATGTGTCATTATTAGTTCTAAAATGAATAATAAAATACATAGAAAAAATTGTTTTAAAACAGTTCTGAACTTTAAAGCTATTTTAAGTTAAAAGTAAACTAATACTCCCTCCGTATTTTTTTTAGATGACGTTCTATAACTTTCACAGATATTAAAGCAGTTTGTTACAAAATCATTTCGATCCTTCTTCATCAATCATCTATTGTAACATTATATTCCACATTGAAACTCGAGTGTATTGACTAGAAATAATAACATGAGGGTAAATAAAGTCATATGTTATCATATTATACATAGTTTTTTTTTAAAACGTGAAATATAATGAGACAAGAGAAATAGTCTAAAACGTCTTTTAAAAAAAACGAAGGTAATAGTTTATAACAAGTTTGTATTGTTAATTAATATGATTTTTTATAATGCCATCAAGAAAGTACCATCCCAATAATTTGTAAAATTTATGCAATGATTGGTATTACCATAAACAAATGAAAAAGTTTTTGGAATTGATTTTACATTGACTCACAAGTGTCTCCACTCATCGACCATACTCAGTTTTCATATTCTCCGGTTGCAATTTTATTTTATTTTGATAGCTTTACTTACCACATTCTTTGCATTCAATATAACGTTCTACTTTTAATAAAAGTGCAGCTTCAAATAAACACCACTTACACTCTAACAGCATATCGAAAGAGAATAATTTCAACATAAAAAAAGTAATTATTCTTATAACATACACAAAATATTACTCACTACCCAAACATTCTGGATCCAAAATATTAAAAACCACAACTAATACACCGAATACAAGATCAATTAAAAAAACAACACAATTAAAAACCATTTGAAATCCTGAGAACATATCAATGCCACAACTCTTTAAGAGAGAAACAACTATAATTTCTTCTCACTTAATTTTTTTTCAAAAGACAAAAGTCATACTTATAAATGCAAACTTAAAACAAAAACTACAAAGTCATACAAAGAAATAATAATCTAAATCATAAGTAAAGTATATCCCGCCCGTAGGACGGGTCGATCCTAATTATATTTATAAAACACTATTTGACCCAAAAGAAAACACTACGTGAACTGTTAGAAAATGGTGCGAAACTACATTGATATGAATTCCATTAAATATACCGTAACGGAGTGATGACTTAGGTTGTCACGGTGCTGTAATAACAAAAGGATGTTATTATAGTCATGTACTAGATTTTGATTCAGCGCTTTCAAATATCGGGTTTATGTTTGGTGAAAAATTTATTTAATCATATATATATATATAATCTATCTTGTATATGTATTTACATAATCCGTTTCATATATGTATTTTATATCCGGGTTTATGTTCGGTTGAAACAATATTGTAAATGTATTTTTAGGTCTTTAATTTTGAATTAGATTTTTAAATATAAATCAATATAACAGTTTTATAGTTTTGATCGGTGTTTTGAAACCCGACTAGGACCTGCAGTTGAACGGGTACCGGTTGGTAACCCAATATTTTTAATATTGTAATTTTTTAATGATAAGACAAATTCGGTGAGAATAAGTTGTAAATTTGTTTAAAATATATTTATATTTTTAAAAATTGTTTTACATGATAATGATTGTTGTCAAAATTAATAATTTTATAATTAACTAAAATATTAAAGAATAATCGACATGCTATTATTGAATTTAAAAACTTACCAGTCTAACAAAACTCATAACGGAACCAAACGACTTCACCGAAAACTTTAGTTCTGATCGGCAATATTCAACTGTATTATCATTTCAAATAATAGTAGATGAGATTATATTTAGGAAAAAACGGTTTAAAACCAAACCATTAAATAGTTTAAAAACGACACAGTTTCAAACATGACCGGTTAGAAAAATATTAAAATGATGCAGTATCAAACATGAAAATAATCGCAGACCAAAATTGAATTTGGAACCGGTGGTTAATGACAAACCAAAAAAACAATTAATAATAAACCGACGCAGAATGTCCAAAATATCCTTAATGAATACAAAGAAAAGACTCCTCAATAGGGGTAAAAAAAGTAAAAATCTAAAACATGCTTGTACTTTAATAGTATAGACTTCAAGGATAGCTATTTTTTGTTGTTTTTCAATATAAATATTGATAATTTTTCGTTTTAATTATATAAACTGTGACATGATCAAGTTTCAATTATGCGGGTTTGTTATAGTGTGTACAGTATGACGAAATTTAAAATGCGCCACACAAACGTTTTATGTACATAAATAAGTTTGAAATTTGTTCATGTCACAGTTTATATAATTATGCCTACAACAAACTTACTATTCGGCCGAAAAAACTGAAAGACCCATTAACTAAAACAATAAAGTCGACATCATCTTTTTAGTAAATTGGTGTACGAAAGCAAGTCCATCTAAATGTTGAAATAGACCCACAAAACCGAAAGATAATAATGTCATTAATAAAAAAATTTTAGTTAGTCATATCATTAGGGGGAAATTTCACTTATACCACTTTGGTGATACCACTTTTCATGTTTACCATCAACAAAAGGATATTTTCAAAAATACCATAATTTTTTGATAAAATAACACTAAACTAATTTTTCAAAATATTTATAAAACATATATGGGGAAATTTCACTTATACCACTTTGGTGATACCACTTTTCATTATTACCATTAACAAAGAGATATTTTCAAAAATACCATAAAATTTGTGATAAAATAACACTAAACTAATTTTTCAAAATATTTATAAAACATATATAAACCCAACCAAAACCCCTTAATACTAAACCCTAAACACTAATCACTAAAGCCTAAACCCAAATGTTTATATATTTTTGATTGAGGGTATTTTTGAAAAGTGGTACTTAACTTGTGGTATTTTTGACAATTTCTCTATCATTAGGGACATTTTTGGAAACATTTCAATAAGAGAAATTTTTAAAAAGCGCGGATACAATTTTAATCGTTTTAAAACTGGATCATAAGTCTTTTGTTTTGCTTAAAAAATGTGGGTATATGAATTGTTGATTATTTCTATAAATTAAACATAAGTCATATGATTTGATTATATATAATAATAAATTTCATAGTGTGTACAATATGAAGAAAAATTTATTTTACAATGTCCTACACATAATGTTTCTAAATAAGTTAACAATGGTTGTATCTGAAATTCGTACTTGAATAAGATTTTATATTTAACAATTATATTTTCCATAAAATATTTCAAAACATATAAAGTGGCACAAATTTTTTTTTCAGTTTTGTGATAAAGTCGTAAAATCATTTAGTTACAAAATTAATATGTAATATTACTTTTTAAAATTATTATAGATTTTAATTTATTGTTATTATCAAAAACATTTATGAGTTATGAAATGAATTATATAAAATAGAACTCATTTAAATGTAATATAAGCCCAAAAATCGAAAGACGGTAATGTAATTAATCAATTTTTTAGTTAGTCATATCATTAAAGATATATTTGAATTTTTTTAACATTTTATTAGAGGCATAAAATGAGAATGATCCCCTTTTAATGATATTTGATTTCATTGAAACATAGAAGACTTTTTTGTCTAATAAATTGATGAAACCAAAGACGACATAAATAATCTTATTAATTCAAAAAGAAAAATCTTATAAATCATTCCAAAACTCAATCAACATAGTTTCATTATCTTCAAATACCTCAGTTCAAAAAAAGACGCATAAGTTGAACATAATGATCCCAAAACAGAATTTCATAGACGTATACATATAAACATCGGTTTGAGCTCTCATCCATCTTGCCTAAGATGACTTAGTCCGTCACCAACATCCAAATATATTGTCTCGGAACCATCTGCAAAATTTTCTTTTCGACGATTGACTAGAGCACCAAAGCTGGTATGCATTTGGTACACTTTCTTGTGCTATGTCCATTGTGGCCCCATCTTCCACAGTGCATAATTATTTTTTTTTAATAAAAGAAACCTTAATTACAAGCAGGCCCAACACCTTAAACACTCTGAAACAAAAAACAAAACGAAACAGATTCCAAAAAACAAAAGCCTCAAAAGCACAGGTCCAACACCCCTACCTTGAACTTACCCGCTCGAATTCACTGCAGAAACTCCTAACTTTAGCAGCTCTCTTCAACACTTCACACACTAAAGAATGAAACCCAAACTGTACTCACAAGGAGACTCTCAGGTGCCAGAGTTTGTCTCCTTGCCACCGGATCTAACCTGAGCTTCAAGGTCTGCTTTATCTCAGCTATCATCGAGCCAACCGGTTTCTCCACTAATCCATGAACTCTACTATTCCTTTCCTTCCAAATCAGATACAACACTGCTTGGAAGATGAACCTCACAATGAGCACCACGTTACTGTCTCTCAAGGGATCTCTCAACCATCTCAAGATTGCCTCAAAACCTTGTGGAGGAGTAAGACGCAACGGCAAAATAAAATAGGACCAAATATGCTGACTGAAAGAGCACTCAAAGAACAAATGGTTCCCAGTCTCCTCATGCGTAGAGCACAGAACACAGCTGTCTGGAATCCTTAAACCCCAGCAAATGAGCCTTTCTCTTGTGACCATTCTGTCTCTAGCTGCGATCAGTGTAATGAATGCATGCTTAGGAATCCTGCCCTGGAACCACACCACTCTATGCCAATAAACCTCAATAGGAAAATGATGCAAGGCTCTCCATGTAGCAGTGGCTGAGAAACTTCCATTTCCACGACCAGGTTCTGGGATCCAAACATATGTATCATCAACCTCAGCATCAATAATATCCCGAGCAGGTGGCAGACATGCTTTAATCAAGGTAATAATGGGGCTTCTGCTTCTACTTCTGTGTAACCACCACCCCTCGCTAGTCAAAACCTCCGACACCACTGCATTTAAATGCAAACCCGACACCTGAGGGCCTAACTCGCCAACCAACTCGATAAGAGGACCATAGGAGGTCCAATTATCGTACCAGAAACTGGCTTTTATGCCAGAGCCCACTTCACAACAAACCATAGGACGTGCCAGTGGTCGCAAGTGACAAATTGTTCTTCAAATCCAACTCCCTCTTCTGGAAGGATTTAAGACCCAGAAGTTTTCATCTCTAGTTAGATTTCTTCTTACCCACGCCACCCATTAAAAACCTCCTTGAGTAAAGATGAGCCAAATCAACTTACGACCGAGAACTCTATTCCAATCAGCTAATCGTTTCAGACCAAGACCACCAGCTTCCTTAGGGAGTGCAAACAGATTCCCAAGAGATTTTTGCTCCTCTAGCCAAGTTAGGCGCTCCATTCCATAGGAATGCTCCACACATACGCTCTAAAATCCCCACACATTCAGCTGGTATAATGAACACTGAAGCCCAGAATGAGATAGTAGAGTATATTACTGCTTGTATTAACTGAAACCTTCCGGCAAAGGACAGATGCTTGACTGTCCAAGAAGAGAAACAAGCAGCAATCTTATCTATGAGGGTTTGAAAGTCCGATCTCGTCATCTTCTTAGGGGACAGGGGGACACCTAAATATCTCAAAGGAAAAGCACCTTGACCAATCCCCACCTCTGCCGCCAATGAACGACATCTACTAACACTTGCCCCATCAAGTAAAAGCTCTGATTTTTGCTTATTAATTTTCAGACCAGACACCAATCGAAACTCTTCCAGAATCTGTAATATCCCTCTCAAAGACTCCTCAGAGCCATCAAAGAAAATCAGGACATCATCTGCAAAACTCAAATGGGTGATTAAAGGTGCTTCACATTCCGGATGAATCCTGAATTTACCTTCCATTGCTCCTCTATCCAACATCTTTGATAGTACATCCATCGCGATCACAAACAATAAAGATGAAATGGGATCTCCTTGTGTGAGTCCTTTTCTTCCCGGGAAGAAACCTTGTAATTCACCATTAAGAGCTATATTGTAAGACGGAGTAGATACACACTCCTTTATTCACCCAATGAATCGCTCTGGTAACTCAATAGCCAGTAGAATCTTAAGAAGATAATTCCAGCTGAGGTTGTCATAGGCCTTTGAGATATCAATTTTTAAGCAGCCTCTCGTCGTTGACCCCTGATCGTTGAAATCCTTTACCAACTCTGAAGCTAGCAGCACATTCTCGCATAAAAGCTTCTCTTGGACAAACCCAACTTGATTCCTCTGAACAATGTCTGAGACACAAAGCTTCAGCTTCTGTTTGAGCAAACGAGCCATAACCTTATATATTGTTGAGCATAGAGAGACCGTCCTGAACTGAGATAACCTGTAAGCACCAACCACCTTTGGTATAAGCGAGATTGCTGTAGCATTAAACTGTCTCGGCAGTTTGCCTGCCGTGAAGAATTCCTTTACTGCATCAATGGAATTCTTCCCAATTACTCCGCAAGTTTCCCAGAAAAAATCTATTGAATATCCATCCGGATGCGGAGCCTTATTCTTTGGCATAACAAAAATTGTCTTCTTAATATCTTCATCCGAAGGAATCATCACCAGATTATCAGAAATATCTTGAGGGGCATTGATAAGCTATCAGACCTCGCTGCTCTGCTATTGAGATATCTTGAAGTAACAAATCCTCTGACCCCAGCAGATTCTGAAAAAACGCTATTACCATACCCTTTATCTGCTCCATATTTGTGACCCGATTCCCTTCTGCATCCATCAAATAGCTGATAGTGTTTCTCAACTTATGGGCTATAACAGCTCTCATAAAAAACTTAGTACTTGCATCCCAGCAATCCAGCGAACGAATTCTTGCCTTCCTACTATAAGAAACTTCCTGCGCTGCTTCAAAAAAATTCCATTTTTTATGAGCCACAAATTCTTGTCGAAACAGAGCGTCTGTAGGAGAGGAAAGAAGCTGGAGATGTATCTCTTTCAGGTTGTTCAGAGCCTCACTGGTCCTTTGCTTGATATTTCCAAACCCTTCTTTATTGAGTCTCCTGCAGGTGACTTTTGCTCTTTTTAATCTTTGACCCAAAGAAAAAAGCTTAGAGCCCACCAGAATACTTTCCTCCCAAGCCTTCTCCATCTCAGTTAAGTATCTAGGATGAGAGGACATGAAAGAAGAATACTTAAAACTGTACTTCCGACTCTGCGTCACCGACGAGAGAGAAACCACAATGGGAGAATGATCAGAGTCGCATGACGCTTCTAAAAAACTCACAGCTTCAGGAAACCTGTCCCTCCATTTGTCATTACATAAAGCTCTATCCAACTTCCTGAGGATTGGATCCTCCGGCCTCTTGTTTGACCACGAAAAATAAGTCCCTCTAATATCCATATCTGAGAGGCTGCTCTCGTCCAAAAACCTCTGAAACTCATCCATCCCTCTTACTGGTAGGTCATACGGTTGCAGGGAGAAGTGCTCTGCTGCTGTTAGTATTTGATTAAAATCCCCCATTACTACCAACGGAGTGTTTATTACCAAAGAGTTGTTGGAGATAGTAACCAGATCCCTCCACAAACTTTTCCTCTCAGCCTCCGTGTTGTGAGCGTACACATAAGCAACAATACACTTTATTCCAGAAGCAGGATCAAGCACCCCACACAAAATTAGTTGATCCGTCTTCCAGTACACTACAATCGAAAGCGAGTCTTTCCACAACAGCCAATTCTACCACCTGCTGTTTCCAAATAGTTACTATCGAACCTCCACCCCGGAGCCAAAGCTCCAATAACACTCAAAAAATTATCTTCATGTACATGAGTCTCCAGCAGAGCTCCAACTGAAGTTCCCAAAATCTACATCCAACTTCTAACTACTCTATGACGACCAATACTGTTTAATCCTCTTATGTTCCAGCAAGAAATACTTCATATTTACAAAAAAAATGAGGGAAGGTGGTTTATCAACAACCAAGTGACTCACCCGAGGTGCTAGCTCGAGTAAGAAACTTAGCTGACTTTGGGGTGGACCCACTTCGCCCGACGCTTTCCAGCTCTCAAGCTGTCTCAGGGCTCTTCTAAATTTCTTTGAATGACTAGTAAACCAAACCGACTTCTCTTCTTCCAGCTTGAGGGAGTACTCTGAACTAGAAGGCCTACTCTTTACCCCTTCTACCTCGTCCTCCTCCCTTATCTCACCTTCCTCCAGCTGACTCTTCTCCAATGCCTTCGAGAAGTCCGACTTCTCTTCCTCTCTACTCAAACGGTCATCAAGGGGAGAGCTTAAAGCCCGACCAATTAGTCTAGTTCTGTATTTCGACCGAACTCTCGACCTTGATCGGTTCCTGTTTAACACTCTTCTCCTCCCATCAACTGGAATCACTAGAGGCGCTACCCACTTCTTCTCAGACTCATCCTGCGACTTACTAACTCCCCTAACTTCCCATGTTCTCGTCTGAATAGAAACAGACCTATGAGCACTGCTTTTAGACCTGCGATTTTTTTCTCTTGAAACCTTTCTCACTTTTGTAGGAGATTTATTATTTCCCTTAATCCTCATAAGTTATTTTTTTGTCCATGAAATGGAGATGTTTTCTTTCGGGGGTGGAATAAATTCACATTCACCTGACATTTTCCAAAATTTCATGATTTACTGGCAATATGGGTGAACTATACTGCTCGAGCCAATTAGAAGTGAGGTAACAGTCATTCATTTAATCCTCATGCCTTAACTTCTAATCAGAAATAACCTTCAAAGCATGCCTGCAAGAAAGACCTGACATATCTCATTTACAACAAGAACAAGAGTGTTTAGTCATGCGCGCCGTGTACAAAGTGTTTTTCTCTTTGACCCATAAACACCATCACCACCAGGAAAGCACAACAATTAATGTTTTATCTTTTTCTGCTTTAAATCCTCTCTTTGTACTGCATTAAGGCTGTACTTCGCTTCATTGCTTTCCTCTTTCTGATGTATATACGCACCATAGCTCGTCTCCGTATATATAGTCTCCAATACTCTACTAGTGGCATTGATGTGGCAGGACCAGTGGCATGGTAAAATGACTCAGATATATTGTTGCTCAGATCATCACAACAGGCAGTGGGTTTAAAGTAAGCTAAGCTGAAATTTATTGGATTATTCTGCATCATGGAGTCATATACACTCATATCATACGCTTTAAAACCCGCCAATTTGCGGCCATAGTGAGCCATGTTATAGCTCTTTGCAACCTTCCAAAATATACCTTTCATTTGGGCTTTCCGTGTATGATTCTTCTTTAAGTTTGCATGTGTCTAGCACGCATCATGTGCTCATGAACCGTTGGTAGTAGCTGACCTACAGCTTTTAGCAATCCCTAATATAACATCTTTGTCAAATACATTGTTTATGACTTCTTAGTCATCCCTTGTCGATCCTGGTGACTCAATTTTCATAAATATGTTAATGTAGAAAAAAAATACTGCAGTAGAAAGCAAATTAAGAGAAGGTTGGTGAAAGTATTAATATCACACAGGCAGAACCTTAATTAATGTAAACTAGGTGATGACCCGCACCCTGTGCGGAGTGATGGATTTAAAGAGATTGTAATACATAGATTTTCTAAATATAAAGTTTTTAGTAAAAATTATTAGATTTAAGAAGGGATTGAACGAAATAGAGCATGTTTATAATAAAATGATTCTTATTCCTTATTTAAAAAAAAGGTACCTAGATCGCTTTAATAGAAGTATATATTATTGAAATAAATTTATAAACAGTAAAAATTAGATTTATAGATCCAATATGAATTTAAGATAAAATATAACATATTCAATAGATTTATTGCTTCCATAATATGAATTATGAATTCATACTCCATGTAACTTTCAAAATACATATATATGACCATTTATATAAACTCGGACCAAATAGAAAGGTTAAACCGCGAACCAAAAATATATTCGAAAAAAGGTTGGTATTTTTATTCGGTTAAAATTGAGTTTTATCTTTTAAGTCACTATAATTATGATGACTAAATTTTTTAATATTTTTTATTATATGTAATTTTTACATTTTCATAACTCTCAATGATAAATATTAATTAAATTTATATTAGATTTTCAATTTATAGTTTTATTGAAACTTTTTATAACTAAAGTTAATCATGCTAGTGAAATCATGTTAATCCTCCTGGAGGAATGCATCAAACTGGGACACCAGTTCTTTCTGAACATTCGTATGAATTTTATCCTCCTATCAAAAATAATATAAAACATATAAGTTATGATCGTTAAAAAGATTTGAAAGTTTAAAAATTAATACTTGAAAATAAAGTTTATTAGTTACCTTAGCCCTTTCAAAATGCCAGAAGTTCAAGACACATAGAACTACAACAGAAACAGTGGAGTTCCATAAATGATAAAACTCTATAGCTATATCTCTATATGAAACATACTTAATTTCATCAAACCTGTATGCAGGACAAAAATATAAAGTCTGAACACAAAATGCAATATATTGATTTAATAATAAGAATTATTTGCATGTATATAGTATATAGTACGCACACCTGATATTTTTTGATAATCTAGGGTTCTCCGCTTCGCGGATCAATCCTTGGACCGATCAGACAGCAGTCCACTTCACTCGGAAGGGCTTTATTTGAGCTGGATCGAACCCAATACCGCTTTGGTGTTCAGAGCGAGGCAGGGTAGTTTTTGCATGGGAGGGGATCGAACCCGTATGGTGTCTGCCACCAAGGCCTGTCCTGCCACTTAGACTACCTCGTCCGGACTACGCACCTGATATTGATGAAACAGAAATTTATCCGGCCAAAAATTTGATCTTCATAAGCCTGAAGGTCTCCTTCCCCGACCAACGCTCCATAAAGATCTAAAACATTAGTAAAATACTTCGAAATATTAATCATAGTAAGTATCAAATCACTATGTATTTTCACAGTATATAAAAGACACATGTATATATAAAAAAAAGACACATATATATACATGTAGGGTACATTGGATGGAAAACGGATGATCTTAACCTTAAACTTCCACATAGACTTGAAAGGCTTCAACTCGGAGATTAGATTCATGGCAGCCCTACTGAAAATTGTGCTTAGCTGTATGAGAGATTTTGCGGTGGTGAAGAAAATTTTCTGATGAATTGTGCTAACAAACACTTGGCTTATATAGCTCTAGACCAGAGCTTCAAAAACATTAGCATGATTCATGGGAGTGATTTAATTTGTCAATCACTCTCTAATCAACGCCAAATTACAACATAATTTTACCAGAGGAACGGCGTTACAGGTAAAGTATATAAATTGGCATATGATTTTTATCTATTAAACAAACAAAACAACTAAAGTAATTGATTTACACAGACTTAGGTAAAATATATAAAATATACAACTTTTAAATAGTGTGCTTTCTAATAAAAAAAAATTAGAAATTTATAGAAATTTTATCAATATAACAAAAAAAATAAACCAACTCAACTCTACACAACACAACTGATAGAACCTTGGTGCTGAAGTTTAGGAATTAAACGAAAATAATATGCCAATTTGCATATATATATATATATATATATATATATATATATATATATATATATATATATATATATATATATATATATATATATATATATATATATATATATATATATATATATATATATATATATATATATATATATATAACTATAAAATTTTATGCTTATAACAATAAAAGGTTGCTGAGCCAAGAATATTATGTTTCCAAACTCAAATGGAGCCACCTCCTAAATTATAGCTAGTCATTACAATATTATGGAAACTAAAACAATTCATAATCAAAATCGACTAAAACATATTTACTTGCTCAATTAAACTGATTGAATTAAACCAGACTGATGTTTAAGTAACTTGGTGATAAAGTTTAGGAATATAAACGAAATTTGCAACATTATCGTATTGATCTCTTTCCAAATGATTATACGCAATCAGTTGATAAAATTATGGAAAATAGTCTAATTAGCAATTCTGATTTGGAAAGTCTATAGTGTGGGAAGTCCAAAATGTTGTCTCTTTTTTAAAATAGTCATATTCCACGACAAATATGTATTGTGTCCCTAACTGGTTAATTATATTATCTATAGATCTAATAAAACATATAATATGTTTATATAGTTTGAATAAATCTAGATGAGGGTTGGTCAAGAATAAAACATGTTTAAAAACATCTTAAAATATAAAATGTTTATATGATAAGAACAAATATATATAATACGTTTATATGATACAACATATGATAATAACAAATATATATGAGAAGAACAAATATACATAATTCGTTTAAATGATAAGACATGATAATAACAAATATATATGAGGTTTGTGAAAATGTTAATGTATATGATACATATGATGCACTACGTCTAAAAACAAATAGTGTTGAGTTGTAACGGATATTGGATTGTGATGATTATATTGAACAATATAATAAAATCGAACCAATAATAATATGTGTCAAAAACCAAAGTTAAATGAACAATGGCATGACATGTAAATAATCTAGGCAAGAAAAGATTATTTCATAAAAGCCTTGAGAAGAGCTCTCAATGTGCCACCTAAGTAATGGCAATATTGATAATAACACATGAGATAAAGGTTAATTGTCTAGAGTGCTCCTCAAATAATAATATAGGGATACATAGCTGCAATACAAACAACACTTTGATATACGTAATATGTTCATTGTGGTTAATGACTTATCTATTGCGATCGCCAGTCTCTAGATGAACGAGCGATTAGTTTCACTTAAGTGAAATATAAAACCATGAAAGCAGATCAAGTCACTAAAAATATGGAACCTAATCGAAATTGTTGATTTCCCACCCACCTAAGAAGTTCGTGAATTAAAAACGTTTACTCTCAAGTGCAAAGAAAAACATCAAACATGGGTTCCTAGTTTGGATGATTAGGACCTACATATTTCTGCAAAATATGTAAATTTCATATAGAATATGAGAAGACTTTGTAAAAAAAATACTATATGAGAAGACCAAACTAGAATTAACCTTGGACAAATAATACATAAAACATAAATTTGGTATTGAAGTTTACTTCGGTTATGTGAAGCTACTCAATCTTGAGCATATATGCCTGCATAATGTTGGTGAATAGACGCCACATCCTGTTTCTTAGAATTCGTGATAGATGAACCTGTCAATGTGCTTGAAGACGTTAGTCAGGGTGGAAACAAACACTGGCGTGCAATTGTATTAGTGTAACAAGGTAAAGGAAGGATTGCTCCGTGCATTAGCACATGAGGTATCAAAGGTTTTTATTATCTTATTAAAGCTGAAGTATATTTTAGAGTTGTTTGAAAACAAAGATAGTAGTAAAAAAATATAATGTTGTTTGGAAACATAAATAACATTATAATAAAGAAAAACAATAATTGACTTAACTTGAATCATAGATCATTATGGTCTTGCTGAAAAATAGATCATTATGGTCTTGCTGAAAAAAAGATTATTATGGTTCAAAATACAATTAATATTTAGTCTTAGGTTTTGTATGATTGTTATTAATTTGTTAAAGAAAATTATTAGAATTATTTATAGTTTCAGTTTAAATATTTTTTTTAATAAATAAAAAACAAATATAATATATAAAATATATATTTCGTATTATTACTTTCTGTTTTCATATATTTTAAATATCTTCTCCAAAATCTCTTTAATTTTAAGATATTTAATTTAACAAATACATTGTAATTATAAGTTATTCACTCATGAGTTATTATCGGTATTTAAGAATCTATCTTATTAAAGGTAAAGTACACTTTAGAGTTGTTTGTAAACAAAAATAGTAGTAAAAAATATAATATTTTTTGGAAACATAAATAACATTATAGTAAAGAAAAAAATAATGAGCTTAACTTGAATCATAGATCATTATGGTTTTGCTCAAAAAAAAAGATCATTATGGTCCAAAATACAGTTAATATTTATTCTTAAGTTTTGTATGATTGTTATTAATTTGTTAAAGAAAATTATTAAAATTATTTATAGTTTCAATTTAAATATTTTTATAAATAAAAACATAATATAATATATAAAATATATATTTCGTATTATTACTTTCTGTTTTCATATATTTTAAATATCTTCTCCAAAATCTCTTTAATTATATGATATTTAATTTAACAAATACATTATAATTATAAGTTATTCACTCATGAGTTATTCTGGGTATTTAAGAATGATATATTATTATTAAGTTAAGAATATTAAATTACATAAAGTATATATATTTGTAAAATTCTTACTACAGTGTTTATGGTTTGCATTATTTTACGGACGCTCCTATTACACGACCTAAAATATGTAGCATAAACAATAAAAATAGTCAAACTTAAACCGTAAACTTTTGAATTTCTAAAATTTAAAATTTACTAAGTATATATTGTAAAACATGCATCCGCACAGTTGTGTGGATCAAGATCTAGTTATGACTAAATCAGTTACATAAATATAATATAAAATTAAATGAGAGGTATATTTTAATTAATGACTTTCTAGGATATGATCCATTTTAAAAAACACACATGAAATAAGTCATAAATTCTTTTTTAATAGAATAGATAAAATAAATTTAAAATTGGAGTAACATGGAGAGAGATGTCAAGCTTACAAAGAACAGAGCTTATCCAAGTTAACTCTGGAGCTGTATCCACAAGTGAGTGGTACTCGGCTTCAGTCGAGGTTAGGAAACTATTGGTTGCTTCATGGAAGAGCTCGAGATGAGGTTTTGACCCATAAATGTGTAAAATCCTCCAGTAGAGTGTGCTGTTTTACAGGGCATATTGCCCAATCACTATCACAGTAGGCGGTAAGAGTGCAACCAGTGTGTTTACCAGCCTGGTGTTTACTGAAGAATATTCCCATCTCAAGGTGCGCTTAATGTACAGTAGTATTTGTTTTAGTTTTTCAAAATCTGTAGAGACAGAAGGTCTATACAATTTTTGACATACATAGTTAACTGCATATTGAGTATCCAATCGTGTTAAAGTAAGAGACTGCAGTTTACTTACTTTGGCATCTGTAAAATCTATAACATTAACAAATTTTAATTTTAAATATTATTTAAATTCAAAATTTATATTTCTGTACATGGTGTGCTCGAAAACACTAGTTCGATTGTATAGGCAATGAGTTGAAACTGGAGCACTCTCTTCCATTTCCAATCGTGAGAAGTAGATCAGTTGCCTACTGCTGTTGATATAAGAAGAGACAATATCACTGTGGTAAACTTGAATACCAAGAAAGTAATGAAGATTACCAAAATCCTAAACATTCTACTCGGCTCAGCGAGTAGCTTGTCAAGTATCATCAGCATAGAGAGGCAACATAATTATATCATTGTAGTTGCAGAAGAAGAACAATGAAGGAACCTTGATGCTGCATAAAAAAGCAAATTCAAGCAATAACTGAACTCGTCAAACCATGCTCGCGGAGCCTGTATGAATATTGAATCGTAAACACAATAAGCCAAGAATATCCTCAATAAGTACTCACTTATATTAATATCAAACTCAAACTTTCTCAAGTTATGCTTCAAGCTCAGCACCTAAAATCATTAGGTAAAACATCTTATAGATAACTCCTAAACTCATTAGATAAAGTAGCACTTATCCTAATCTCATTATGAATAACTTATCTCCTAAGTTATCTCAAGTTTATCTCAACATTCTCCCCCTTAAACTTGAGATCATCATTAGACACATTTCTAACTCCAATCATGTCTCTCATCTCCTTGAAGCTGATCCTTCCAAGTGCCTTAGTCAAGATATCAGCCTTTTGCTCCTTCCCCGCTACATGCTCCACGACCACAAGACCATCTTCCACACATTCTCGTATGAAATGAAAACGCCTATGAATATGTTTGCTCCTCCCATGAAATACTGGATTTTTGTCAAAGCAATTGTTGACTTGTTGTCAATATGTATGATCACCTTCTTCACCTTATCTTCTTTGATTTCTTCAAGTATCTCATGCATCCAAAGCGCCTGCTAAGCTATTTATTTGGCTGCCATAAACTCAGCTTCACAAGATGACAAAGCCACAATCTCCTGCTTCTGTGAGCACCATGTTATCGGACATTCATTAAGATAGAATATATGACCTATCGTGCTTCTTCCATCGTCCGGATCAACGTTGTAACTTGAGTCACTGTATCCCATGAGTTCCTCTTCTCCATTACGCCTGTAGAACAAACCGAGCGAGCTCGTTCCCTTTAGATACCTCAACACATTCTTTAGAGCCGCTTCATGTGAAGCCTTAGGATTGTGCATATAACGACTTAAGACCCCAACACTCTGTGCTAGATCAGGCCTTGTGTGAATAAGGTACCTAAGACACCCAATGTTCCTTCTGTAAGCTCTCTCATTAATTGCTTCCTCTGATGCAGCTTTCGACAGCTTGAGTCCAGCTTCCATTGGAATGTGGACTGCGTTGCAGTCAGCCATGCATGTTTCCTCCAAGATCTTTCCCGCATATCGCTCCTGCTTCAAGATTACTCCTCCTTGCACTTGATTAACTTCTATCCCAAGTTAATAGTTAAGCTTCCCGAGGTCACTCATCTCAAATCTTAGTGCCATCCCCCTCTTGAATTCACATATGTCCTCTAGACTTGTGCCTGTAACAAGCAAATCATCAACATATACGGCTACTAAAAGTAGCGAGTTCTCTGTTCTTCGTCGAAACAACGAAGGCTCCTTAGATGACTTGACAAAATTAAGCTCCTTACGAATCTGATTGAGCTTGATATTCCAAGCCCATGGTGCCTGTTTTAAGCCATACAGAGCCTTGTGTAACTTATAGACCTTGCTCTCACTTCCTTTTATCTTAAAGCCCTCAGGTTGAGCTACAAACACCTCCTCTTGGAGCTCGCCATGGAGAAAGGCCGCTTTTACATCAGGATGATGTATCTCCCATCCGTTGGACGCTGCTAGTGCTATTATCACTCGTACCGTCTCCATTCTTGCCACTGGAGAAAACACCTTCTCAAAGTCTACTCCGCAATGCTGAACATAGCCCTTGGTTACAAGCCTAGCTTTGTATTTGTTTATACTTCCATCAGCATTACGTTTTACCTTGAAAATCCACTTCAAACCAATTGCTTTGCATCCAGCAGGTAGATCAACAAGCGTCCATGTGTGATTCTTCTTTATGGAAGTTATTTCTTCCTCGCAAGCATCTCTCCACACCTTTTCTGTTCTTGCCTCGTTCCAGTCCCACGGTTCCTCATTGATGAGGAAAAGAATACTCTCCACTTCATCCTGTGATTCTGACATCAGGACATAATCGTCTAAATATTGTGGCTTGATGCTCTCTCTTTCTGTCTCCTCAACACTGGTTGCTCCTCTGTCTCTTGCATCTCTGTATCATTTACTTTTTCATCTTCCTCACTGGTGTTATTATTATCATCTTCTGTCTCGTCAGCACCAGCTTCGTTGTCTGGAAACGTGATCAAAGTCGAGCTATGCGCCTCCTTCTGACTTGAGTTCCACTTCCATACTCTGTTCTCATCAAAAATAACATCACGACTTACAACTATTCTCCGGTTGTTTGGATCATATAGTTGGTAGGACTTTGACCCTGGCTCGACTCCAAGATGCACTAGTGTTCGAGACCTATCATCCTGTTTTCTCAGATACGGAGCTACACTCTTTGCAAAACATACACAACTGAATACACGCAAGTGCTCAACATTTGGTTTCTTCTTCTTAAAGCATTCATATGGAGTCATGTGTTTCAGCGTACGGGTTGCCACTCTATTGATGAGATATGTTGCATGTCTCAGTCCTTCTCCCCACAAATAATTTGGCACTTCCATAGCTTTCATAATGCTTCTCATCATCTCCATCAAAGTTCAATTTCGGTGTTCAACGACTCCGTTCTGCTGTGGCGAATATGGTGCAGTTAGGTGTCCATGTATCCCATGATTATCACAGAAGCTCTTGAACTCGTTTGATGTAAATTCTCCTCCCATGTCAGTTCTGAACATCTTGATTTTCTCTCCAGTCTCCGTTTCAACAAGCTGCTTAAACTTCTGGAACTTCGCAAACGCATCACTCTTATCTTGAATAATTATGCTCCACATATACCGTGTATGATCATCAATTAATACAAATATGTACTTATTCCCTCCTGCTGTTGACGGTGATATTGGCCCGCAGAGATCACCATGAATTAGCTCGAGTACTTGCTTAGCATGATTAGAGGTTGCGTTGGGGAAACTTGCTCTGGTTTGTTTCCTTTGAAGACAAGATTCACATGTCTCTTTCTCAACACTTATGTTGGGAATACCGGTAACCATCTTCTTGCTTATCATTGTCTTCATGCTCTCTAGAACATGTCCAAGCCTCGAGTGCCATAGAGAAGATTTACTGTCCTTCCTCAGAATTAAGCACTTAGTATTATCAACTTCCATAACAACCTTGTACAGCCGATTTTTTGACCTATTTACCTTCATCAGCAAGTTTCCCTCACGATCAAACAGTGTAACATAGTCTTCTTTCATTCGCACGTCGCATCCAGCCTCTGTTGCTTGACCGAGACTGATGTTATTACTCTTTATATCAGGTATAAAGTAGACATCACACAGCACTTACCGCTTGTAACACCCCCGAACCGTCCTAGATATAGGTCGATCCATCGGCCAACAATCAAACAAGAACATGACCGACGAACTAACCCATACCGAGGATTGGAGATGAAAAGCCAACCGGCCAGCCAACAATCAAACAAGAACATGACTGACCGTCCAACCCAACACCATGGTTTGGAAGCGCTACGTGACGGGTTAGGGACAATCCGGTCAGAGTCACAGAATTTACTCCGCAGCTTAGACCAGTTCATCCACTAACTCGTCCCGCTAACTCAAGGCATAAGGCTTTGCAACCCGTACCAAGAGTTAACGTTGTCCGTTAGATCGAGGCCTAAGGCTTTTCAACCCGTGCGACGACCTAACGTTGTGTTAGACCGGACTAGTCACATATCAGAGTACTCATGATGCGCATATAAAACCAATACTTCATTAATTCAAAGAAATATTCATACATAGATATAAATCAGAGACCGGTCCCGGCCTAACGCCAAAATCGAGTCAACTAAACGCAAATCCAAAAATACCGTTTACAAAAGGCATGCAAATCTACTCTGGTGGTCCTAACGTCCAGCTCCAAGCTAACCGATCATCCGTTACCTAAAGCGACCTACAAAAAGGACAACGGAGTTGGGTGAGTAACCTAATGTTACTCAGTGAGCTGGTTACCTCTACCCAAACCTAGAAACTAGCCCAGACAACCCAAAATAACAAGCAATCTATTCTATCATGCAATCAATCAAATCCAACATTAAATAAACAAACCGTTACTAAGTTAGATATGGCCTCCTGCCGTTGTCTAACTTTAAGTAACGGGAACCTGCATGAAAACAAGTTAACAACCAATCCCTAGTTAACCATATATACGCCTGAGTTCAATACTCACGTAGTGTTAGACACTTAGACTATACAAGTATCATTAACCAGTCGATCAACAATCAGACAAGAACATGATCGGCTAACCAATGATACCGCATAGCTTCAATATCCACCACCCTTCACAAGCAATCTCCCAAACAATATACAATCAGCTTCGGGTCTACACTAACCAAAGAGACACCAAGCCGAATCTGGTACCATATCCAGAATTCGAACTCAATGTTAGAAACCTGCAAGCAAATCAATCAACCACAACCACAAAAACAAGATGCTATCTAACTATGACTCGATCTAAATAAACACGACACTCTAACACAACACAACACTCTAACCCGGGGTATGGTGACTTCGTGTTCCTCCTCAACATAGCAATATCCTATCACCCTACCACAAAGGCCAGAAGAAGGAACTTTCAACCGACTGCGGCCCACAGTCCTTCGGGTCACCGCGCGACAGCCCACAGTCCTTCGGGTCACTGCCACATTACACCGTCGTGTAATAACTCAGCCCTAGGCCATGATCCCGTCTCTCTGAGTCTTCCCGATCCAGCGAATAAGGGGTTTCCTTAAACCCGCTGGGTACGAGGCTGAGGAAACACTAATCACCCCTAAACAAGCCTAGTATGTGCGGGTTACGCACATACTGTCGGCACACTCACACAACACAAACTCAATCTAGAACCTAACCTAAAGATAAAGTCCTAGACTCTAACAAGACTCTCTACTATACAACACTAACAACAATAACATAACTAATCAAATCAACCGGGTAGTCACTCCCTTACCAAGAGTTGACTAACCTCAAACAACAATCAATAACTCAATCAAACCGTTACCCAGATAGTTCAGCCTCCTGCTGATAAACTATCCTTAAAGATAACAGGAACCTGCACTCAATCAAATCAACACACAAGAATAGAAAACATGATGCATCCTAGCCCTAGTCCTAATCAGGTTATTAACTCAGTCTTAATTCCGTTCTATCTCAACTTAGCCCTCTCTAAGCTGAGTCCAATTCATAAAAAAAATAACCCTAAGGACTCTACCATGCAATAGCGTGATCATTCTAATCTATAATCTATATGCAGACTCGATCTATCCTAAGTTCCAAGTGGAACTCAAACAAAACCAACTCACGGTGTTCTTTGCCGATAAGCAGCTGGTTGATCGGAGAGGACTTAGCCAAAACCCAATGGACGGCTTGAATGGACTGGACTGGACTGATCTTGACTTGGACAGAACCTCCCCTGATACTGGTCTGGACTGAACTCAACTTGAACAGAACCTCCCCTAGCTTCTGGACAGTTCTTCGGACTTTCGGTATTTCAGAACTTCGACTGATCTGAACCCGTGGAACTAAACTGATCTTGGACAGCACCTCCACTTTATCATGAAAGAAAATAACTCCCTTGGACGAGATGATATGGGCAGAACCTGCCGCAGACACTCATTCAAAATCAGTAGAGAAACTGATCTCGAAAACTCTCTAAAACCCTCGAAAAAGATTGGAACCTCTTACTTCTTTTTTCTACTTTCTCTCTCCCTCTCTAACCACGTTCTGGTGTGATTTTGGTGTGTGAATGATGAATGAAAACGAGCAGAGGTGTTTGGTATTTATAGAATACCTCAGCGAATCAGATCGAAGTTAGTGGCAGCACGTGTGTCGGCTCGCATGTCTCCGGTTGCATGCACGGCGGCACCTCGTGCTCCACATGTCCTTCAGCATGGACCAAACTCATGCAAAGTGACACCTCTTCTCCTGCCTGGACGACCAGATGCCCATCAGAATGGATAGAGTGCATGCGTCGCGACACACCGCTCCCTGTGTGTCGATCAGCATGCGCTGGTTGCAGATATCGCGACACTTCGTGCTTCAACATGTCATGCTGCATGTTCTGCTCTCATGCACGGTGACACCTCAAGCTTCTCTTGACACTCAGCTGGTTGTAAGGTTGACACCACGTTCTTATCCCTTAGATCGAGCCACCTCGAGCTTCTCGGTCGATTTGCGCGATTTCGGTCTTTCTGATGAATTTTCGTCCCGCGATCAATCCCGAATATTTTTCCGCTCCCGTTCTGATTCTGAATACTTCTAATAAACTCCTGATGAATACTGAGATCCTCTAAAAATATTTCCCGAGCCTCCGGCTTCTTCCAATAATTTCGTAAAACCGAAATTAGGGTTTTCGACCAACTTCGGGTTTTCCCGTCGTGCTTGCTTCCCGTCGTGCTTGCTTCCCGTCGTGCTTACTCTCGTCCTTCTTCGAACTTATAATATCTCCGAAATAATATTCTGATGATAGATGTGAAGTTTTGCGGAAAACTTCGTCGCTAAGAAACGTCGGGTTTCTGAAACGTCGAGCTTCTAAACCGTCGTGCTTCCAAAAATGTGATTCTTCTAAAATCTTCGTCTGATCAATCTAAGACTCTTCTAGGAAAGGTAGAGCAGCTTACGTCGTCTCATGGTTCACTCACGATCCATTCTTCGACCATATCTTACTTCGAACTTCTCGGTTGGCCCGTACCGCCTACGGTTTGATCATCATGTTGATGCTCGACCAATCTTCAGTTTTATCTGAACCATGTTAAGTTTGAAATGATCAAAACTCAACATTCCTCATCATTCTTTGATTCCCAAAAGCTTGGCTCCAAACTCCGTCTTTGTCGATCTCGACCATTTTACCCTGAAGGGCGGGTTATCACATTCTTCCCCCCTTAATAGAATTCTACCTCGAATTCTTAGTGGTTCAAACGCTCAGCTTCATGACATGTTCCTCTTCTTGATGACAATTTCTCCTTGGATCATTGTGTCTCACTGGTCTTGATCACTTGATATGCTTCTTTATCGGTTTGCCCTTGAGGTCTCCCTTTCGGTTTCTTTGGTCTCCTTCCAGACTTCTGGTTCTGAACTTTCTCTATCATGATGCTTCTCTCATAATGAACTCATCCCCATATCACAATACTCTGTCCATCAAAGTTTCTTGAGTGTCCTCCTCAAGGTTTCCACATTCGTCTTCGTAATTCTTCTGTTGAACGACTGCTGGATCTTGATCGTCACTCTGCCGTAACACTCTGAAACTCTCTTTTCTCTAATGCTGATGAAGTCGTTTCCACTGAAGTCTCGTTCCCACTTGTCCAGTCCATACCACTGTCCAGTCCCTCTGATCATGTCTTCACTCTTTCTCTTTGGCTTTGGGTTTTTGGCCTTGAACTCTTTACACTTTAAGGTTTCCACCATTAAAGTGCCGATCAACGAACACACTTACAAGCTGCAACTCAAAAGAACACTCACAAGCAAGTTAGTCAACTAACTAACAAGCAAAGAAATCGCAAAGCTAACCAAACAACCTAAAAATGCTAACCAGCAACCTAACAATTCTATCTAAGCAACCTAGCAATTCTAGACTCCACTATCTAATCCTAAAACTATAAATCTTACCGCTGGACGTGACCGGATTCCCTAATGCCTTTTGCGATTCTTTTTGACTCGATAAAAATATTTGAAAACCGATTAAAACATGAGTTCCGGAAGCATGGACGTAACCATGCTCTGATACCACATCTGTAACACCCCCGAACCGTCCTAGATATAGGTCGATCCATCGGCCAACAATCAAACAAGAACATGACCGACGAACTAACCCATACTGAGGATTGGAGATGAAAAGCCAACCGGCCAGCCAACAATCAAACAAGAACATGACTGACCGTCCAACCCAACACCATGGTTTGGAAGCGCTACGTGACGGGTTAGGGACAATCCGGTCAGAGTCACAGAATTTACTCCGCAGCTTAGACCAGTTCATCCACTAACTCGTCCCGCTAACTCAAGGCATAAGGCTTTGCAACCCGTACCAAGAGTTAACGTTGTCCGTTAGATCGAGGCCTAAGGCTTTTCAACCCGTGCGACGACCTAACGTTGTGTTAGACCGGACTAGTCACATATCAGAGTACTCATGATGCGCATATAAAACCAATACTTCATTAATTCAAAGAAATATTCATACATAGATATAAATCAGAGACCGGTCCCGGCCTAACGCCAAAATCGAGTCAACTAAACGCAAATCCAAAAATACCGTTTACAAAAGGCATGCAAATCTACTCCGGTGGTCCTAACGTCCAGCTCCAAGCTAACCGATCATCCGTTACCTAAAGCGACCTACAAAAAGGACAACGGAGTTGGGTGAGTAACCTAATGTTACTCAGTGAGCTGGTTACCTCTACCCAAACCTAGAAACTAGCCCAGACAACCCAAAATAACAAGCAATCTATTCTATCATGCAATCAATCAAATCCAACATTAAATAAACAAACTGTTACTAAGTTAGATATGGCCTCCTGCCGTTGTCTAACTTTAAGTAACGGGAACCTGCATGAAAACAAGTTAACAACCAATCCCTAGTTAACCATATATACGCCTGAGTTCAATACTCATGTAGTGTTAGACACTTAGACTATACAAGTATCATTAACCATTCGATCAACAATCAGACAAGAACATGATCGGCTAACCAATGATACCGCATAGCTTCAATATCCACCACCCTTCACAAGCAATCTCCCAAACAATATACAATCAGCTTCGGGTCTACACTAACCAAAGAGACACCAAGCCGAATCTGGTACCATATCCAGAATTCGAACTCAATGTTAGAAACCTGCAAGCAAATCAATCAACCACAACCACAAAAACAAGATGCTATCTAACTATGACTCGATCTAAATAAACACGACACTCTCACACAACACAACACTCTAACCCGGGGTATGGTGACTTCGTGTTCCTCCTCAACATAGCAATATCCTATCTCCCTACCACAAAGGCCAGAAGAAGGAACTTTCAACCGACTGCGGCCCACAGTCCTTCGGGTCACCGCGCGACAGCCCACAGTCCTTCGGGTCACTGCCACATTACACCGTCGTGTAATAACTCAGCCCTAGGCCATGATCCCGTCTCTCTGAGTCTTCCCGATCCAGCGAATAAGGGGTTTCCTTAAACCCGCTGGGTACGAGGCTGAGGAAACACTAATCACCCCTAAACAAGCCTAGTATGTGCGGGTTACGCACATACTGTCGGCACACTCACACAACACAAACTCAATCTAGAACCTAACCTAAAGATAAAGTCCTAGACTCTAACAAGACTCTCTACTATACAACACTAACAACAATAACATAACTAATCAAATCAACCGGGTAGTCACTCCCTTACCAAGAGTTGACTAACCTCAAACAACAATCAATAACTCAATCAAACCGTTACCCAGATAGTTCAGCCTCCTGCTGATAAACTATCCTTAAAGATAACAGGAACCTGCACTCAATCAAATCAACACACAAGAATAGAAAACATGATGCATCCTAGCCCTAGTCCTAATCAGGTTATTAACTCAGTCTTAATTCCGTTCTATCTCAACTTAGCCCTCTCTAAGCTGAGTCCAATTCATAAAAAAAATAACCCTAAGGACTCTACCATGCAATAGCGTGATCATTCTAATCTATAATCTATATGCAGACTCGATCTATCCTAAGTTCCAAGTGGAACTCAAACAAAACCAACTCACAGTGTTCTTTGCCGATAAGCAGCTGGTTGATCGGAGAGGACTTAGCCAAAACCCAATGGACGGCTTGAATGGACTGGACTGGACTGATCTTGACTTGGACAGAACCTCCCCTGATACTGGTCTGGACTGAACTCAACTTGAACAGAACCTCCCCTAGCTTCTGGATAGTTCTTCGGACTTTCGGTATTTCAGAACTTCGACTGATCTGAACCCGTGGAACTAAACTGATCTTGGACAGCACCTCCACTTTATCATGAAAGAAAATAACTCCCTTGGACGAGATGATATGGGCAGAACCTGCCGCAGACACTCATTCAAAATCAGTAGAGAAACTGATCTCGAAAACTCTCTAAAACCCTCGAAAAAGATTGGAACCTCTTACTTCTTTTTTCTACTTTCTCTCTCCCTCTCTAACCACGTTCTGGTGTGATTTTGGTGTGTGAATGATGAATGAAAACGAGCAGAGGGGTTTGGTATTTATAGAATACCTCAGCGAATCAGATCGAAGTTAGTGGCAGCACGTGTGTCGGCTCGCATGTCTCCGGTTGCATGCACGGCGGCACCTCGTGCTCCACATGTCCTTCAGCATGGACCAAACTCATGCAAAGTGACACCTCTTCTCCTGCCTGGACGACCAGATGCCCATCAGAATGGATAGAGTGCATGCGTCGCGACACACCGCTCCCTGTGTGTCGATCAGCATGCGCTGGTTGCAGATATCGCGACACTTCGTGCTTCAACATGTCATGCTGCATGTTCTGCCCTCATGCACGGTGACACCTCAAGCTTCTCTTGACACTCAGCTGGTTGTAAGGTTGACACCACGTTCTTATCCCTTAGATCGAGCCACCTCGAGCTTCTCGGTCGATTTGCGCGATTTCGGTCTTTCTGATGAATTTTCGTCCCGCGATCAATCCCGAATATTTTTCCGCTCCCGTTCTGATTCTGAATACTTCTAATAAACTCCTGATGAATACTGAGATCCTCTAAAAATATTTCCCGAGCCTCCGGCTTCTTCCAATAATTTCGTAAAACCGAAATTAGGGTTTTCGACCAACTTCGGGTTTTCCCGTCGTGCTTGCTTCCCGTCGTGCTTGCTTCCCGTCGTGCTTACTCTCGTCCTTCTTCGAACTTATAATATCTCCGAAATAATATTCTGATGATAGATGTGAAGTTTCGCGGAAAACTTCGTCGCTAAGAAACGTCGGGTTTCTGAAACGTCGAGCTTCTAAACCGTCGTGCTTCCAAAAATGTGATTCTTCTAAAATCTTCGTCTGATCAATCTAAGACTCTTCTAGGAAAGGTAGAGCAGCTTACGTCGTCTCATGGTTCACTCACGATCCATTCTTCGACCATATCTTACTTCGAACTTCTCGGTTGGCCCGTACCGCCTACGGTTTGATCATCATGTTGATGCTCGACCAATCTTCAGTTTTATCTGAACCATGTTAAGTTTGAAATGATCAAAACTCAACATTCCTCATCATTCTTTGATTCCCAAAAGCTTGGCTCCAAACTCCGTCTTTGTCGATCTCGACCATTTTACCCTGAAGGGCGGGTTATCACACCGCTTACCATCCTTACTTATGAAAAGTATTGATCATTTCCCTTTGATGTTAATGCGGGAGTCATCACCGAACCTTACCTTCCTTGTGACTTTTTCATCAAGTCTAGAGAAATAATCTCTATTTCCAGACATATGATTGCTTGCTCTATTGTCTAGATACCAGATATTGTCTTGATCGTTGTGAGCATCAAACTTGCTTGTTGTCACATTCTCCTCATTGAGATACACCACTTCATGCATCATTAGCTCCTCAGCTTCACGTGTTCTTTCATCATCGTTCTCTTGTGTCTCTTGAAGCTTGAGAAGATGATCAGGACAAAAGTAAGCATAGTGACCGATTTTGTCACATCGATAACACACCATTCTTGAGGCGCCGCGTCCTTGTTTCCAGTCAGTTCATTATTGAACCTTCCTCGTCCCCTTCCTCTTCCGTTCTGGAAACGTCCGCCTTGTCCTCTGCCTCTACTATCTTGAGATCCTTGTGCATCCAAATTTGCATACATAAGTTTCCCTTGATCCTCTTGATGGTCATCTTCTTGAGTCCTCTCCTCATATGCCTTCAACCTTCCCACTATAAAGCCAGTAGTGTTGAGATTGAGAACTTGCTCCAGAGCAGAAATAATGCTGATGTACCTCTTCTTTGGAAGACTCTAAAGAAACTTCTTTACTAGCTTCTGTTCCTGAATAATTTCTCCCAAGGCTGCAAACTTTGAAGACAACTCCGCAATTCTTCCAGAGAACTCTTCTATAGTCTCTGTGTCTTTCATCTTAAGTCGGTTGAAATCATCCATTAGGGTCATCAATCTTGCTTCACGAACCAATCTGCTCCTATATGCCTTGCTTTTATTGCTTCCCAGACCTCCTTAGCTGTCTTGAGATTCCCAATTTGCAACACTAAGGCCTCTGGTATGGATTGAAGCAGAAGTGCCCGAACCATATTATTTTTCTTTTTATCATCTTCCCCTGGTTCAATCGCTTCCCACACGTCATGCACCTGGAGATCCACGCTCATCTGCATGCTCCACACTGTATAACTTGTGGTGTTAAGCATCTGACATTGTGTCGAAGAAAGACTACATGTCTTTGGTTTGTTTGTCGCCACTACTATATCCTTGTCTCCCATGGTTTCTCTTGGAAGATTTGTCTACGCTTTCAATAAAGCTCTGATACCAATTATTGAATCGTAAACACAATAAGACAAGAATATCCTCAATAAGTACTCACTTATATTAATATCAAACTCAAACTTTCTCAAGTTATGCTACAAGCTCAGCATCTCCTTATATATTCTCAACAAACACTTAAACTCATTAGGTAAAAGTAAAACATCTTATAGATAACTCCTAAACTCATTAGATAAAGTAGCACTTATCCTAATCTCATTAGGAATAACTTATGTCCTAAGTTATTTCAAGTTTATCTCAACAATGAACCCATCGAGTGATTTGTTTAAATGACAAACATGATTCTGATTGGTGTTGTCCATGAAAGTACGTGCTCCAGGAGACTGATTGAGACCTTAGGAGTATTTCATCTTGTAGTTGATTTATGTTTTGATAAAAAAAAAATAATGATAAGGAAGGACTGGATCTTGTATCAGGCTAGGAGGAATCAACGCTTGTTGTGAAAAAGTGAAGAGGGAGAAGCTTATTACTTTTTAATATTTTGAGTTGTCTAAAAATGGGTGGTCTTTAGGTTCATGGATTTGAGCTAGGTTTTGGAGCCTGGAGGCCGGGGTGTCACCAGAGACATATACTGACTATAGTTGAATGAAATACAAGCCTCCTGCTGCTTAGACTCTTAGCTGCTTCTTTTTTGTTATTGGATTGTTGTTGTTCCATGTGGGTTTTATGTAAATGGAGACTTTGGCTTCAAATAGTGACCAAAGAAATGAATGAAAATATCTAATTTATTAGCATTCCTTACAATTTACACCATTTACAAGGAATGTTTGTTACATATAATTTTATTTTATTTTGATAAAGGGCTTTTATATATATATATATATATATATATATATATATATATATATATATATATATATATATATATATATATATATATATATATATATATATATATGATAATAGTTGGGCCTGCTAAGGCAAAGAGTTTGTGGCATTTAAGCCTAATACAACATTGAAAAAGCCCAATGCTTAATAATTAAAGACAAAATAGAGGAGATCAGAGAAGTATGCCGTCTCCTTCTTCGGAAGATACGATCACCTGATAAGCTTCAATCATCAAGCCAAATTTGCAGCATCATGGAAGTAAGGTGGGGGATGATTGGCGAGTGGAGGAGATTTTGTTCTTGGTGAGTGAGCTTGTGGCAGAGATCAGAGAATCAGCGCTCCGGTATTGGTTTATGTGGATCCTTGAGTTTCTCTCCATCCATTCGGAGTCCAGTGTGGCCTTCCAGGTCAGAAGGGAGAGTAGTCGGTGGTGTTTAGAAGTTGAGAGAGATTCCATGCATGCAATTAATTGATTCCAATTCCTAATCGGCGGTGTCTTTGCCTTCCTTGCGAGCGGGCTCCAGACAGAGAAGGAGTAAGAGCAGTCAAGAAATAAGTGATCCCTTGTTTCCGGAGAGGAAATGCAGAGCACACATAGTGGATCGGTTTGAAGTCCCCAATTTAGAAGTCGGTCCTTAGTAGGGCAGAGGTTCAGAGTTACCAGCCATGAGAGGAAGTTGTGTTTTGGGAAGCCCTGAGACGTCCAAATAGCTCTGTGCCAAGTAACTGCAGGTTTATGATCTCGAATAAGATTGTAGATCATACCTGTGGAGAATCGATCTGATGGGTTTCCCAAGTGGTGGCCAGATAACAGCGTCTTCGGCTTCTGAAAGTGAGACTGTTGTTAGATAAGTGTGAAGAGTGACCTGATCTTCAGAGCGCAGGGATGGCAGTGACCAAACGCCATTGTTGCAGAGGTCTGCGATCGTCGACGTCGGTCGTGTGCCCATAGTGGTTGAACGAAGGTTCAGGAAGGAGACCAAACTGCCGTACGTGCTCCAATTATCTGTCCAGAACCGAGTGTCTCTACCGTTCCCCACCTCCACCTTGATCCAACTGTAAGCCAAATCTCTAACTCTAAGAATTTTTTTGATCGTGTGAGAGTGAGATTGCTTCTCCTTTAATGTCCAGAAATTACTTTTGCTGTATAAGTATCGAACTTTGAAATGTTTAGATCAGAGAATCAGCTTTCCGGTATTGGTTTCTGTGGATCCTTGATATTCCTTAAAATTTAAAGAATAAAAGACTACAATAATTCCTTATCAAATCAGGAAAGTAATGAATTTTCTTTTTATTTTATTCCTTTTGTTACTTTTTTTCTATTCCTTTGTATTTTTTTTTGTGGTTACCAGTAAAATCATTTAACTCAAGTGTTCTGCGCACAGGGGTCAAAAAGACAAAATGCTCTCGTTGAGAGTCGAACTCAAGACCTCCCGCTTACTAAACGGGTGCTCTAACCAACTGAGCTACGAGAGCTTCTTGTTGTTAACTTATCCTCTTACAAAATTTCATATATTCGTTTTATCTTTAACTGAGTTTGTAGTCGATTACAGCCTCATGAGTTCTGTAAAAAAAGCTATGCATGTTCAGCATCGCTACTTACCAATTAGCGTCATTCTAAGCAAGAGAAAGTGGGTTATCTGTGGTCGACCAAACTCTTGGCCCAACTAAACTAAGTGCACCAGTGACATGATGAAAACTAAGTCTCAAAAAGAAAAGGAAACAGCAAAAGTTTATCCGAAACTGAAAAGGTATTTCTCTAGAGAACAAAAAAGTCTCTACAAAAAGTGTCAATAAGCTCAAGGAAATAAGCAAAGATTTTGCCTCTCCTCATGGTTTCCAAAATAAAAATAAAAATACAGACAAAAGCTTGAAACAAACCAAAGAAAGCATATCCTTTTTATCAGTTTGCTTTAGCTTTTGGAGCCTTCTTCCGGAGTTGCCTACCATGTCTCCTCGAATTCTTCATTCCAATGAAGAAGAGCAGTGCCCCAAGAAGTGCCAAGCTCTGAAGAAGTGTCAAACACAGAAAATAAGAGGATCTTAGCTTTGGATCAACACTGAAAACGGAAAATCAAATTTTCGACCCGTCAAAACGCTAACCTGAGTAAACTTGGAAAACAGTATGCTGAATTCCTTTTTGTCAACATCGTAGTTGTAGAAATCGTACAGAATCGGGGTGGCAACAGCTTGATGTAGAAGCTGAAACCACATTCCATAGAAAGTTTTCGTTAGTCAATCAGATAAAAAGACTATAATTTTTGAAAAACAAAAGAAGAGTTGTTACATACCAAGAGACCAGCTCCGAAAGAGCTGCCAAAGACGAACAAAAGTCCGCCAATGCCCTTCAAGGCTATAGCAGCAGCAACAAGAATCTTCATCTGAACAAACAACAACACAAGAAAGACTCAGAAGCTGTTTGGTTTATTATTGAACTAGAGACCTAGAAAACGTAAAGCAATTACATCAACTGGTGGCAATTGCTGGCCAGTAAGAGTAGTCACGTGGCTAACAAAAGCATTGAACTTTGGTCTCAAAGATTTAGCTGCTCGACCCCCATCATCGCCAAAACCATTGAACCTGCTCAAAGAGAAATATTGTAGTTTTGAAATTAGAAAGCCAAGAGAGATAATATATATGAACTTAAACAATCTCTGTCAATGAATGAAGAAACACAAGAAAGCAACTATGTTCCCTAAACTCAATGGTCCTGGAACCAATTGAGACCATCAATACAGAACAACCATACTTTACTTCAACCAAATCAGACAATTGTGTAATTTAAAACATGAAATAGGTTAGAGAAATATCTTTTACATGTTCACTGGTTGAGACTAACCTAATAAGCATTGCATTGCTTGTCTTAAATGATAATAAAAATTACTACAAGACCAGACCAACTCAACTAGTAACTTCAGCTCATCAAAATCAAGAAAGTAAAGAACTTTAGGGTAACCCAAGTGCCAAGATTCGAGAAACAGAAGATTTAGAAGATCAAATCTAAGCTAAGAAACCTAAACCCATGTTTCATTACGACCTAGATAAGACAAAAGTCAAAGGAAGAGCAGATCTAGAACGAGTGCTTACTCTTGCCATGCGGAGAGAAGGAATACGGAAACGAACAGAGCTCTACCGACGAACGAAACTAACTCCATTGAAAGCTCTCTCTCTCTTTCTTTTGCTTCTCACGAATCGGATGCAGAGAGACAGAAGAGAGAGTTAGATTTGGTTCCGTAAATCAAGAGACATAAAAAGAAGGAGAGCAATCCCAAAGAGGCGAATTTTGTAATATTTGAGAATTTGAGGGGTCAAAAAATGGAGTAGGACTATTCTTCGAAGACTTGTTTGTAATTTTCAATTCGCTGCTTCCTTCTGAAGAATACGCCACCTGGATTAGTTTACACGTCGATTGGCCAATCAAAAGCGTCCTTCTCATTAAGTATATACGTCGGCCACCAATAAAACGCGGCTCCTTTGATGCATTGCACGCATCTCTCCTCTCTTTTAATGCCGGAACGGATCGGATATCCGGAATATTTTAAGATATCCAAATCCGGATTTGTATCCAGCAGATCCATGTTTTTGCTATCCTTATCCAGATCCGGAGTTATCGGATATTCGGGTTTCGGATATCTTTCTAAAAGTTGTAATATCCGGCGGATATCCGGATCCAGATTTGAATCCTTAAAATAAAAAAATAACGTTATAACATATAAAATATTAACAATAATTGAAAAAAAATAAAAATATGTACAGTATTTTTAATTATCCTCTATATATTAAAGGAGAAGTATTTTTGCAATAATTATTTTAATTTTGATGTATTTAAAAAAGCATTATTTGACATGTGTCAATCAATTAGAATACTAATTGAGAAATGAATGATTCAATTTAATTGATTTCCTTTTCTTTCCTTAAATAAAACCTACGGAATTACCATAAATGACTAATATATATACGACAATTAATGATTTTAATACTAAAGATTTGATAAAAGTTTATATCTCCTCCATCATTTTTAAAAAAAAAATTATATTATTAAAATAAATTAAACAACCAAATTAGCTACAAAATTAAAATTTATTTTTTTTCGTATATGTTATATTTTTAATTTTAAAAAACTATAATAAATGACTAAAACTATTAAAATTATTATGTTAAATATAATGATAAAAGGTTTAACATTTTTATTATAAAAAAAATACACATGATTTTAAAATCATACGAGTAAAAAAATATGTTATAAAAAATAATAAAAAATATATATATATAGATTAAAATATTTACAATATAAGATTACATAAATATTTTACTATTAAAACTTTCAGTGAATTTTCAAAAACATTTATTAATTATAAACTTATTAATTTTTCACATTGAAAATTTTGCTATCAATGATTTAAATATTTTGATATAAAATGTCATGAATGATCATAGAACTATATGATTATGAAGTCTCATTTAATAAATAATTATATAAAATATACCATTTTTAGAAAAATAGGTTGGTATATCTTAATTTATATTACACTTTTTATTAAACTAACTAACGAATTGATAAATAATGTACAAAAAACAATCTCACACTTTTCTTAAATAAAAGCTACGAAATTACATAATATGATTAACGTATATATGGAAGTTAATTATCATGAAAAAGAAATATTTGATCATAAATTTTGTATCTTAGTTCTTTTTATTTGTTTTATGTTATTAAAATATATTAAACAATCACATTAACTATATGATAAAAACATTTATTTTTTTTCTTATATGTTATATTTTGATTTTTTTTCAAAATGTCTATAAATTATTAAAATTTGAAGATCCCACTTTGAAAATTTTGTGATCAATAGCTTAATTTGTTTTGTTATATTAAGATAAAAATTATCATGAAATTGTATTAATATGAATATTTATTTAATAAATATTCAAATTTGATGGATAACAATTAGTTGAAATTATTTACAATTTTTTAAGTCTAAGTCGATCTGGCTCATCATATACTCAAAATAGATTTCGGTCCACAATTACAATTATAAATGTTCAGCTGAGCATATCCTCTGTATATTAAATCACTTGAGTCACTTGAACTATAATTAAGTAACAATTTGCTGCAATTGAGGCTTCTTATTTTCTTAGTCATTATTTTTGTAATCCTTTTGTTTTATTTTAACAGTAACCAAAATGAAGTAAATATTATAAATTTGATGGATAACAATTAGTTGAAATTCTTTACAATTTTTTATCTTTAATCAAACAAAATTGTGTTCAATCAAAGAAATATTAATTTGATGAACACTAAATATAGAAGAACATAAAAACATTTCTTTCATGCTTCTTTTTATTTTAAAGTTTTGATATTAATTTTAGATTTGATTATTTTATTAGATGATAGATGATTTTTTTAATTCTTTTATTTAAATAATATTCTTTTAATAAATGACTTTTTGACAACACGACTCTAAAATTCGTATAATTTATAATATGATCTCAAACTAAATAATTATGTTTTTTGTATAAAACCGAATAAACTGAAAACCGACAGTATATAAACCAAATCGAATCAAAGTAAATATAGATTTAGAATATTAGTTATATTTTATAAACTGAAATACCAAAGAAACCGAACCGAACCAAACCGAAATCAACCCGATATTCGGATTGAACACTTCTTATCTATATGAAACCAAACTATTGTTTCATTATCCATAACATAATAAAAATAATAATTTCATCCCGCGCAAGGCGCGGATCTTATCTTAGTATCTATGTATAATGTAACAAAGTTAGTATAAATTTGTATATATATTAGTATAGAAATAAAAATATAGTAAATAAAATTTGTGTATATACATATATATTCTTATTTTTGAAATAATTATCAATAAAAATTACGGATCCGGATATCCGGAGTAAAAAATCAAGATATCAGGATCCGGATTCGATTTGCACGGATCCAACATTTTACTATCCGGATTCGGATCCGGACCCTCCGGATATCCAGATTTTCAGAGCGAATCCAGATCGAATCTCGGATCGAATCTGAATCCCGGATAATAATTCCAGGTCTACCTCTCCTCTTCTAATTAAAGGGTTGATTTATTTTGCAACTAAATATAATAAAAATCACATCTAGTTAATATTTTAAATGAAGAAAGTAATTCTTTTCAAGTTGGGAAGAAAATATTATTCTATTTCTTTACATCTACATATATTTTTTTCTATATATATATGCATGTGAATGGGAATCTTATTTTATACATCATGCATATAATTCTATACGAAAGGTTGGATCATAAAATTATACATAGATGTCTTATGTATAATTGAATTTTTAAATTATTTAGAGTTTATATAGTAATATACGTCTAAAAGAATACCTTTATTATAAAAATAAACATTATATCTAGAATGTCAACTTTTAATAAGATCTGTAGATTTGTATTGAACAGTATTAGATAGTAATTATGCTCTACAGATTACTTGTATTATATTGTTGTATTAATATTACTATTAAATATAACCATATTTATTTATTATTATTCCATATAACAAAAATGAAATTATCAAATAGGGTTTATTTGGTTAGCAGCGTACCACTATAAACAATATTGCATAAATAGTAGGTATACTTGTTGATAGTCCGTGTTAACAATTTTTTTAAAAAATTGTTTGCTTAGAAAGTTTATATCATAAATTACATTTTGTATATAGTATTTGATCTTGGATGTTACTAATCAAGAGATCATTATATTTACTATTAAATTTATATTACAAATAATTAAAATATGTTCACACAAAAAAATGATTTATTATTTTTTATTAAAAGGTGATAAAACATTAAAAATCGTTGAAGACATTTATGTATATAGATTACATTAATATATTTTATTTCTATGTTAACTATAAATCATGTCATATTAAGTTTAACGGACGTCTTTCGCAGGTCATACAAATTCTTCATACAAAGAATTTATAGATTTTTCGTTTAATAATATTAGTTGCAGGCTAGCACATATTTCAAGTCTCTCTTACCAAAAGATAATAAACCAATAATTAACACCAACAAAGATCAAGTATTATATCACCTTGTTGTATCATGATATACTTAGAATATTTATATAAAAAAATTTCAAAAGTAAAATAATCAGATCTTAATACATTTTCAATTTAAATTTCAAAATTAACGCATTTATATATTTTTATATGGAATGTAATTTAATTTAAATTATATATATGTATATAATCTGAATATCTATTAAATGATACTTTATAATCATATGATTTTATGGTCATGTGTATATTTTTATAGCAAAAAAAATAAAACAATTTTCAACTTTTTCATTGTTAGACTTTTAATAGTTTTAGTAATTTCTAGTCGTTTTTAAAAATTTGCAAAACATATAAAGTTATTTTGCTTGTATAATTAATGTGATTGCTTAAGAATTTTAATAAATATAATTAAAAAAAGGATTGATGATGAAAAAATTATTATCAAATCGTTATTATTAAAAATCGTTAATATATATATATCTCTATAATATTATTTGAGAAGTCAGTTTTCTATGTGTCGCGCTCACGTTAACTCTCACGATGATTGATTACATTGATACCCTTAATGAAAAAAATATTAATTTAAATATTATTATTGATTTTTACTTAAATTCCTATTTAATATTTTCCAAAAAACATATATAATAAAAAGTAAATATTTATAAAGTTTAGAAAACGAATTTAAAAACAAAAATATATGTATAAATAATATTATTTCATTAAAAGGAAAGTTTATTAAATAGTAATATTCTATTTAAAATTATTTTAAAATAACATAATAAATGCATTTTTATATTAACAATATATATTTTTAAAGTAACAGAAATATTTTTATGTATCTATCTATTTTTTAGATGATAATTAAGTAACATAGACTGATTTATGTTTTATTGACTAAAATAGTTTAAAATTAGTATTATTAAAATATTATTTGTATTTCTTATATTTAGTTGACTATAATATTTTTCAAACACAGAAAAAATATCTATAAATTATAAATTACTTATATAATATGTTTTCTCAAATACAAACACAATTTTACTGTTTATTTTTAAAATATATTAAGAAAACAAAATATTATATTTTACATTATTAAAATTATATATTTTCTTAATATGAATTTCGCTTTTAAATTTCATGTTTTTATGTTTTTGGGACTTAATATAACCATAATCAAAAGGTATAAAATTATATAGAATTTATAAAAATATTTTATTTATTGTAATATTGAGATATGTATGTAACTTTCTATAGATCATCATTTTGGTTTTTAATATCATTAAAAAACCATGAAATTAATTTTATACACATTATTTAAATACATGCACATTTAAACGATAAATAAAATTAATTTTACTTGGCTTAATTATAAAAAAACTAATTATACTTCAGTTTCGAATTTGAAAAAAATATATGTAACTTAATATACTCACAACATGAGTGATTCGACTAATCTAACTTATATCTAAAATCACAAATTTAACTATAATAAGAAAATATAATTTTATAATAACAATAATTTATTTTATAATTATAAATTATAAAATTACTCAAAACACATTAACAAATGAAAATAAAATATTAACCAACTGTGATAATTTACATATCTAAGACAACAACCAACATAAATGCAAATAAGAAAATTAATAAAAAAATTAATATAATTAAAATTAAACATATTATAGTTAAATTCAGAGAACTAAATGCAATTCAATATATTCAAATGATAATTAAATAGACTGTAAAAACAACATACCCGAGTAGATATAACATATCTAAAGTCATATGTCTAATTAAATTAATATAATATTATTAATATAAATTATGCATAAAATTATAAATTAATTTAAAATTAGAAGCAAATATCAATAAATTATTATAATATATATTTACTTTATCAATATTTATACCCGTGCATGGGCACGGGAAAATCACCTAGTATATATATATATATATGCTAATCATGTCAGCTAAATCCGTAGCTTTTATTTATGAAAATAAGAGATTATATTTTATGCATTACTAATCAATTTAACTGTTGATTTAATAAAAATATAATATATATATATATATATATATATATACATATATTAAATTTATACTCATGTGATTTTATGATCATGTGTATATTTTTATGGCAAAATCTTTATATATAAAGAAGTGTTTGAATCTCTCCTGATGATGACAGCTTGGAAATTTGGTTTCTGATATTGTGACACGTGTCCGTTTCTTCCATACGCACCGTATCACTTAATATTTCAGCGACATGGATTTTTATGCTATCTGATTTCTAATGATTTTTGGGCTCGAGGTTTATATGATTTTGAGGCCCGATAAGAACTTCGTGCCCAACCCTGATTCTAAAGACGAAGACTTGAGGAGTATGTCGTCTATCTTCTTCGATGGCGTCGTGGTGATTCCTGAGTTTCTGCATGCTAACTGAAACGGTCCAATTTATGTCTTTCGTTATCAATCCCGTTAAATCAGTAGCCCACGCTGAGGTCTTGAATGTGTGGTTGGATCATCGAGGCGGTGTCTGTTGGGTATAAATATATGTGAGTATCTCTCACCTTGAACCCATCTTCTCTTCACATCTCTTACAGTATATATCTGAAACTGTTCAATTGATGGCTTCTGTGTTTAATCCAATTAGTTCAGACCCCCACTGTAATAACCCTGACCTTAGATGACAAGTCAACGTAAATTCAACGGCGTGGAATCATTCAGCAACCATAGTGGAAAGGTGTATGAAGATGCTTATGGAGGTTCGATCAAGGAATTTTGAAGAACGATCGAGCAGAAGTAGAAATGGTTCGAGGAGCTAGAAGTTAAGCTACGGAACGGTGATGGTCGAGCATGGAGGATTTCCAAAGTCAGCAACTGAGACAAGACTTAATCTCAATCATCAAGTTAAGATAGGAGAAGACATTTGATCGAGTCAGAATCAAGTTTGTTCGAGAGCACAAGGAAGTAGTCGAAGAGCCGTACCGGAGTTAGTCTACATCAGAGGTTCGGTAGCAGCATGAAGACAAAGGTGATCAATATAAATCAAGGAGTTAAGGAGTCAACCTAGAAACCTTATTTAAGGTATTTGAAGACATATTGGAGAGTCTAGCCAAGACACAACCAAGATAAGCCGGAGAAAAGCAGTTTTGGTCGATATGGTCAAAACGAGCTAGATGAGAGCTAAGGAAGCCAAATGAAGATCTACAAAGATGAGAAAAGAGTTCAAAGGAATGTTTTACACATTTCCTCATGTTTTGAAAGTGTTCAACTCAGAAGTCAAAGTCAACCAAAGTCAAAGGAGAGAGAAAGTACCTTATTGGTCCATTTTCCACTTCAGAGCAACCAATAGGAGCATGCCACGTGTAGGATACAAAATTCCTTCAAACCTGGACAAGGTGTGGAATAAATCAAGTGATTTTTGAGTGAAAAAATCAGGGGCAAAAGACATCTAGAGATCAAGCAAACATGAAGACCCATTTTTCACCCGAAATGGGCTAAAAATGGTGGAGAAGTTATGGGCTGGAGAAATGGATTTCTACATCAAAACCTTGACATCTAAGGATCATTTAGGACCCAAATGGAGCAGTGGATCAATCTGGAGTAATCATTTGAAGCCTGGAGTAAGTGGAGCAGTCCATTAACCAAAAGTGGCAAAAAGCCCTTCATGAAGAAAAATTAATTGGAGTGGAATCACGTCAGGCACGAAGGAGAGCATGCATTGGTCAATTCAGCACCTCATGGAGTCTACAGTAATAATGGGGAACAAACCTCAGGAGTAGGTTTACTATGTGTTTTACAAATAGCTCATTTAAGCCTTAAAAATGGGTTATGTGGCAAAGTAACTTGCCGACCAAGTTTAAATCCGAGATTTGGTACACTTGAACTTCAAGGTAAAGTAAGTGATCTTCCAGAAGCTCAGAAGAAAAAGATTTGATTAAGTGTATTTACCCACATGCATGAATTTCGAGTTTAAAATGGTGACAAGTGTGTGAACATGTGTCATGTGCTCCCATCCCTCCCTTTGGCTATAAATATGACCCTTAGGATGCATTTTTCAAGTTTAGAAACCCCTGATCTTTCTCTCTCAGTCGACCTTATGGTTTGTTCTAGAGAGAGAAAATAGCTTAAAACCGATAAAAATTTTGAGTGTGTGAGGTGAGTGTGGAAGGCTTTTGCGTGGCTTGATCCTTGCTCTAGGATCAGTTGTGGAGAGCTAGGAGTGGTGGTAAGACCTTAGTTGATCGTTTGTAGGTTCCTTTTTCCCTCTTAGCCTTTAGCCTATTTTTGATCGGTTTTAGTGTTAACCCTTAGGTCTTTTGCTTTTGGAGTTCTTTTGCGTGTGTTGCAGTCTTAGGTGGGTTTCCCTGGTTGTGTTGTGTGTCCTAACCGTGTGTGTGTGCAGGTGGAAGAGCAAGAAACGTTTTAGTTATTGTGTTATAACCACATTTGTGGTTATGATTATTTGTGTGTGTGTATGGGAGATTGGTAGTCCCCATACTTGAGTGTTTACTTTCTTGCATGCATTCATTTATTTGTTTAGTTTTAGCTTATGAGTAGTTGTTGTGAAGCATGTAGATTTGAGTGTCACTCTCTCATGTAGATCATAAGCTTATGCATTGTAGTGTAGTTTGGGGTTGCAAAGAGATTTGAGTGAAACTCTCTCTTTTGCCGGGTAGTTGTAGTGTGTAGCTCGCTTAGTTGTTTAGGTTGAGTCTAGGCTTAGGTTGCATCGAGGTTTGTGGCTTTGCCCCCTCATGCTAGTGTCTTTTTGTTTTGTCTAGTCTAGGGCGAGTGTGGGATATGTTATGCATTTAGTCTAGTTGTGCGTGGAGGTTAGAGGTGGAGCTCCCTCACGCTTGGTGATTGTTTTTATGTGTTGTGTTGCATCTAGACTAAAGTGCATGGCTATCTCGGAGTTAGATTGGGCGATACCCAATTCTCCAGTGGTAGAGTGACCTTCTCTCCAAGGCTTGTCACGTGAAGTGGGTCGCGCCCATGGACGAGCGCTGCATGACGATGCGACCCGAATTAGATTGGGAGATGCCCAATTCTCGGAGATGATGTTTTCCGATCATGTGACTTATGTGTTTGTGATCGGGAGTGTTCAGTTGGGAGAGTTAGGGCTCTATGTTATGAGGGATCCCGGGATGTGTTGCGTGTGGCGCCATCCTTTGAGTGTTTTTATTTTTTTTTTATTTGAGTCTAGGATTGAGTCTAGATCGAGTCTTAGTTTTGTAGTTAAGCCTCGGTGGTGGGGCTTGGGTGTAGAGTAGTTGCATTGCATTCATGTTTATTTTCTCGCATTGCATATTTAAATTTCTGTTGATGTTATTTTATTGCTTTGTTGTGTTGCTCTTGTTGTTTGAGCATGGACTGAAGGGGGTAGTTGTTATTTTTGTTTTTGGGAACTCACTGAGTAATTTCGATTACTCATTCCCTCTTCTACTATGCAGGTAACCTTAGGGGATTGGGCGTTTGCGGGGTGCGGAGGACGAGGCCAGGCGTAGATTTCCGTTGTTGTTTGCAAGGCGCAAGATGTTGATGTTTTCACTCGTTTTGTTTTTCATGGGTACCCGTTGACTCGTTTGTTTTTATTTTTATTTTCTGCTGCGTTTAACTTTAAGGACTTTAGTCGAGTTCCCGACTTTGTAAAATAAATAAAATTATGTTTGTTTTAATAAAATCCCCGTAGAACGCTGATATTTGAGTTTAGTCCGAACTTAACACAACTCTCGACCGAGGTACGGGTTGGCAAGCCTTAGGCCGAGGTTGAGAGGGACGGTACGGTGGTCGGACTGGTCGAGACTTTGAATTTGTTTTGAAGTTTTAACTGGTACGACTGCGGTACTGTCAACCCTTGTAACGCTTCCGGATCGTCCCGGGTTAGTCCGACCTAGTACGGTTCGGGGGTGTTACAAATGGTGGTATCAGAGCAATGGTTGAGATACCATTACTTTCGTTTACGGGTTTTCAAATGTTTTATCGAGTCAAAAAGGAGTCGCAAACAACAACATTAGGGAACTGGCACGTCCTCTGCTTAGGATTAGGATTAGGTATGTTAGATCAGTTTTGGGAATTTAGGACCTTACCCTTTTACCTTGTGTTGTAGTTTCTGGTGCAGGCAATCGACAGGTTGGGAGTGGATCGAGGATGAGGAATGTGGTACGGTTACGGAGGATTGGACAAGTGTCTGGAGCAGCCGGTTATGATGGATCAAGTGAATCGAGTTCATCCAGCGAGTCATCGTCTGATTCTTAATTTGAAGATGAGAATGTGGTCGAGAGCACTGAGAGTTCGCATGAGACTGGATCATCTGAGTTTGAAGAAGCTGAAGTACTTGAAGAAGTTGAAGAAGAATCGGATCATCTGGAAGGCATGAACTTTTTCGCAGGAATGGGAGCAATGCCGCAAGCATCCGACTCATTCAACTATCAGTATGGTTATGGCAATGAATATTGGGAAGCAATGGACATCAGCTCGTCCGACGTGGAGATCATTGAACCACCAGCGCCAGAAGTCATTGAGATCTCATCAGACAGCACCGTCGCCGTCAACATCATTGACATCAGTTCTCGTGAGGGCAGTCCGTGGATTCCGATGCCAGCTTGGAGTCCAGCATTTTCACTTGGAGGATCTCTTGATTTCAGTTTGGAGTGTATTGGACAGTCTTTTGATCCATACTATGAGTATCACTACTCAACAATGCCAATGGAGTCACCGCCAACAAATCCTGAAGCCGGAGCTGGAGCAAGGGAAGTAGACATGGAAGTTCAACCAGAGGTCGCAAGAGATGTTCAGATAATGGAGAGTACTCAGAATGGAAGGACCAGACCAAATGGAGTTCTACGTGGACAAGTGGAAAAAGGAGGTACCAGTAGAAGACCAACATCAAATGTTCAAGACTCTCGCAACATTCCAACCGGAGAAGAATGCAATGTGTGTGGAGCGGATGATCATCATACTCGAGCTTGCACAAGGATTAGGAGTCAGCCAGACTTGAGCGCATATCTGATTTGTAGCTCATGTGAGACGCGTGGACACTTCGTCGCAGATTGTCCAATGACCAACGTGACCAGAGCCGTACCCATCTCCGTTGTTCCTCCTGCCAGCCCTGCTCGATCAGCCTCATCTACAACAGGAGGATCAAACCTTAGAGACCTTGACCTTACTAGGAGTCCTGATTGGGGTTCTCGTGGCGGCTAAGGTAAGTGGGCGCTGATCCTTTCTCTTGGGTGTTGTAGTTGTAGTTGTAGTCGTTGCTTTGCTTTGCTTTGTTTAGCTTTGCTTTGCTTGCTTGTTTAGTTTTGTGTTGTTGAGCATTGCGTGTGCAACCTTGTTGTGGATAGTGTGTCCTTGCAGCAAGTGCGGTTAGAGAGTGACCCTTGCTAGGTTGTGGTAGTTAGGTTAGTTTAGAAGCCTTGTTAGTTTAGGTTAGATAAACCCTAGAATTTAGGAAGCCGACCCTTATTTATAGCCATAAGTTGAGATGTGTAATGAGTGCTGATGGTGTCGGAAAGACATGAGCCTTGACACAGTGTCACCAATAAGATTTATGCATGTGTGGGAAAATCTAGAATCAAAGGCAACAGTGGTGAAGATCAGCAGCAAGTGTACAACAGTTCAGAGTCGTCAGTGCAACAACTCAGAGTCGTCGGTGTGAAAGTTCAGAGTCGTCAATGATCGAGTTATTGAAGAAGCATGAAGGCAGTAACCGAAGCGTGAAGACCAGAGTGTATGATGTTTGAAATAGTGATGTCTTGAGGAAATGAAGATAATGAAGAAGCCCAGAAGCCGAAGAATCAGAGAAGAGATGTCAAGATGAAAATTAAACCAAGAAGATGTCATGGTGAAGCCCAAACAGTGTAAGCCCAGACGAAGAAGAGACGTAATGCAGAAGATCAAGATGGAGTTGTTTCCTAAGGAAGGGAGACAAGAATGAAGCAGTTGAGTTGATCATACCGCAAGGAGCAGTTAGGATATGAGTAAATGGTGGTAGAATGATTTATTTATATCAATGGGTGGTAGAAGATCTTTGAATCAAATGGTGAAGCCAGAAGATGAAGTATCAAACAGTAGCAGCCGGAGTATAAAGGAAGAAGAAGTCAGTAAGAGCGTATAGCGACATCAACGACAGAAAGCCAAGGAGCCAATCAAGGAAGCTGAAGCAGTAAAGAAATGGTGATATCAAGGAGAATCAGAGCAAAAAGAAAGAAGAAAGGAAGAAGACTATCAATGATCAAAGTGTAATCGAAGAAGCTAGAAGACGATGAAGAGTTGAAGTAGCCAACAAAAGGTGGTAGCAAAAAGTTCGGCGTAACTTGTGAATTCGGGGACGAATTCATTTTAAGGAGGGGAGAATGTAATAACCCTGACCTTAGATGACAAGTCAACGTAAAGTCAACGGCGTGGAATCATCCAGCAACCATAGTGGAAAGGTGTATGAAGATGCTTATGGAGGTTCGATCAAGGAATTTTGAAGAACGATCGAGCAGAAGTAGAAATGGTTCGAGGAGCTAGAAGTTAAGCTACGGAACGGTGATGGTCGAGCATGGAGGATTTCCAAAGTCAGCAACTGAGACAAGACTTAATCTCAATCATCAAGTTAAGATAGGAGAAGACATTTGACCGAGTCAGAATTAAGTTTGTTCGAGAGCACAAGGAAGTAGTCGAAGAGCCGTACCGGAGTTAGTCTACATCAGAGGTTCGGTAGCAGCATGAAGACAAAGATGATCAATATAAATCAAGGAGTTAAGGAGTCAACCTAGAAACCTTATTTAAGGTATTTGAAGACTTATTGGAGAGTCTAGCCAAGACACAACCAAGATAAGCCGGAGAAAAGCAGTTTTGGTCGATATGGTCAAAACGAGCTAGAGGAGAGCTAAGGAAGCCAAATGAAGATCTACAAAGATGAGAAAAGAGTTCAAAGGAATGTTTTACACATTTCCTCATGTTTTGAAAGTGTTCAACTCAGAAGTCAAAGTCAACCAAAGTCAAAGGAGAGAGAAAGTACCTTATTGGTCCATTTTCCACTTCTGAGCAACCAATAGGAGCATGCCACGTGTAGGAGACAAAATTCCTTCAAACCTGGACAAGGTGTGGAATAAATCAAGTGATTTTTGAGTGAAGAAATCAGGGGCAAAAGACATCTAGAGATCAAGCAAACATGAAGACTCATTTTTCACCCGAAATGGGCTAAAAATGGTGGAGAAGTTATGGGCTGGAGAAATAGATTTCTACATCAAAACCTCGACATCTAAGGATCATTTAGGACCCAAATGGAGTAGTGGATCAATCTGGAGTAATCATTTGAAGCCTGGAGTAAGTGGAGCAGTCCATTAACCAAAAGTGGCAAAAAGCCCTTCATGAAGAAAAATTAATTGGAGTGGAATCACGTCAGGCACGAAGGAGAGCATGCATTGGTCAATTCAGCACCTCATGGAGTCTACAGGAATAATGGGGAACAAACCTAAGGAGTAGGTTTACCATGTGTTTTGCAAATAGCTCATTTAAGCCTTAAAAATGGGTTATGTGGCAAAGTAACTTGCCGACCAAGTTTAAATCCTAGATTTGGTACACTTGAACTTCAAGGTAAAGTAAGTGATCTTCCAGAAGCTCAGAAGAAAAAGATTTGATTAAGTTTATTTACCCACATGCATGAATTTCGAGTTTAAAATGGTGACAAGTGTGTGAACATGTGTCATGTGCTCCCATCCCTCCCTTTGGCTATAAATATGACCCTTAGGATGCATTTTTCAAGTTTAGAAACCCCTGAGCTTTCTCTCTCAGTCGACCTTATGGTTTGTTCTAGAGAGAGAAAATAGCTTAAAACCGATAAAATTTTTGAGTGTGTGAGGTGAGTGTGGAAGGCTTTTGCGTGGCTTGATCCTTGCTCTAGGATCAGTTGTGGAGAGCTAGGAGTGGTGGTAAGACCTTAGTTGATCGTTTGTAGGTTCCCTTTTCCCTCTTAGCCTTTAGCCTCTTTTTGATCGGTTTTAGTGTTAACCCTTAGGTCTTTTGCTTTTGGAGTTCTTTTGCGTGTGTTGCAGTCTTAGGTGGGTTTCCCTGGTTGTGTTGTGTGTCCTAACCGTGTGTGTGTGCAGGTGGAAGAGCAAGAAACGTTTTAGTTCTTGTGTTATAACCACATTTGTGGTTATGATTATTTGTGTGTGTGTATGGGAGATTGGTAGTCCCCATACTTGAGTGTTTACTTTCTTGCATGCATTCATTTATTTGTTTAGTTTTAGCTTATGAGTAGTTGTTGTGAAGCATGTAGATTTGAGTGTCACTCTCTCATGTAGATCATAAGCTTATGCATTGTAGTGTAGTTTGGGGTTGTAAAGAGATTTGAGTGAAACTCTCTCTTTTGCCGGGTAGTTGTAGTGTGTAGCTCGCTTAGTTGTTTAGGTTGAGTCTAGGCTTAGGTTGCATCGAGGTTTGTGGCTTTGCCCCCTCATGCTAGTGTCTTTTTGTTTTGTCTAGTCTAGGGCGAGTGTGGGATATGTTATGCATTTAGTCTAGTTGTGCGTGGAGGTTAGAGGTGGAGCTCCCTCACGCTTGGTGATTGTTTTGATGTGTTGTGTTGCATCTAGACTAAAGTGCATGGCTATCTCGGAGTTAGATTGGGCGATACCCAATTCTCCAGTGGTAGAGTGACCTTCTCTCCAAGGCTTGTCACGTGAAGTGGGTCGCGCCCATGGACGAGCGCTGCATGACGATGCGGCCCGAGTTAGATTGGGAGATACCCAATTCTCGGAGATGATGTTTTCCGATCATGTGACTTATGTGTTTGTGATCGGGAGTGTTCAGTTGGGAGAGTTAGGGCTCTATGTTATGAGGGATCCCGGGATGTGTTGCGTGTGGCGCCATCCTTTGAGTGTTTTTTTTTTTATTATTTGAGTCTAGGATTGAGTCTAGATCGAGTCTTAGTTTTGTAGTTAAGCCTCGGTGGTGGGGCTTGGGTGTAGAGTAGTTGCATTGCATTCATGTTTATTTTCTCGCATTGCATATTTAAATTTCTGTTGATGTTATTTTATTGCTTTGTTGTGTTGCTCTTGTTGTTTGAGCATGGACTGAAGGGGGTAGTTGTTATTTTTGTTTTTGGGAACTCACTGAGTAATTTCGATTACTCATTCCCTCTTCTACTATGCAGGTAACCTTAGGGGATTGGGCGTTTGCGGGGTGCGGAGGACGAGGCCAGGCGTAGATTTCCGTTGTTGTTTGCAAGGCGCAAGATGTTGATGTTTTCACTCGTTTGGTTTTTCATGGGTACCCGTTGACTCGTTTGTTTTTATTTTTATTTTCTGCTGCGTTTAACTTTAAGGACTTTAGTCGAGTTCCCGACTTTGTAAAATAAATAAAATTATGTTTGTTTTAATAAAATCCCCGTAGAACGCTGATATTTGAGTTTAGTCCGAACTTAACACAACTCTCGACCGAGGTACGGGTTGGCAAGCCTTAGGCCGAGGTTGAGAGGGACGGTACGGTGGTCGGACTGGTCGAGACTTTGAATTTGTTTTGAAGTTTTAACTGGTACGACTGCGGTACTGTCAACCCTTGTAACGCTTCCGGATCGTCCCGGGTTAGTCCGACCTAGTACGGTTCGGGGGTGTTACACCCGCCCCCACAATATCTCTATTATTAAAATTGAAGTACAAATATAAATTACCCATTAGTTTTCAGTGTTATTTACAATAGCATGCCACTGAAACTATTAAGTAACCTACTATATATGATTATTTGTCTTTTCTCTTTAATTAATGCATTTCTAAAATCAAATTCTAACTGAAAAATTATGGAAACAATAATTAATAAGCCTAGCTTTTAATATTCTTTGTATTTTCCTATTTTATTATATATATATGTGTGTGTGTGTGTGTCTGAAAATAATTAATTCCATATATATATATTTCGTAATTGAACATAAATTATACATAATAATTAATTTCATACTAATTAACCTACCTTTTAGAATTTTTATGATTAATTATCTACATATCTTTAAATAGTTATTATATTTTTATTATTTATAAGTAATAACTAAAATAAAAATCACAAAAGAAACATTTATATAATACATAGATTGATATATAAATATGTTATGTTACGTATATTTTCATTAAAATATTAGTCCAATATAAGTTCAGTATAATAAATGTTAAGAAGTATAAAATATATAGGATCGTACATTTTAAATAGTAAATACAACACTTTAGTTATACATTTTCATACAATTTTGATCCATATAAATAAAATAATTTTTACAGATATATTGGTCATAGTTTAAACAACTAATTTTAAAAATATTTTTTTTTTCAATAAACTATTTTTTATACATATGACATTTATTAATTCTTTTATAAATCTTACATGGACATTCATATATATATTTTGGTTATAATCTATAATTGTTGATTTGATGCTTTCATTCTATATTACCAAACATTTTTCACACATTTAATTATTATTAAAAACATAAAAAATTCAAAATATTACATGTAACTATTACAAAGTAAATCATTTAGTATAAATAAAAAAATTAAAAATAAGATAACATCCGCCCGATCGGGCGGGTCATGGTCTTCCAATATCAAAATGGTTAACTCCGATGTCTTCTTCACCGAATTGAATGTTAATCATGGTTATTTTCTTCTGAGAGATTTAGGGTTTTGTTCTGTATTGTGTAGGTACGGCTGCAGATGATCTTTATCATGTATTCACAATGTATGGAAAGGTCGTGGATGTCTTTATTCCCAGGGATCGAAGGTTAGTGAGAAACTATGGTATCATGTCTTTGTATTTTAATCAGTTATTGTCTTTCTGGTTTGATGTGTGTTGTTTTGCATTTGTTCTCCGTAAAAAGGCGAAGCTCGCAACGCAGTGGAAAGGCTTGATGGTAAGGTATTATATCAGTTTATACACTTGGTGATTGAATTTAATACGAACGCTACAGTCATTCTTTCAGGAAGAATTGTTTTAAGCTTTTAGTTTCAATTTCTGATTTTTACACTGAAACCAAATTTCCTTATAAGAGCTTTTGTTATCGACTCATGTTTCTGCTTTGATATTCGTTGATCCAGAATGAGATTTAGTATTAATCTTCAATCTTGCATTCAGTTGCTGATACCCCTTCGCATGTTTAGTGTTTTCAATGATAAAATTGTAGACTTTAGGAATTGATCATCTGATTATTGATCGAGTTTTGGGTTCTTGGTGTAGCAGAAATGATGCATCAATTCACTCCGGAGATTAATGGGGGTTGATAAGAAGCACTTTATGAAGCAAAAGTGTGGGTTAGTTCAAGGTTGAACTTCAAGGAGTTGCAGGAGTTCAAGCCTGTCGGTGATGATGTCCCTATCACTACTCCTATCCTGACTGCAGATAAGACTTGAATACAAATCTTTATATATATGTATGTAAGTCGTTGATTTATTGAACACTAATTTTATTCAAGAAAATTTGGTTTTTTCAGGACAGATGAGCATGAATGTAGACAGAGGGAACTTCTTTGAGATGATCCACTATACTACTTTGCTGATCATGCTGTCATGGAGTTCATAGAAGGAGGACCTGTAAAGGCATCTCCTTTCTTTTACATTTTAAGTCTATATATATGTCTCTGCAACTTTGTCGTAAACTTTTTTCATTGATGTTGGAACAGGCGAACCCAATGATATGAAGATAGCAATAGATGATGAATATGATTACAAAAATCTGATTAGATGAGATCAACACGGGAAATATGAGTTTGATTTGATCAAAAAGTAAACAATGTGATATATCAGGAGGAGAATAAGATTACTGGGTTCGTTAGAGATAAGTTAGAATTATTCAAATTGTGATGAACGGACAAGTGGTGGGTCAGCTAATACTTATTCTTCGTGTTCTTTATGTACCATCTGAAACATGGAATTTGACCTGTTGTTTCCCTCATATAGATGAGTTGGCTAACAAAGGGACTCTAAATTGTTCGATGAGTTTTGGAATATATGATTTTAGGTTGACATAAAATTCTTAATTTGTATTCGCATTTAACTATATTCATACTGACGAATTATCACTTATCATTGAAGAAAATTTCCACATGGAGTTTTATTCTAAATTCAACCATAAACAAGATAAATTTTTGATACATAAGAAAATAACAAAAGAAAATATTGAAATTACATTTATAATTAAAAGTACATATATATTTTCCAATGTTCATTCAAATATAATAAGTTTATGTATCATTTTTCAATATACAGATACAAACACATAGTATAAATAGTTTTGAAAAACAATTTAATTGTGCATCCAATATATTGTTAAGTAAAAACAACCATTCGTTTTCTGTTCGAAAACACTAGACACTATTTAAAATATAAATACTATAATCTTTCCAGTTATCTATATTTGCTATTAAAAATACAATGCAACTATTAAATTAAAAATCAAATTCATTAGTGAGTTTTATATGGTTTATGTTTTACTTACAATATATATATATATATATATATATATATATATATTCTTAATCCAATGCAAATATATATTCCATATGTTTTTGTAATCATTTTTATTATGTTATAAATATTTAAACATCAGCCAAAAATTTCAAGGGGAATTTACAGTTATAAATTTCAATGTAGAGCTACCTCCAGAGGAATATAAAAACATAACTAATTATCAATATAGCAGATTTCAATGTAGAGCCACTCCAGAGGAACATGAAAACATAACTAATTATCAAGATAGCGGAGCTTATTTAGACTTAGAAAACAAATACAGAATTGAACTAATATTTAAATTTTAATTTAAGAATTATTTATATTAAATATTTATTCTAAATATTTCAACTAATTTTCGAAAGAACATCCCGCCCGTAGGGCGGGCCAACCCTAGTACTTTATAAAAATTTCACAACTTTTTCATTGTTAGACTTTTAATAGTTTTAGTAATTTATTGTCGTTTTAAAAAAATTTGAAAAAATATAAAATTATTTTTATTGTATAATTAATGTGATTGCTTAAGAATTTTAATAATATAATTAAACAAAAAGGATTGATGATGCAAAAATTATTATCAAATAGTTATTATTAAAAATCATTAATTGTCATATATATATATATATATATATATATATGTGTGTGTGTGTGTGTGTGTTAATAATGTCAGCTAATTCTGTAGCTTTTATTTAAGAAAAAAATAGATTATATTTTTTATGCATTACTAAACAATTTAATTGTTAATTTAATAAAAAATAATATATATATATATATATATATATATATATATATATATATATATATTTAATCTGAATATCTATTAAATGACACTTTCTATTCATATGATATTATGATCATGTGTATATTTTTATAGCAAAAATATTAAAACAATTTCCACAACTTTTTCATTATTTGACATTTAAAAGTTTTAGTAATTTATAGTTGTTTTAAAAAAAATCGAAAAACATATAAAATTATTTTTTACTGTATAATTAATGTGATTGCTTAAGAATTTTAATAAAATAATTGAACAAAAAGTATTGATGATGCAAAAATTATTATCAAATCGTTGTTTTTAAAAATCGTTAATCGTCATATATATATATATATATGCTAATCATCTCAGATAATTCCGTAAATTTTATTTAAGAAAAGAATAGATATATTTTTATGCATTACTAGTCAATTTAATTGTTAGTTTAATAAAAAAATATAACATATATTTAGATGGACCAATCTATTTTTCCAAGGATTCTGAAAATCATTTTGGTGAAGACATGTGGCTATAATTAATTGATAGACAACCAAAAAATGTGTAAGAGCTCTCCAATCCTACTTTATTTTTTACTTTAAAATGGAGTGAAATGGAATATGAATTAGAAAATTCCCCAACCCAACTTCATATCTCACTCATTTTATAACGGAGTTTACACCATAAATGAAGTAACCTAATTTGTATTTTTGTTCATAAGTTCATTACTCTATTATGGAATGAGACATGAAGTTGGATTGAAACAATTTTATTTCTTTTTTTTACTTCATTTTAGAAAAAAAGGAAATTTTATATTGGAGATAGTCCAATTGTGTCTGTGATAAACTTCAAAGAATACTGGACACTGTATCAGCAACTGTACTTCTTTTATCTATGGCTTCTGCTTTGGGGAAGTTCACCTTCACAATGTGGGTGATACTAATTGCCAACCGAGATGTGACGAGGATCAAATTGTACCTCATGACATCTCATTGAAAAAGTTGCAAAGGGATCTTTTAAAAAGAAATAAAAATGCACCGTTTCAGTTTTCTCTCTACAGGACGATTTTGAGGACGATTCTCGGTAGGGTTTTTCGAATGGATTCGGCGCAGCCGCCGGGTTCTCAGGGTACTCCAGTGAGAACCGAGGGCCCAAAAGAAGTTCTTGACGAGGGTTCCACAGTGGGGAAATCAGATTTGCAAGCAGAGTCGAAGAGAGTGATTCAGAGCTGGGTTTCAGTAGTGGAAGACAAAAAGGTTCTGAAGAAATACACAGTATAAGTCTCAACAAAGGATGGTCAGCACTCGGTAGAGTTCCCGGAAGATGTTCTTTCGACCTCAACTCCATTGTGGGAAGATTTCGTGGTTGGAAAGTTCTTAGACATCTCTCCCCATGTGGCAAAGGTTCATATGGTATTAAACAAGATTTGGAAGTACGGAGACATCTCTGCAAAGGTCGATGTTATTGAAGTCAATGCTACTACCATGAGGTTTAGGGTGTCAAACCCTAAAGCAAGGGAGAAGATTTTGAGAAGAGGTGTGTGGAACATAGTCGGTGTTCCGATGGTTGTTACGAAGTGGACACCGAGGTCTGAGGAAGAAAAGCAGGAGGAAGAGTCGGTCCCTTTGTGGGTTCACCAGCACAGAGTCCCTCTCCACATGTATTCTTGGGAAGGTCTTAGCTTCATCACCAGCGCAGTGGAGTTTCCTGTCAAGCTGCATCCTGAGACACTAGCGTGCACCAATTTTGAGGAAGCAAAAGTCTTTGCAAATTTGGATGTCTCCAAGCTTCTGCCTAAAGAGATTAATTTCACTAAAAATGGTAAAGAGTTTGTGGTTGGGTTTCAGTTTCCCTGGCTCCCGACGAAATGTTTGACTTGCGATAAATGGGGACATTCTGAAGAAGTGTGTAAGCAGAAAGGGAAAGAGGCTCAGCTTCCGGTTGGAGATTCAGGAAGTGCGGAAGGTAGGGACCTGACGATGAAAAGTCAGGAACCTAATAAAGGGAGAGAAACAACTCAAGTGGCTCCAAAGAAAGTAAATAATGAAGAGGAACCTGTTGAGGTAGAGACGCAAGAGGCAGTTGAGGTAGAGACGCAAGAGGCAGTTGAGGTGGAGCCACAAGAGTTTGCTGAAAAGGTGGAGACACATGATTTTGTTGATAATGCGGAGACACAAGTTGTTGCAACTGAGAATTCTACTAAGAAAGTCAGCACTGAGGAAGCCAATAACTGATCTCAAGTTTCTCCAGCGAAGATGGGGAGATCTCATGTGCATCAAACAGAGGAGATCAACATATCTGCTTCTAAATTTGCAGCCCTCAGTGTTAATGAAGGAGAGGAAGAAGAAGAGGGGGAAATAAAGGGGGTTGAAGCGCAGTCTTTGGAGGCTGTTGCTAGCAAAAGGTTAAGTGATGGAACTGAGACAGAGCCTGCTACTGCTGGCATCTGTGGAGAGGGTAGCACAGAAGCAAAAGAGGCAAAACAAGTTCAAACTACATTGAAAGGAATAAAAGAGAAGAAGGCTAAGTCACAGGATACATATTCGGTGGCTATGGGCACAAGGTCTTCTCGCCGTCATCATTAATATGTCGAGTTTCTTTTGGAATGTGCGCGGATTCAACAAACCTTTGAAGCATTCCGTTATGAAAGATTGGATTAATGACAGAGATCTGAAGTTTGGATGTATCTTGGAGACTAGAGTTAAAGAGAAGAAGGCAGAAAGGATTTTAAATTCGGTGTTTCATGACTGGTCATCGATTACCAATTATGAGCATAGTATAGGTGGTAGGATCTGGGTGCTTTGGAGAGATTCAGTACGTATGACTCCCATTTTTAAAACGGATCAGCTCATTACGTGCTCAATAGCACTCCCGGATGAAGAGGAGTTCTTTTGTTCATTTGTTTATGCCAGTAACCTGGTTGAGGAAAGGAAGAGTTTATGGGAGGACTTGTGCCATCACTACAACTCTCCTTTGTTCCGCAACAGAGCTTGGATAATAATGGGAGATTTTAATGAGATTCTTGAAGGTGGTGAACATTCAGGGATTGACAACTTGACAAGATTACCTACTGGAATGAGGGATTTTCAGCAGATGGCGCTTCATTGTCAACTATCAGACATGGGGTATCAAGGGCCTCTTTTCACTTGGTGCAACAAAAGAGAAGAAGGGCTGGTTTGTAAGAAGTTGGACAGGGTACTCATGAATGATGTTGCCTTACACAGATTCACAACGGCGTACTCAGTTTTTGAGCCAGGAGGATGCTTGGATCACATGAGATGCAAAGTTCATGTGGTACATGATACGGAGAAGATAAGAAGGCCGTTCAAATATGTCAATGCTGTAGGTTCCTTGCCGGGGTTTCTTCCTCTGGTTAAGGTATATTGGGATTCCACGGAGAAGTTGTTTCACTCTACTTCAGCTATGTTCAGGTTCTCTAAGAAGCTGAAAAACCTGAAGCCGCTGCTCAGGGAGTTTGGCAGAGAGAAACTGGGGAATTTATCGGTTCGAACAAAAGCAGCGCACACCTGCCTATGTGAGAAACAAAAGATCACGCAGACAAATCCATCGAGTGATGCGATGCAGGAAGAAGCAGAGGCATATGGAAAATGACTACATTTGGATGAGCTTGAGGAAGGGTTTCTAAAGCAGAGGTCCAAGCTTCATTGGCTGGATGTGGGTGACCAAAATAACACATCGTTCCACAACTCTATCAGGACTAGACAAGCTCAGAACTCGATGAAAGAAATTTAATGCCCAGACGGTCGTACAGTGAAGAAGCACGCAGACATCAAATCTGAAGCAGAGCGGTACTTCACAGAAATTGTTACTCAGGTTCCGGCTGGGTTTACATGGGTTTCAGTGGATGAATTAAAGGAGCTGCTGAAGTTTGAATGTTCCCCAAACGATTGCAGGCATCTTGAAGCGGGGGTCTCTGCAGAGGAGATCAGGAAAACTGTCTTCTCCATGCCCTCTAACAAGTTTCCGGGTCCTGACGGATTCCCCTGTGAATTCTATAAGGCAGCTTGGGATGTGATAGCTTCTGACTTCATCATAGCGGTTCAATCAGTGTTTCAGCTTGGGTTCCTTCCCAAAGGTATCAATTCAACAATTTTAGCTCTCATTCCGAAGAAAAATGTTGCTCGGGAGATGAGAGACTATAGACCCATTTCCTGCTGCAACGTGGTGTATAAAGTGGTAGCTAAAATCCTAGCAAACCGTTTGAAGATTCTCCTCCCCAGAATTGTTGTGGAGAATCAGTCAGCTTTTGTCAAAGGAAGGTTGATGATGGAAAATGTACTTTTGGCCTCAGAGTTGGTGAAAGATTACTACAAGGACGAGATCTCACCTAGATGCGCGATGAAAATCGACATCTCTAAGGCGTTCGACTCAGTCCAATGGTCCTTTATCCTTAACAGCTTAGTAGCCATGGGGTTTTCAGCTCGTTTCGTCCACTGGATCAGGCTCTGCATCACCACCCCCTCCTTCTCTGTACAAGTAAATGGAGATCTCGCTGGGTACTTCCAGAGTTCAAGAGGATTGAGGCAGGGATGTTCTATATCCCCCTATTTATTTGTTCTTTGCATGAATGTGTTGTCGCTTTAATTGGACAAAGCACTGAGTGAAAAGAGATTTCAGCTTCATCCCAGATGTCAGTCCATTGTCCTCACCCACCTGTGTTTTGCTGATGACCTATTGGTGTTCGTTGAAGGATCAAAAGTCTCAGTAGAAGGTGTACTTACTGTCTTTGATGTGTTTGCTGGCTGGTATGGGCTTTCCATCAGTCTGGAAAAGTCTACTATTTACATGGCGGGTATAGAGGAGGCTGAGAGGAGCAGAATTCTCATGAACTTTCCTTTTGCTGAAGGAAAGCTCCCAGTCAGATACTTGGGATTGCCACACATGACACAAGCTATGAAAAGACATGATTATCTTCCCCTGCTTGAAAGAATCAGAGGTCGAATCAGTACATGGACAAGTCGATTCCTCTCATAGGCTGGAAGGCTACTTTTGATTAAATCAGTACTGATGATTTTTGCTAACTTTTGGGCAGCGGCTTTCAGACTCCCAGGTCAGTGCATAAAAGAAATAGATCAACTCTGCTCTGCTTTTCTCTAGACGGGGCCGGAACTAAAAACTACTGGAGCCAAAGTATCTTGGCAGGTAGTGTGCAAGCCAACAAATGAAGGGGGACTAGGAATTCGTCCTTTGAAAGAGGTAAACAAGGTTCACGGGCTCAAGTTAATATGGAGAATGCTCGATGAGGATTCTCTCTGGGGAAAATGGATCAAAGCAAACCTGTTAAAAAAGAAGATTTTCTGGGAAGTCAATGAGAATACTCAAATTGATTCTTGGATTTGGAGGAAAATGCTCAAACAGAGGGATGTAGCAAGGACTTTTCACATGAACACTACAAAAAATATAAGTATTGGTAGCAGTTCGCGGTAGCACGAATTCATTAACTGCTATCAAAAATGTAAAAAATCAGAGCACAACTCTATTGTAGCATTAAACTTGCGCTGAGAAAAATGTTTATTAAACAGAAACACAAAAATCACTACTCTATAGCTAGAATGTTATTTTGGAGCGAAAACACTTTGCAAAATTTCATTTTGGCACCAAAATATTTTGTTTGTGGAAAAAAAAATTCATTTTCTTTGTCTTTTCTTCGTTGTTCACTGCAGACTGTTCATCCTCCATCGTCTACTTCAGTTTGGTTTTCTTTTCATCTTATTCATCCCAATCGAAGAAACCACACAAGGGTTGGATCTCGTCTTTCCGAAACTCCTCCATTTTGCACTCTGTATATCAATCATCATCGTCTCCACCAAACCCTAAACCTCGATCTCTCCTTGAACGACGATTACGTCTCATAATCATCTCCGCAAGACCTCGCATACCCCTCAATTTCACTCCTTCATGCGTCTCCTCAGATCCCAACTCCTCTGATTCGATAAAGAGAGACGGATGCATCAGTAGCCATGGCTGAACATGTTCTGTTTCTTCTTTCTCTCTTGCAGGCTGAGACAGATTTTCTTAAGCAACCGAAAGTCGTCTTAAGGTAAGAAGAAGGAAAAAGAATGAAGCTTTATCAGTTTTCTTTACGAATTGGTCCTTATAGATGACGATTATGTGTGTGTTTCAGCTAGAAGAAATCTTGGAAAGGAAAGAAACATGTTAAAGGTGGCAATGTTGATCACTTGATCCCTTCTTTCTTAGTTTTCAATTCTGCTAGGTAGTTAAAAGTCTCTGCCTTTACTCTGTTCTTGGATAAAGTTTGTCTTTTTGCCTTGTTCTTGGCTAGAGTTATACTTTTTCCCCTGTTTTTGTTACCATCTCTATGCTCCGTCTTACAATTTTAAGTCTGACTTTGGCAATCACAGGAAGAAAAAAAGAAGTTTAGTTTGACCAAGGTGGAGGAGGCTGAAGAAGTTTGATGGTGGTGGTCTTGCCACCGATGCCATACACAAGTTTGAGTTCTTCCTTCTCTCACTCTCTATCTCCTTTGTATTTCTAGCTGTATAAAGATAGGCTTTTTGCTTGAATTTCTGTTCTTGAATTTCTTGTTTATGTGTAGTCGTGAATCAATTGGAGTTCCCACTTAATGAATTTGAGAGTTCTGTTCTTGAATTTCATATGTATAAATAGATGAACATCTTGTTTCTGGGTTTTGAGAGTTCTGCTCTGTTCTTGAATCTAAAAGATGTGAACTTTTTTTGTGCGAAGGAGGTGTTTTTTTAGTGGAAGACGATGACAAGAATGCTGCTGGGAAAGGAAGAAACCTTCAAGTTCTTCGTGATATAGACAATGTTGTTCGACGAAATCACCCAACGAACAACGACCCTGCGAAGAGAGCACTCATGTGTACCACACGGTGAACAACGACCCTGCAAAGAGAACAATCACCCATCTCGACCAACACTCTCAAGCACCACACGGTGGATATGATTGTTCCGTGTGTATGTGCTTTGTATACTGAACCTGAGCTATCTGTGAAGGCAATAATGAATATTAAGACAAGTAGCCAAAATTGTAAAGATAACAAGTTCATATTACTTAGTGTTTTATTTCTAACTTTAAAAGTACTCGTTTTAAAATTTTAGGTTTTGAATCACTTTGGAACACTGATAATAAATTAGAAAAGACAAACAAAAAATAATATTTTTACCTCAAGTTCTAAATCCTATCCATGCCCTAAATTCCAACATCTAAACTTACAATAGTTTTCAAAATAAACATTTGTAGAAATTTATAACTAAAACAAAAGTATATAACTTAAAGAAAATATAAATTTCAATAAATATAACTTAAAAACTTTAGATTTGAACTCTACACTTTATATTATAAACACTAAATTTGTTTTAAAATATTTTTTATATCAGCATATATTTTATATAATTAATTACATATAAACATCATCATTATTGCAAAATTATTATATTTAAATTTATATTTTTGAGTGTAAAATTAAATAATAAAATTTGATAATTAGAGTTTTGTTATAAAATATTATATATATATATATATATATATATATATATATATATATATATATATTTAATATTTTAAGGTTTTGATATGTTTAGTGTGATACTATGTGAAGTTTGGTGCACATCAGACCCTAAACCTTAAAACTTAGCCAAAACTTTATATCATACCCTAACCCCCAAAACTTAACTCTATACTGTAGACATATATATTATACCCCAAGTTAACTATATACTCTAACTAAAAATCTCAAAACTCCAAGTGCATACCATACCACGAATCATATACCCTAAATCATACCTATATCATATACTCTTAACTCATACCATCTAAACTCCAATTTTAAATACAAAATAAATATAACAATAGTTAAAAAGTAAAATTTTATATAAATCTAACTACAATCTAATACTTAAAAAGTTAATATTTAACTTATATCATATACTCTTAACTCACACCCTTAAACTCCAATTTTAAATACAAAAATAAATATAACAATAGTTAAAAAGTAAAAAGTTTATATGAATCTAACTACAATCTAATACTTAAAAAGTTAATATTTTCAAATTTAAATTCTTGACCTCATAATTTATATATACAAACTCTAAACCCATAATCCAAATTTCAAACCATATATCATAATTATAACCTTTAATCTTTAATATTTTAATTCACATCTAAAATATGTGGATCACCATTCATTTTAAAGTTAAATATATATATTTTTAATTCAGAAGTTTGAATTAAAATTCATTTTTTGAAGTTATAGCTTCCAAAAATTTAAATAAAACCATTAATCAAGAGCAAAAAAATACAAAAACAAATGAAATATCTAGAGTAGAAAGAGCCAATTAGAAACAAGTAAGCGGATCACAATCTTGACCATTCATTAAATTGAATCTAAAGGTCCACAATCGTTTTATTCTGATTGGTTCTTATAGAAAAAGGTGGGATCACCGATTTTTAATATTGGCCGTTGATGAGTGTTGATCTGAAGGCTGATATAGACCATAGATTGATTTTAATTGATCAAATATAGACCATAGATTGATTTTAATCTAATGGCCAGGAAAAATATCTCTCTTGACTAATATTAAAAGAAAAAGAAAAGCTATGGACCAATAAAATCTCATCACGCGGATAACACTTAGAGCCGTAGGATCCTGTTACATCAACGGTTGGGATATTTTCTTTCTTTTTTCTTTCACAGATCGACAAATCTCTCTCTCTCTCTCCTGTAACGTAGCGTCTTCCTCTCTCTCTCTCTCTCTCTCTCAACGTTTTTTCTGGTTTGTATCCGATACTCTTCTCTCAACACTTCATACATTCTCCTTCTGTCTCTTCTTTTACTCAGCCTTGTGCTCCGCCTCTCGCTGTATTCCTTTTCGTCTCATAACAGCTGTTCTGTTTTTCTCTTTTTTTTTTTTTTACGTGCAGATTGACGGAAGCAAGTTTTCAGATCTGGTTTCTTTTCTACGATGGAGTTTCTCTCTGGCTTCACTGGTTACTTTTGTCGTCCCCATCGTTTTCTCTTTCAGTTTCTCATACTTCCTCTTACACAAAACAAATCTGATGTTTTTCTCTGATTTATTGTGTAGATTTAAGAAACGAGAGGAAAAGAAGAAGAAGATAGTTTGCTGACAGAGACAGTCTCGGAAGAAGAAGCTTGATGGGAGGAGGAGGTACGGCAACGTCGGAGCTCTGTGATGGAGATGGCGGCGACAACAAGAGGACGAAGCCTATGAACGAAGAAGGGAGTGGCCGCTTAGATTTAGGTTTTAGATTAATTAGATTTTTGGTTAATTAGGTTTTAGATTTAATTAGGCTTTGGTAAATTAAGTTTCAGTTAGCTTTTTGGTTTAATGTGTAATTTGATTTTATTTGTAAACAAATTCTAATTAATAAATAAAATTTAATTATTTGTTTATAACTTACTTTTTAATTATTAATTAATTGGTTTTAATAAATTATTTTAGAAATTTATTTTAATAAATCCTTTATTTTTTAATTATTTTATTTTTATTTATAACATTATAATTCTATCATTATAAAATATTATACAGCATTTGAAAAATGTCATAGAAATGAGTCTCATAGCACGATTCAAATGCTATAAAACACGAATATATAAGTTATGATTAGCGCTACAATATGAATATTTACTATAGTACATAAAAAATGCTACGATACGTGGAGGGTCTATTATAGCTGCGGCTGTCACGGCGTTCTTCGAAACGCTATGAAAACCTTATGGTAGCGTTTTTCGGGTGCTATCAATACCGATTTTTCTTGTAGTGGAAAGCTGTGGGGAATGGTAGACACACCTCCTTCTGGTATGATAAGTGGTGTGACATGGGCGTTATGCATGATTTGCTTGGGGAGAGAGGCACTATTGATATGAGAATACAGAGAGAAGCTACTCTGGAAGAAGTATTGATTAATCACCGCAGGAAAAGGAGACACAGACGACCTGTGTTAATAGAGATTGAAAGTGTGCTTGGAGAGCTCAAAGGAAACTATAATTCTGCTGATAAGGACTTGAACTTGTGGCACTGTCCATCGGGGTTTAAGGCCAGATTCTCAACATGTGATACCTAGCAGCTGATAAGAGAGACTGGAGTAGTTTGTTTATGGGGCAAGAGCACATGGTTTCCACAAGCCATGCCGAAATATGCTTTCATGGTCTGGTTGGCGATGAGAGACAGACTTGCCACTATGGACAAAGTGTCTAGTTGGGGTCAGGTGGTAGATGTTACTTGTGTTCTATGTAGGAACGCTCCGGAAACGCGCAACCATCTCTTCTTTGACTGTATCTATTCATCTCAGATATGGATGCAACTCACTCAAGGAATTCTACAGAGGGCCTTTGTCAGTAACTGCGACGCTATCTCTAGAATAATTACTGATGCTGCAATGGAAAAGAAGAAAAGATTTTGTCTGAGGTATGCGTTCCAAATCGCTCTATACACTGTGTGGAAAGAACGCAACAAGACGAGGCATAGAGAAACGCCACTGTTTCCGAACATACTCCTGAAGTTGATTGACAAGTCCATTTGCAACAAGCTTAGTCTATTGCAGTCTAAGAGAGTAAGAGGTTTTGAGGAAGTTTTGCAATTCTGGTTCCAAGCTAGGATGTAAATAAAAATTTTGCAGATTCATAGGATTTTGTTAGCTGTAAAGAGTAGATGAAATAAGGTTTCACTTGTTGTAAAAAAGTTTTTTTGGTGAATAAATTTAGCATTCATTCAAAAAAAATAAAAAATTGCAAAGGCTCGACATATATGATAAACTTGCTGAGAAGGGGATAATATCTTTTACTCCTCTCGATTATCGTGGTGATTTTTGAATTTTGTTGTGTTGCATTTTTTTAGTTTTCTAGAGGATATGAGTAGATCCGGACCTAAGTACAAGTTAGACAAGCCTTGAAGAATTATACTCCAACTAGTACTAGGGGTCAGTTCAGGACAGAAATAATTGGTTTTAAGGGCCAAATAAATGATTGGACTTCGAAATCCAAAACTCCATGTCGATTCTGGATAAGGGACTTGAATTGATATGATAACGACGGGCTATTCATATGTTGATTATGAGACAATTTATGAAATATTTACAGTAAAACATAGAGTTCTTAAATCTTTAGTAAATATATTTGTCAAAGCAAATTACATACAAGTTTCAGAGAAATTGCACATAAAATTGTCATTAGAACGGCTTCTTCTTTAGGTACTAAACCAAGCTAGATAGCAAACAAAAACTTCAAACATATGGGTGTGTCTTACCAATTATTAGGCAAATTGAATTGATTCAAACGCAACTACTTCTGAATCTAAGTTTTATGAAATTAAAATTACCATTCTATTTTCTTTGATAATAAAAAAAAAAAAGAATTTCGGAATGACTTTTGTTGAAAAACTGGATTGGGAGATATGTTCCTGAAAAGAAAAGAACACAAAGCTTTGCTTGTCCGAAACAACACGGCTCCTTTATTATACCAGACAAAAAAAAAACTGAACATCTTACTAAACTTAAACATGTGTTTTGCCCCATAAAAGAAATAAACAATCGCACTCAAAGAGTACTCTTTAGAGCTTGGGTGTAGCAAAGATGGTCGCCTTCAAACCAAGAATCTCACAAAGCTCCGGATACAAACTCTTCCTGATCGAAGCATACACATCACCTTTCCACTTCTTCGCCGCAAGCTTCTCAGCAAGGCCCACGGTAGCCTCCACAACCCCTTCCGCGCTATCATGCGCCGCCGAGTCAACGATCCCCAAACCCACCGCCTCTTCTCCCCTAATCTTCTTCCCGCTCAGCAACACCTCCCGCCTCGCCGCGCTCGTCCCGATCTTCGACCTAATCATCGCCGCGAAGTAGTCCGGCATCGAGAGCCCGATGTCCACCTCGCTCATGTACAGCACCCCGCGGTCCTTCCTCATGTAGATATAGTCGTGGCTCAGCGCGAGCATCAGCCCCGCGGCGGCGGCGTGGCCGTTCAGGGCGGCGATCGTCGGCATAGGGAGATCGAGGAGGGCCGCGACGACCGGCTTGAACGATTCGACCATCTGGTGGAGCCGCTCCGCAGCGACGGTTAGGGATCCGGAGGATTGAGCCCACGCGAGGTCGAATCCGTTGGAGAAGAATTTACCGTGGGCGGTGGTGATGAGGACGGATCCGCGCGTGGCTTGGGATTTGGCTTGGCCGAGGAGGGAGAGGATGGTGGCGATTGCGTCGGGGTGGAATCTGTGCTCGTTGTCGCCGGTTAGGGTCAGGAGGAAGATGTTGCCGCGCTTCTCTAACGTGAACATGGTGAGGCGTTGGACTCGGGAGATGAAGAAGAAATGAATTAAAATTGAAATTGAATTGCGTGTAGTGTAGTGGTGGGGACGTTGATTTATGCAACGAGAGATCTTATCTACAACAACAGTACGTAATTAGCAATCAAGTCCTTGTATTTTGGATGGTGTTATAGAAAATACCGATTCGTACATATTTTTCAATTCAATGCTACTCTTGGATGATCAGAGCATCTTCAATGGTGTAACTACCATTGGAGTCTTTAAGATTTATTTTAATATTTGTTTTTGTTTTTTAAAGAGTTAGGAATTATAATTCAAAAAGTCAGTCCAACACTACTCCATTTAGAAATCTGTAGGAAAAAAAAGATTTTAATATTTCAAATATATTCTTCATTAAGCATTTCAAATGTATTACTTTCATTAGAAATCTGATAATATCTGATAGAGACCTGAGAGGTTTTATCTTAAAAATAAAAGTGCTAGAGATCATCCAAAGAAAACCAAAGAATGGGACAATTAAAGTAATGTATGTATCCACATGGGCCGAGCTAAGCCCAGTAAGCATCCCCTTCCTCAACGTCTTTTCAACAGTTTTGAGCTTGGGTGCGTTTCCCAGCAAACAAACACGAAATCCTACGTTCCTCGGATCCGTTCGCACTTAGCTCTGATCTCTCTCTGTGATGGTGATTGGTGACTGGTGAGTCCTCCTCAATAGGATCATACTGTTAAAGCAAAAGACGAAACAAATGATGAACTATCGAAGGTTTGATCTATCCTCCCTCTCTCTCTCTCTCTCTCTGCACCCGATCCACCCATTGATTCTGATTCTGTCCTATGAACCACATTATTCGATCGAATTTCACACGGATCTATTCAATTTTCATACTCATTTAACATTTTTCGAGATTTCGATTTTGCAGGGAGAATCGTGCATCGAGAACATCTCTCTTCGACGGGCTCGATGGACTTGAGGAAGGCCGCTTGAGAGCTTCCTCTTCCTACTCTCATGATACTACCGAGCGGGACAATGACGAAGCGCTTGAAAGTCTTCAGGACAGAGTTTCGTTTCTCAAGAGAGTATGTTTCTTTTCATCTCTACAGCCCATTAATCAGAAGATCATTACTACAGAACACGAACATGATTAGGATCTAGAAATGTTTTTTCCAAGTCTGTAACTATTGTCTGTGATCTGAATTTTCTTAGAAAGAGTTTCTTGAGTTAATCTTGATATTAAGAACATTGATTTAAGTTTTGAGAATCTTATGGACTCAACGAACATGGAGGTATGATCTAAAGCTGCGAAAAGGTCTAGTCATAAAGACGATTCCTTTTTATCTTATCAGGTGACTGGAGACATACATGAGGAAGTTGAGAGTCATAACCGCATGCTTGACAAAGTGGTACGCTTTAAGTTTGATTCCCTATGCTTGAGTTTTGTAGATGTATCTTTCTCCACTTGCTTTTCTTCTAAGCCGTTTGTTGTCGTCTATGTCTTAGGGTAACAAAATGGACTCGGCCAGGGGAATAATGTCAGGAACAATCAACCGTTTCAAGTTGGTATGTGAAATAGATTGCCCACCATTCTAGCTTTTATTTTTGCTCAACCTTTTAAGTGTCACACAGGTCTTTGAGAAGAAGTCGAATCGAAAAACTTGCAAACTCATAGGTTATTTTGTGCTCCTGTTCTTGGTCATGTATTACCTTATTAGGTAAAGCTCCTTTTTTATCCAAGGTTTTTATTACCATCCTTGTTTGGGGCTATGCTAATGGCACGATAATCATTTGGGTTTTGCAGACTATTAAACTACATCAGAGGGTGAACTTGGATGCAAGAAGAAAGTAGATTGTTTACATCAATACTCTTTTCGTTTCATTTTTTGGGTTTCTTCTGATGAATGATTCAGGTAAACATTGAACTAGTCAAGGGACCCACCCACCCATGTCAAAAGAAAGAGATTGTTGTCAACAGACTAGTGAACCGAAAGAAAAGAGTATATAGATACACGTCTTTTTGTTGTCCCAAGCTCAATTATCTCGTGCCATTTCGTGTAATAATGTAGTATAATCTTCTTTATGAATTGCCAACTATTTGGATCACCAACAAACATGGCCTTTGATCGTGTGAGCAACTTTGTCTACCAAAAGCTTAATTGATAAGTTTAATTACTAGATTTGATTCTGTATACCTTCCCTAGTAGACATAGCTTAATACTATTGTCACCCTTCGCTAGAGCCAGCTTATGATTCTGTTTCAAAGCAAAAGAGACGGTCTGACTGACTACAAGGAGTCATGTATCTGCAGTGACGATTTCAAGGGCAAAGATAAATGCTGAAAACATGTTCGCAGATACTCTTGAATCCTTGTAATCGGTCATAACAACGGCATATAATATAATGATTATCCGATCGTTGACGTAGACAATAATATGGAGAATTTCGTACTTGTTTCTTAAATGAACATGGAGTAAGTCCATTTGTTGAAACCCATACTCTCAAAGTTGCCCCAAGTTTTGCAAACCACAACGTGGGACCTGCTTTCAAACTATAGAGATTTTCTGTAAACGACAAACTTTAGTTTGTTGCCTGTCTGAATTTAGGAATAGTTGCATATATATTTTGCACATCAAGAGGCGAAATAGCAAATAATTCTCATATTGTTACCATCTTGCAATATGAGTGAACGTTTCAGTGTAGTCAACTCCTTTTGTTTGACTCTTGCCAAGCTCAAGTGCTCAACCATATGAGTTTTGTAGCGAGAGAAGGTTCCAGTGCCATGTAATTTTAGACGAAAACCCACTTACACACTCGAGCTTTTTTTCTTTTTTCTTTTTGTGCAGTTGATAGATTCTCAATCGCTCAAGTTGCACTATCCTCACAAGTTATTATTTGATATCTGACTACGAGCCTCCAATTCTCATAGAGATATTGTAATTTGTTGGCTCAGTTGGCTTCGCTTTAGTTGTAACTTTAGATACGCTAATTAATAGACTTCTACTCTATTAAAATAGAGTCATTATTTTATCTACTATAAAAAGGTCTATGTTAGACCATTAACTGAAAATTTAACAAAATTTCCTAAATTTGTCCCTATATGATATTATTTTCCTAACAAAAAATAATATAAATCTAGAAAGTAACATTTTCAGTAAACGCCTAATACATTTCTATGAGGCAATTATTGTTTAGTTTTTACCATAATCTATCCAGATTTTATGTATTTTTAGGTAATTAGTTTTGAAATTAAATAGTAAAGCCAAATTCTTTTAAAAACAATCATATTACCTTTTCATATATAACAAAGTGAAAAATATATATTGGTCGTTTCATTCTATGTTTGATTTTTATAGCAAAAACATAAAACTAAAATATAAGCATTAAATAAAAATAATTTCAAAATATAATATCAAATAATATATTTAGTAAATTCAAAATATAGTATATTTAGTATAAAATATATAATTAATGAAAATATAATATTAAATATAATATTAATGTAAATATTTTCAAAATATAATATTAAATAATTTTATTTAGTATATTTAGTATATTAAAAATATAGTATATTTAGTATAAAAATATAATGTTTGATTTCTATTTTACCTGAGCTATTAGATAGGATATCAAGGCGGTGGGCGTTCGGGTTCGGATTGGGTATTTCAAATTTTTGGGTATTTTGGTATAGGGATATAATATCCATTCGGGCATTTCTATATTTCGGGTCGGATCCGGATATTTTTGTATCGGGTTCGGTTATTTCGGGTCGGGTTTCAGATATTTAGATTTTGGAAAAAAAAAAATTTTTCACTGCTCAAATTTCTTCTATTTAAAAATACACCTTTAACTTATTTTTTTTTTTACTTTAGTTTCTAATATATCAAATGATTGATATATTTGGAGATAAAATTTAAAAATAAAAATACAGATTATTGTTTAAGAATTTTAGATACAATTTTTGCTAATGCACAAAAACAAGAAGCTTGACATGTTTTTTAAATGAGTAGCAATTCATAATTATATGTATATTATCTGATTTTAAACTATGTAATAACATTAATAAAAATATTTTGAATAAAATGAGAGTAGTAAATTAGAAATATAAGGTTAAATATACATATGTTCGGTTATCTTCGGATATTCATTCGGGTTCAGATATTACCTATTCGGGTTCGGATATTACCTGTTCGAATTCGGATATCCAATTTCTTCTAAATGAATATCCGTTCGAGTATTTTGCTACTTTATTTTGGATTTCAGTTCGGGTTTTTCGGATCTGGTTCGGTTCCCACTTCGGATATCGGATAAAGTGCCCACCCCTAGAATATCTCATGGTTTTTGTTCAAATTAATATACATTAATGAAAATTGTTCATTTTGAAAACAAAAATATATCCGCACGGATGTGCGGATTCAAACTCTAGTATATTTTAAGTTATAAGTCATTTAGTGGAGGCCTTATCAGTTGAAACTGTTTGACCTACAAAATCTCTGCTCATTCTTTTGCTGTTCATACTTTCTATCTAAAAAAATGAATTATTCATAGGCCTAACCAAATGTCATTTAAATATTTAAATTTACAGGAAACTTAATTATATTTACAGGTTATAGACTTTTAATTTTACTTTTCCTCGCCCCATTTTCTGTTGATAAACTTTAAATATATTTAAAATGTTTTATACTTGAAACAAAAAAAATCAACAAGAAAGTTTCAGAATAAAATTGTAAATCTTTATTTTTCTATAAATAGAAGAAAAAACAAAGTTGACTTTAGTACGGAAAGACATGATAACTTGTTTGATGGTTTCTAGTTTAATATTAAAACGCAGTATTCTAAAATCAGTAAAAGCATCTCCTGAACATCCATGGTGAATCGGTTAACCAAAAAAATTAAAACAATTTTTTTTTCCTGAAAAGCCATGTGGTATTATTACTTTTTTGTGTGTCCACAATGTAATATTGTTATTTAATATAAAACAAATAAATTCGAAAATTAGAATAAGAAAATAATAATTATAAAATTTTACATTTATTTTTTAAAAAAGTAAAAAGAAATGAACTTAGGAATTAAAATAAGAAAATATACAATATAAGAAATAATAATATTAAGTTCAATAAATAAACTCCAAACTTAGAATTAGAAAATATACAATGTAAGAAAATAATAATACTCCATTTTTTTACATTTAAATTTAGAACAGAGGAGTGATCACGTTAGAATACAAATCTTTCTTCCAAAAGAAGTCACGTAGCTAATTAAATCATATGATCGAAAAATATTGATTTTGACCGGAATAAGTAGAACAAGCAATTTCCATTTCTTACGGTTCAAACCATCTTTCATAATGTAATATTACCATTTCAAATATAGATACTAATAAAATATATTATCTGAGGCTTCATACAGCGTCCACATCATCAAAATAAAAATTTCCCGAAAGATATCATGTGGTATTATTATTTTTTTGTAACTGTCCACAATGTAATATTACTATTTCATATAAATAACTAGATTCTCAAAAATTAGAATAAAAAATAATAATATTACATTTTCACATTTAGTTTTACAAAAAGTTAAAGAAATAAACTTGAAAATTAAAATAAGAAAATATAAAATATAAGAAATAATAATTTTAAGTTATGTAAATAAACTCCAAAATTAAAATAAGAAAATATACAATATACGAAAATAATAATACTCCATTTTTTACATTTAACTTTACAAAAGAGGAGTGTCCACGTTAGAATAGAAATCCTTCTCCAAAAGAAGTCTAGTGGCTAATTAAATCATATGATCGAGAATATTGATTTTGACCAGAATAAGCCAAAAACAAGAAATCTCCATTTCTTATGCTTCAAACCATCTTTCATAATATAATATTACCATTTCATATATAAAAAGGATAGTTTTCTATTTTTATTATTTTTAATTCCCTAATTATATTGAATTTGACTTGAATAAGCCAAGAAAAAGAAACCATCTCCATAATGCAATATTACCATTTCATATTATAAAAAAATAAACAAGAAACCTAAAATAAGTAAATATACATTATAATAAAAACAAGAATATTATAATAAGAAAATATACGAATATAATAAATGGCAATCTATATTATTAAAACTGAAATACCTTTGGTAGTGTTTGGAAACAAAGATAGAAGTTTAAATGAAAATTGTTTGGTAACTTGAATAGTAGTATTTTTTGTAATTTCTATTATTTGCACATTTAGTTATTGTATGTACAATAAATTAAGTATTTCCTTTTTATATTTCTTTTTATTTACATATTCAGTCACTGCATTTATAATCAATTTAAATTAATTGGTTACATATCCAAAATTTATCTAATCAAATCGATATTCATATATTTATCATTATTAAATATTAATATTGTACGACTATTAACTAAATCGCATGAATTAAAAAAATATAATATTTTAATAAAATTAACTAAATCGTAAAATTACAAAACATGGAGATTTTTAATTAAATCAACGGTTTAAAATTTTATATTGAACAGAAATTAAATAAAACACCCACACAGGAATGCGGACTAAGATCTAGTACTTACATTAAACATAAATATGAAATAATGTATACTTTTATATTTTTATTATTTCCAAATCGCTACTAATAATAATACATTTTTATATGAAGAGACGGTTTATTTCCATCTCGAAAACAGGGCTATAAAATCATTCACCAAGAAACAGCGAGCTCACACCATCGCCCCTTATCAAAGAAGACTCCAGCAGAAAAACAATGGCTCCACTAACTCTGAGGGGTTCTTCGCGTTGTAGCATCTCAGAAAGCAGATTGTTATTTGATTATATCCACTTCTTTCAGGCTGCGAGTATGTGAAGCTTGCGGTGTCGATTTTCTATGCCATGCGATTATGATTTGACTAAGCTTCTCATTTTTTTTGTTAAAAAAGGAGAAGAATAAGTTACTAGGGTTATGTGATTCATTGGTTAAGCAGAGTTAAGAGTGATTTTGTGTGTGTGCTTTGGCAGGTGGGAGTGAAAGTTCGCCCAGATGAATGTATAGCTTCTTTATACATGAAATTTGGTTCAATGGTGTTTCATTAACATCACAGATTCTTTTGTCCATGCCCATTCACATAAAAGAAAACCCAGTGTGCACTACAAAAAAAATCGAGTATTAATAGCATCGGAAAAACGCTATGTAACGATAACATAGCGTTATTAGGTACGCTGTATCATCGGCCGCGATAATATGTCTACCACTTAAGATAGCGTTTTCTTATTGTGCTATCTTATTGTAACATATCATAGCGCTTTTTTAAATGCAACTGAGTATTCTTTAATAACATTATACTTTTTGTTATTATTTACATTATTATATTATATATATATTAATTGTTATTTTTAGTATTACTATTGATATTAAATAAATGTAATTGTTTTGTTTAATTTTCTTTTATACGAAATAGAAATAAAAAATTACTTTTTATTAATAACTTACAAAAATTGATGTATAACACTAAACAAAAACAAGAAAAAACAATCTAGATCTTTTGGAGGCAGCTCGTTGAATCAAGGTGAGAGGCACCATGGAGACCCCAGGCGCCATCAGTTTCTTCTCCAGCAGCGATATCGCAATCTCGGCATCAATGGTTGTCATTATAGCAAGCATGATCTCCACCCTCGTCTATGATTGGCTAATTTCTGATTTTTGTATTTGTTTTCTATTTTTCTTAATACCATTGTTTTTTAAATTATTTTGTGTTCTAATAAAATATATCTTTGATATATTTCGAAAATAAAAATTATTTTCAGAAAAAATTGAAAATTTCTAATTCACAATTTAAAATTTGTAGATATTAATTTATAGTTTAAAAGTTACACTTTGTGATTTGTAGTTGGATATATGAAATATAGTTTAGAGTTTATGAACTAGAGGGTTTCAGTTTGATATTTGAAATTAGGTTTAGAATTTAGAGTTTAGTGTATATAATTCTGCAATTTTTAAAGTTTACATTTATTGTTAAGAATATAATTTAAAAATGAAAACATGTGATTGATTTAGGGTATGATATGTATATAGATTTTTAGGATTAAAGGTTTTATTGGTATTGAATTTTTTTAAGAATTTAATTTATGTTTGAAATATTTTTATTTAGAGTTTAAATTTAAAGTTATGAGTTTAGAATATATGTTTGAGTACATGGTTAAAGGTTTAGGGTATTCAGAATTGAGATTAATTTTTGAAAAAGAAATATTTTTTGAGTTTATTTATAATATTTAGGTTACTTTTTAGATTTATTGATAAAATATTAAAGTTTGAAGTTTGTGTTTATAGTTTAGGGGTATTGAATTAAGATTTGAGGCTAATTTTTGAAAATATTAATTTTGCATTTATATTTAAGATTTGAAGTTAAATTTAAGATTTGATGCCAAAATATTAGAGTTTAAAGTTTTTATTTTGAATTTAGGGGTTGTGTTTAAAATTTTAGTTTGATGGTATAAGGTTTAGAGTTTAAGATATTTTGAGGAAAATAAAATAGAGTGAGAGGGAAAATGAAATAAGGGTGAGAGGGAAAATCAATTATTTTCCTGTTTTAGTCATACACAGCGTTTCAAAACCAAAAGTGCTATGTATTGTATGTTTCGAAAAAGTGTTTTGTGGAATTAAAATCGGACCAACTTAACATAGCATTTGTATCAGTTTGATGGAAGGTATCAAGCCATCACAAACTTATATGTTCTTGCTTGCACTTACGATTAATATACCTTTACTGTCAAACAAAGAAATATAAATGCTAACATGTTATGTTCTCTTTATATCCAACAGAATTGCAACGAGGGTTCATGACTGCTCCAGTGCACCAATAATTGGTACCAAATAGAATGAGTTCCCTCGAAGTCTATTCATGTCATGGAAGGGCAAGTGACCAGTGTTAGACTTTTATTGGATGATCCGGTGGAGTTGAAGAAGCTTTATTCGGATTTCATAGAAGTGAGGGAGTTTTATTGATAAGGAGAGATATGCTTAGAGTCCGAGAAGAAAGTAAAGATAACAAACTCAGAAGCCATCTAAGCTAACAAGAGGGAAGAATGAAAGTTTCCCATGGCTGCTTAGAATGGAAGTTTCATCCTTTCTTCCTTATCTTTAATCAGATCAAAGAGGCACGGAAACTTTCTCCTTCATCTTTGTAAATGATTGGTTTGTTCTTCTGCACAAAAAATATTGTAGGACGAATATTTTTTTTAGTTGCAGGAGTAACTAGGCGAAAGAATATGCGATTTTAGTAAATAATCAAAACATATATCTTACAGAAATCATTTTGACAAATTAGTACGATATAATAAATAAATAAAATATATTTTTTTGTAAAAATTAAATTGAATAACTTGAATTTTCTTGAAAATAATTAACAAATAATATTGTATTCACAATCTTACATGATCTAATCCAAAATATAAAACTACAAAAAAAACTATGAGATCGAAAAAATGAAAATCCATTTACGATATTATTTTTGAAGTTTCATCAAACCCTGACCAATGGAAATAAAAATGAAAGATATCATGGATATTTTTTGTGGTTACCAAGCTCAATCTTATATATATTCACATGAAAATTGAAAGAAAAACACAACAGTGATTATTACATAATCAAAACAGATTTATTTTTAAAAAATTAATAAAATCGAATAAATAAATTTCTATTAATAAATTATAATTTTTTTTTCTCATGAAAAAAAATCGTCAAGTGAAGAAATTTACCACATTAAAAAATGTACCCAATAAAATTTATCAGTAAAACATGAATATAATGTTATTTTCTCCATGAATCTATAATGAATGTTGTTCTGTTGAGTTTAAACTTTCATTCTTAGACTATGGTAATTATGATAGTTAGATTAACACTTTTGAAATGTGTGATTTTAAATATAAAAGTAGGTTAAAATTATATTTTCACTAACAAAAATATTCTGTAAATTCATTAGATATTGATAATTTAGAAATAAAATTCAATTATTAATAAAAAATAGAGTTATAAACCCGCACTTAATTTAATTATATTTTTTTAATAATCATTTGGTTTATGATCCATTTTTAATTTCAAAGTAACAAAACAAAATCACTTTTCAGTTTTGGAAAAGTGAATAATGAGTTAAATGATATATAACTATCAAATATTTATGTTTATTTCTTTCCACAAAGTAACAACAGAATATCTAATTATTAGAATCTTTTGCTGCATTAAAGATTAATGCAAAATATTACAAAACACTTATATTTAAAGCTATCGTTAAATATATACTAAAGTTTGAAATATATTTAGTTGCTTTGAAATTGCTCACCAGCCCGTAGAGGGTGTTTAATCATAGTATATATTTATAAAAGTAGTATAACTCAATATCGTTATTATAGTAACTCAGATAAATTATAACAATCATCAAAGTTCAGTGTTAAAATTGACTAACCCATCTCACTGTAACTTACAATATTTTGAAAACTTAACATATCAACTTGAAGAGGATATAACACACTAGTTATCATACCAACTTTTACGATTTACTGTTCAGAGTTGACAAAGATATCATATACTTTCTCAGTTTATGTAGATGAGTGTGAGAGATGTAAAAAAAGACTTGACGTATTCGCAATCGCATACACCCTGTGAAGCAAACATTAAGACGCATATTGGCATGAAACCACCATATATGTATTAATATTATTCATATAGATTTAGAGTTTCTAGTTTGAATTTTTCTCGAGCTATAAGTTTTTCACATTGTTGTAAAAAGGTCACTTGCCATATAAATAAGTAATACAAATATTAATCATAATTAAGCTTTTATCAATATAATAATATAATAATATTCACTCACATGATTTGTTGGAGGCTCTTAGCTACTTCCATGACAACTTTGTTGAATCTCACTGATTCTAACTCAAGCCAGCACATAGGTTAGCAATGTCATGAAGTAGAACTATGTACCTCGGCCAGTAAGATGTTTCATAATAGCCTCAATAGCTTCCTTACAGTATGAAGCTGATGATATCTTGAGCGCTTTGAGATCATACAAACTATGCAATACCCACCAAATCACAGGTGACAGGTATACCAGTACATTCCAGTTTTGCATTTCTCCAGTTAGCATGAATATTGCATTTAACGAATCCATTCATCGGAGATTGCTAAATCTGTGAACTCCTAATACTGCAAATAAATTTTTTGGGCTCTTTGTTTATCTCCGAACACAGACATTCCTCTTCCATTGCATGTTGAATCTTAATCGAGAATGATTCCTAAATTCCAAACATACTGAATCGAGTTTCTATTTTCATAGATCATTCGTAAAATCGAAGGTATGACTCTTCAAATTCAAATTAGCTTTAAATTAGTGGACTAGATATAGAATTAATTTTTGTTTAGAAACCCATTCAAATAAAGTACTGCTGCCCAATTAACTAGTTAATATGGGCTGCAGCTGCCGAAGAAGCTCTCTCAATCTCTCTTACATATAAATAGGAAAATTAAAAATTTTGTACGCTTAAGAGATTGTGTGAGTAAATAAAGGATGAAACCTGAGAGTAAGAAGAAGAGAATCCTTATCAAGCAAGAGGATGATGATGATGATTTTACTTGCAATCTAAGCTATCTCAAGGAAGTTATAGAAGACTGCACCAACGAAAATAATAAGACTAGTTCCACCAAAAATCAGTTGGATATGTCGTCAATGTCACAGACTCTGTCCCTGGTGAACTGTAAGCTAAATCGGAAGGAGGGCGGAGAAAAAGAGCCGTCTTTAGCCTAGTGAATTCTGCATCGTAAGATATAATCAAAACATATATCTTATAGAATTTATTTTGAAAAATTAGTAAGATATAATAAAAAAAATTATTTTTGTAAAAATTATGATGAAAAATAATAGTTTATTCAAAACTTTAAATGATCTAATCCAAAATATAATACTACAGAAAACTAAAAATATTTATAAGAACGAAAAACATGAAAATCTATTTGCAATATTATTTTTGAAGTGTCATCAAAACCCGGCCAGTGGAAATAAAAATGAAAGGAATATCATGGATGTTTTTTGCGGTTACCAAACTCAACCTCAAAAATATTCACATGAAAGTTGAAAGAAAAACACAACAATAATTATTACATAATCAAAACATAATTATTTTTCTTTAAAAAATTAAAAAACTAATAAATAAATTTCTATCAGTAAAGTAGATTTTTTTTTCTCATGAATACACATCGTCATGTGAAAAAATTTACCACATTTGAAAATTTATCCAATACAATTTATCAGTAAAACATGAATATAATGTTATTTTCTCCATTAATATATAATGAATTGTTGTTCTGTAAAGTTTAAAGTTTCATTCTTAGACTATGGTAATTATGGTAGTTATTGTAAAAATTTCAAATGTGTGATTTTAAATATGAAAGTAGGTTAAAGTTATATTTTCACTCACACAAAAATTCTGTAAATTCATTAGATATTGATAATTCCTAAATAAAATTTAATTATTAATAAAATATAGTTATAAACCCACCATTAGTTTAATTGTTTTTTAAATAATAATTTGTTTTATTACCTATTTAAAATTTTAAAGTAACAAAAAATCACTTTTCAGTTTTGAAAAGTAAATAATGGGTTAAATAATATATCACTTTCATATATTCATGTGTATCTCCTTCCACAATGTAAAACATAATATATAATTATATATATATATAAAGGTATATAAAGATATATTCAAATATGTACTAAAATTTGAAATATGTTTAATTGCTTTGAAATTGCTCACCCGCCCGTAGGACGGGCTAACTCTAGTACCAATAAAACAATTCAAACTACATGTAAATCTTTAGGTTATGAGTTCACCCTAGCCAAACTTATTTGGAGAGGTTTTACCATTAAAATTTAATAAATCAAATAAAATTACGTAAACATTTATCAACTCAAATTTATAAAATTAGCATTTCAGACAATTATAAACCAATAGAAGATTCAGCAGCTACCGCAACCCCTGCTTCAGATTGTATTTGTAGATACATAATTATTTTGAATATATTAACTATTTCAAATAGAAGAGCCAGCTTTGCTTTAAAATCCACGCTTCATACAATATTGTTTGATATTATTTTCTAAATTACATGTTCTTGGATCCAAACCAACCTGATATGTATAAATATATGAATGGTGCTTAAACCTATGCTTTAAAAATCTCAAGACAAATAAAATCTGATAACAAAACATCAGAGTACAAGACAAAAATTTAAGCTACCGCTAGTGCATAAACCACCCAATATGACACCACAAAAACCATCAAAGAAACAATAAAAAAAACGACTAAAGTCTGTGTATCTTAGCTTACCTATAATCTACACTAACCTCCTTAACTATGATTTGGTTCTTCAAATGTTGTGAACCATGTCTCCTCTATTACATTGTATTAAAAAATAGAGAAAACATGTTGCTGGAGAGGAAAAATGAGACAAATGGAGTCGTTGTTTTATTTATCATCAGAGATACTCCCAGAGCTCTTTTATTGTTTGATAATGTTGGGTTAAAAAAGCTTAATTCATATTTGATAGAAGTGAGAGAGTTTGATTGATAAGGAGAAATAGGCTTAGAGTCGGAGAAAACAAGTAAAAAAATAACAAACTCAGTAGCCAGCTAAGCTAACAAGAGTGAAGAATGGAAGTTTTCCAAGTATGCTTAGAATAAAAGTTCCATCCTTCCATCCTTATCTTTAATCAGATAAAAGAGGTGTCTTGGCACAAAAATGATTGATTTGTTCTTCTTCACAATAATATTGTAGGAAGAATATAAGTTTCTTTAGTTGCAGATGTAACTAGGCTTTAGTAAATAATCAAAACAGATATCTTATAGAAGTCAATTTAAAAAATAAATAAGATATGATAAATAAAACAATATATATATATTTTTATTGTAAAAACTAAATTGAATAACTTGAATTTGGTGAAAATTAATTAACAAAAAATATGATCTAATCCAAAAATGTATATGATCTAATCCAAAAAATAAAATTATAGAAAACTAAAAAATATTTATAAGAACGAAGAAATGAGAATCCATTTACGATATTATTTTTGAAATTTCATCAAAACCCGACCAATGGAAATAAAAAATGAAACAAATATCGTGGATATTTTCTGTGGTTATAAGCTCAATCTTAAAAATATTCACATGAAAATTGAAAGAAAAACACAACAGTTATTATTACATAATCAAGCATAATTATTTTTTTTATAAAAAAATAATAAAATCAAATAAATAAATTTCTATTAATAAAGTAGATTTTTTTTCTCATGAAAACACATCATCAAGTGAAAAATTTACCACATTTGAAAATTTATTCAATAAAATTTATCAGTAAAACATGAGTATAATGTTGTTTTCTCCATTAAAAGCTCTAATGAACTGTTGTTTTGTTGAGTTTAAACTTTCATTGTTAGACTATGGTAATTGTGATAGTTAGAGTAACACTTTTCAAATGTGTGATTTCAAATATAAAAGTAAGTTAAAATTATATTTTCACTAACACAAAATTCTGTAAATTCATTAGATATTGATGATTTAAAAATATAATTTAATTATTAATAAAATAAAGTTATAAACGCCCACTTAGTTTAATTATATTTTTTTAATAATCATTTGGTTTATCATCCATTTAAATTTCAAAGCAACAAAAAAATTTCACTTTTCAGTTTTGAAAAGTGGAAAATGAGTTAAATGATATATCACTATTAGATATTCATGCGTATCTCCTTCCACAATGTAAAACATAATATATAATTATTATAATCTTTTGCAGCATTAAATATTAATGCAAAATATCACAAAACACTTATATATAAAGCTCTATTCAAATATATACTAAAATTCGCTCACCCGCCCTTAGGGCGGATTTAATCCTAGTATTTAAATAAGAGTAGTATAGCTCAATATCGTTATTATAGTAACTCAGATAAATTATAGCAATCATCAAAATTTAATGTTAAAATTGACTAACCCATCTCACTGTAACTTACAATATTTAGAAAACTTAACATATCAACTTGAAGAGGATATAACACACTAGTTATCATACCAACTTTTACGATTTACTGTTCAGAGTTGATAATGATATTATCTACTTTCTCAGTTTATGCAGATGAGTGTAAGAGATGTAAAAAAAGACTTGACGTATTCCCAATCTCATACACCCTGTGAAGCAAACATTAAGACGCATATTGGCATGAAACCACCATATATGTATTAATATTATTCATATAGATTAGAGTTTCTAGTTTGATTTTTTCTCGAGCTATAAGTTTTCACATTATTGTATAAAGATCACTTGCCATATAAATAAGTAATACAAATATTAATCATAATTAACCTTTTATCAATATAATAATATAATAATCTTTAATCAGATGCATCGTTGGAGGCTCTTAGCTATTTCCATGACAACTTTGTTGAATCTCGCTGACTCTTAGCTACTAAGTCTTTAAATTCCCAATACTTTCAATAATTTCTTTGGGCTCCATGTTTATCTCCGAACATAGACTTGCCTCTTCTATTGCATGTTTAACCTGAATCAAGAATGATTTCTAAACTCCAAATATACTGAATCGAGTTCCTATTTTCACAGATCATTCGTAAAATCTAAGGTACGACTCTTCAAATTGAAATTGGCTTTAAATTAGTGGACTAGATATATAATTAAAATTTTTGCTTAGAAACCCGTTCGAATAAAGTATTACGGCCCAATTCACTTGTAAATAAATGGGCTAGCGCCGCCGTCGAAGCTCTCTCAATCTCTCTTACATATAAATTGGAAAATTGGAATGTTCTTATGCTTGAGATTGTGTGAGTAAATAAAGGATGAACCATGAAAGCAAGAAGAAGAGAATCCTTATCAACCAAGAAGCTGATAATGACGATTTAACTTGCAATCTAAGCTCTCTCAGGGAAGTTATAGAAGACTGCACCAAAGAAAATAATAAGACTAGTTCCACCAAAAATCAGTTGGATATGTCGTCATTGTCGCAGACTCTGTCCCTCGTAAAGCGTAAGATAAATCAGAAGGAGAGACGAAGAAAAATAGCATTCTTTAATCAAAACATATATCTTATAGAAATCATTTTGAAAAATTAGTAAGATAACAAATAAAAATATATGTTTTATGAAAATTAAATTGAATAATTTTAATTTGGTGAAAAATAATTAACAAATAATAGTTTATTCAAAAATTTACATGATCTAATCCTAAATATAAACCTACAGAAAACTAAAAAATATTTATAAGAACCAAAAAATGAAAATCCATTTACAATATTATTTTTGAAGTTTCATCAAAACCCGACCAATGGAAATAAAAAAAAAATAAATATCATAAATATTTTTTTGTGGTTACCAAGATCAATATAAAAAATATTCACATGAAAATTGAAAGAAAACACAACAGTGATTATTACATAATCAAAATTTTTTTTTTTGAAATTAATAAAATCTACTAACTAAATTACTATTAATAAAGTACAAAAAAATTTCTGATGAAAATACATCCTTATGTGAAGAAATTTACCACATTTGAAAATTTATCCAATAAAATTTATCAGTAAAACATGAATATAATGTTATTTTCTCCATTAAGCTCTAATGAACTGTTGTTTTGTTTAGTTTAAACTTTCACTCTTAGACTGTGGTAATTATGATAGTCAGAGTAACACTTTTAAAATGTGTGATTTTAAATATAAAAGTAGGTTAAAATTATATTTTCACTAACAATTTTTTTTTAAAATTCATTAGATATTGATAATTTAGAAAGAAAAATTAATAATTATTAAAATAGAGTTATAAACTCGCACTTAGTTTAATTGTATTTTAAAATAGTCATTTGGTTTATTGTCCATTTAAAATTTCAAAGTAACAACAAATGTCACTTTTTAGTTTCGAAAAGTGAATAATGAGTTAAATGATATATCACTATTTGATATTTATATGTATCTTCTTCGATAATGTAAAACATAATATCTAATTGTTATAATCTTTTGCAGCATTAAAGATTGATGCAAAATATTACAAAACACTTTATATATATATATATAAAGCTGTATTCAAATATATACTAAAATTTGAAATATGTTTAGTTGCTTTGAAATTGTTCACCCGCCCGTAGGACGGGTCTAACGCTAGTACCAATAAAAAGCTACATGTAAATATTTAGGCTATGAGTTCACCCTAGCCAAACTTAGTTTGAGTGGTTTTAACATTAAAATTTAATAAATAAAATAAAATTACGTAAACATTTATCTACTCAAATTTATAAAATTAGCATTTCAAATAATTATGAACCAATAGAAGATTCAGAAGCTACCGCAACCCCTGCTTCATATTGTATTTATAGATACATAATTATCTTGGATATATTAACTATTTTAAATAGAAGAGCCAGCTTTGCTTTAAAATCCACACTTCATACAATATTGTTTGATATTGTTTTCTCAATTAAATGTTCTTGGATCCAAACCAACCGGATATGTGTAAATATATGAATGGTGCTTAAACCTATGCTTCTGAAATCTCAAGACAAAATAAAAATTATAACAAAACATCAGAGTACAAGACCAAAAATTTTAGCTACCGCAAGTGCGTAAACCACCCAATATGACACCACAAAAACCATCAAAGAAACAAAAAAAAACGACTGAAGTCAGTCTATCTTAGCTTACTTACAATCTACACTTAACCTTTTTAACTATGATTTGGTTCTTCAAATGTTGTGAACCATGTTTCCTTTACATTGTATTAAGATCAAACACAAATGTGGTTTTGGAACACATATATTTGGCAAACCCCCTTTATGAAAACTCCATTAACATGTGTTAATTTTATATCAAATAACATATTTGAGATAAACTAGGTCTCAAATATCAAATGTCCATATATTACTGACAGTTGTTAATTAGTTGATTATATATTAAGCTCATTTCAAAAAATCTTTTTTTTTTGTTTAACTACTGATATTATTGAAATTTGGCTAACTCAAGTTTAAAACAATGTTACAAAAGGTGTATAATCAATGAAAAAAAAGTTTAAAACAGTGTTACAAAAGGTGTATTAACATCCTCAAGAGGTATGCATTTAGGTATATAATTACGTCCAACTTGTGATTTACATCATGCATCCTCTGCATTGCTGGAAGGTGTGTTAACATCAATATTTGACACCATATAAAACTTTTAAATTTTTTGTTCAGTTTCAAATTGGTTTAGTTATACCTATTAATATCCATAAATTTCATTCGGAAAAGAGTGACCCTACAAATAAAAAGGGAGGCAAGAAAAGAAATCAGCCTATAGTGTTGTTACGTAGAGAACAACATACAAAAAAAAGGAAAAATAATAAGATGAGATCAAAGAGAGATGGAAAAAAAGAAATATTCACAGAAAAAGGAAATGAAGAACGAGTTTCTCTGAATTCTTTCTTGGGAAGGTGAAAAATATAAAGGGAGAGTCGACAGATTGAAAGAAAGATAAATGAAACTCCATGAACATGTATTGATTTTATATTTTTATATCCATTAACACGTATTGATTTTATATCAAATAACACATCCTAACCGAAACAAGGCGACTCTCACAGTGCCAGTCCAACATTAGATGACTTAGCGACATACGTTTTTACGTTTTTTTGTTATATATATATATATATATATATGTGTGTATGTGTATAAATATAAATCGTAGTAGATCGTTAGTAACTCATTTAACTCCACTAGTAATTGGTGAAGATAATTTTCTAGCAATGTTTGTCAGCGTTATTATAAACATTTGACTATAATCGTTAATAACTTTACTAAAGTCAATTATTATTTCGAAATTTCACATTAAGTCATTATTATCCAACAATAAAGTATTCAATATATTTATTCAAAAAAATGTATACAAAAAAATTAAAAAGTTCTTACGAATTTTATTATTATAAAAATATATATTATATTTTCATTTAAATACTAAAACTGCTTAAATATGAAAAAAATAAATGAAAATATGTACCATCAATTTTTTTTTTTACTTAAATTTTCATTTTATTGAAAAACTTTAAATACAACTACTACATAAACGAAAAAAAAAGCAAAACTACAGGGAAAGCTTCAGAGAATTTCAAAAATCAAAAAAATCTGAACCAAGACGCCAACACCGAGCACTCTCCTGCCTTCAGCTGTTGGGCCCTAGCCAGAGGATCCAATCTAAGTCGAATGGTACGCTTTATCTCAGCTATGATAGCCCCAGGCGGTCTAGCAACATCTGTATGGACTCTAAAATTCATCTCTTTCCAGATGAGATACAAGCAAGCTTGGTGAACCAACCTGATGATCAAAGTCACATTGTTGTCTCGTGAGGGCTTAATTAACCACCTGAGCACATCCTCAAAGAGAATAGGCGGAGTGAGGTGGAGCCTGGAAACAAAGAAAGACCAGACCTGTTCACTGAAAGAACACTGAAAGAATAAGTGTTGCCTATTTTCCTTTTGCGCCAGACAGAAAACACAATCTTTAGGAACCAACAATCCCCATCTGATAAGTCTATCTCTAGTAACCATTATATCCCTTGCTGCAATCCAGGTTAAGAAAGCATGTTTTGGAATTCGGCCTACAAACCACACAGCTTTATGCCAAAATACTTCCTCGTTACTTGGAAATAAGGCTCTCCATGTTTCACTCGTAGAAAACTTTCCTGAACTGTTTTGACCATTAACAAACCAGACATATCTATCATCAACATCAGAGTTCATAACCTGTTGAGAGTCAGGTACGCAGCTCTTAATCAGAGTAATAATAGGGTTGCGACTCCTGCTCCTTTCAAAAATTCAACCCTCATTGGTCAAAGCATCTGCCACAACCGCATTTATAGTGATTCCAGTACTGATCGGACCTCTCGGGCCTACCAGATCTATTAAAGGACCCTTCGACGTCCAATTATCCATCCAAAAACTTTCTGTGATCCCGGAGCCAATCTCACAGTGGACAAAAGGCCTAGCCAAGGCTCTCAATTTACATATGGCTTTCCAAATCCAGCTGCTACCACTCCTAGGTTCAAGAGACCAAAAATTCTCATTACCAATCAGGTTTCTCCTCACCCAAGAGACCCATAGCGAACCCCCCGCTGTGAAAATGAGCCAAATTAGCTTAAGGCCGAGTACTGTGCTCCAGTCTGCTAAGCGTTTTAATCCCAGTCCTCCCTCTGCTCTCGAGAACAGACCGAATCCCATGCAATCTTAGCTCCCCTCGCTGAATTTGGAGCGCCATTCCACAGAAAAGCAGAACACATTCTCTCGAGAATCCTGACACACTCATTCGGGATGACAAACATTGACGCCCAGAAGGATATAGTAGAATAAACCACTGACTGAATCAACTGAAAGCGTCCAGCAAAGGATAGATGTTTAACAGTCCAAGAGCTAAAGCGAGCCTGAATCTTGTCCAGTAGAGGTTTGAAGTCAGACTTGGTCATCTTTCTCGGAGATAATGGGACCTCCAAGTAGCGAACTGGAAGAGAACCTTGCGCAATACCCAACTCTCTAGCCATTTCCCGACATCTGCTGTCATTGCCTCCATCTAAAAGAAGCTATGTTTTCTCTTTATTGATCCGAAGCCCTGATACTTCCCTGAACTCATTTAAAATCTCCAAAATCCCTCTCAGCGACTCGACAGACCCGTCAAAGAATATCAAGACGTCATCAGCAAAACTTAGATGAGTAATCAAAAGAGCCTCACATTCAGGGTGAATCTGAAACCTCCCATTTACAGCACCCTCATCTAACATTTTCGACAACACGTCCATGGCAATGACAAATAACAGAGAAGAAATCGGATCTCCCTGCCTAAGACCCTTCTTACCCTGGAAGAAGCCATGCAGTTCCCCATTCACTGCTACACTGTAAGATGGAGTAGTAATGCACTCCTTAATCCATCCCACAAACCTATCTGGTGACTCAATAGCTTTGAGAAGCTTCAGCACAAAGTCCCAATTTAAGTTATCGTATGCCTTTGACAAATCAATCTTCAAACATCCTCTAGTAGTTGAACCATCGCAATGAAAATCCCTTACAAGTTCTGATGCCAAGAGGACGTTCTCACAGAGCAGAAGATCCTGAATAAAACCCACCTGATTTCTTTGCACAACTTCAGAAACACAGATCTTTAATTTCTGCTTCAGCAACCTCGCTATAATTTTATAAATAGTCGAGCAGAGTGAGATCGGCCTGAAGGAAGAGAGGTGATCAGCGTCTATAACCTTCGGGATGAGAGAAATAGCGGTCACATTAAACTTCTTATACATTCTGCCGGCTTCAAAAAACTCTCTTACTGCCCCAACTGTATCAGAGCCAACCACTTGCCAAGCTTCCCAAAAGAACTCAGCAGCAAACCCATCAGAGCCTGGGGCTTTATTCTTAGGCATCCCAAACAACGTCGACTTAATTTCGTCGTCAGACGGAATCATCACAAGCTGATCACTTACCAGCTGAGGGCATCTGTAAGGAATAAGAACTCTCAAGTCCTCTACTGACAATGGCGTAATCATAATGTCTTCAGTACCTAGGATGTTCTGAAAGAATGCAACCACCATTTCCTTTATCTGCGATTTATTGAAAACCATGTTCCCATCTCCATCCTTCAGATATCTGATTGAGTTACGAAACTGGTGAGCTAGAACTGCCTTATAGAAAAATTTGGTATTGGCATCACCACAGAATAACCACCTAATCCGAGCCTTCCTATTAAAGAAATTCTCCAAAGCTGACTCAAAGAACTGCCACTTCTTTCTCAACACAAATTCTTGTCTGAAGAGAATATCTGTCGGATTAACAAGAAGTTGCTCATGCACCTCCTTGAGAGCAATCATAGCATCCCTAGCTTTCTGCTGAATGTTACCAAACCCTTCTCTATTAAGACGTCTGCAAGTAGCTCTGGCTCTTTTAAGTCGCTGACCAATAGAGAACAACTTCGAGCCCACTGGGATCAACTCCTCCCAAGTCTTTAACAGCTCTTCCATAAACTTCGGATGAGTAGAAATAAAGGAGAAATACTTGAAGCTTACTTTCCTAGTTTTTGTTTCCGTCGAGAAGTTTACCACTGCAGGCGAATGATCTGACTCTCCAGGAGCATGAAAGACAGTAAAAGCTTCAGGATACACCTCTCTCCCCTTATCATTACAGATCACTTTGTCTAGCTTTCTCAATATAGGGTCTTCCGGACGATTATTCGACCAAGAGAAAAACGTCCCCCTAAAATCCATATCCGATAAACCACTCTCCACCAAGCACTCCTGCAACTCCTCCATTCCTCTCACCGGTAGATCATAAGGTAACAGAGAAAAATGCTCAGTTGCTGTCAAAATCTGATTAAAATTACCCAAAACCACCAAAGGAGTCGAAGAGACAAGGTGGTTATTCGCTACTGAAAGCAAATCTGTCCACAAACTTCTACGCTCCACCTCAGTATTCCGAGCATACACAAAAGCAACCGTGCAGTTCGTATTTGTCGCTGGATCCAGAATTCCACACACAATTAACTGATTCGTCTTCAAATACACAACCACTGAGATCGCAGGATTCCAAATCAACGAAATCCTCACACCTACTGCCTGAGAGTAATTATGATCAAATCTCCAACCAGGAGCAACAGCTCCTAACACACTGAGGAAATTCTCCTCCTGTACACGAGTTTCCAGAAGCGCTCCCACTGACGCCCCAAGATTATTCAGCCAAACTCGAACTGCTCTACTTCTACCAGCACTATTTAAACCTCTAATATTCCAACTAAAAAGCTTCATATTTACAGAGAAGGGAAGGTGATCAGTAACCAGAAGACTTATTCAAGGAGCTTCCTCGAATAAGAAACTTATATTTTTCGCTTTGTGTATCACATTCTTCACAGCTTCTACGAAGTGTCTCACGACGCATTGCTTTTCTGGCTGCTTTTGAATGTTTTGTGAACCACACAGACCCATCATCATCTATCTCACCATCTTCTTTCTTATACCCTTCTGGAACCTCAAAGTCATTCCCAACCGAAGCTATCACTAAAGACTGGCCCACCTTTGAAACGATCCTGGTATCCAGAGACGGAAGATTGGACTCAGATGGTGAACCATAAGGAGGGAGAGCCCCTGAACCTTCCAAGGGAGAGCTCAAAGCCCTTGCTTTAGCTCTTGAGCGAGATCTCCTTCTAGACCTGGATCTAGCTCTTCGATTCTTGCTCTCACCCGTTTCCTCCTTAGCAGATGAAGTTTCATCCACGCCTTGAGACTCACTCTTACCAATCATGATCTCAGATTCCTCAATACCAGCAGACGGGGCAGGCTCTCCTTCTTGTTTTGCCTCATTGCTCTTTGGAATCCTGGATTTTGATCTGGTACGATGACACCTCTGTCCTTTTCTCCGAAGATGACTAAGATCCTGCTCTGTACCAGCTCCAACTGATCTAATATGTACCATCATATTATATACCATCATATAATATGTACCATCATATTATATACATATGCAATTGTTTGGATGTCTTGTCCTCTGTGTCGGCCATGGTCTGTCTATACCTCGATTTTTTGTTTATTATACTCACATATGCATTAGTAGGCCCATGGTTTTTTAAAAAAAATTTCTTTACTATTTATAATAAATTTTGGAGAAATTAGATAAATTTTTCCTCTGTAAAATCTCAAACCTAGAGTTAAATGTAATTCATTTATAAAATTTGAAATTTTGCCCCCCTCCCCCACCCCCCTAATTAAACTTTTTAGATCCGCCACATGATGCAGAAAGGGGAGAGTGCAACATTCCTAAAACAAGATCAACAAATTTATCACAAGAAAGTACATTTGGTTCTATTATAAGGAATCTGAATATACACAATATAATCAGATCTCCTCAAATCACTCTAGTTACGTATTATGTTCAATCACATTAACTCTGTACATATCGTATTACCATTTCCTACGTGTATACTCTGTATAAATGTAAACATCCTTCATCAATAATATTCATTCAGTCTTAAACATTTTATATGGTATCAGAGGTTGTGATCTATACCTAAAATTCTCCATTTTTTTTTCTTCTTCTCCTTCAACAATGGCCGTCAATGCCACCCTTGAAACTCTTACCATCAACAATGGCTCCCTCTTCCATGTAAACATGTCCAACATTACCAAGCTCAATGCTTCCAACTACCTCATGTGGTCTCGCCAGATTCACGCACTTCTTGATGGCTATGATTTAGCCTCATTCCTTGATGGCTCCAAGCCCATCCCAGATCTAGTTCTCACCACTGCTGAAAACACAACGGTGGAAAATCCTGCTCATGTGGTCCACAAACGCCAGGACAAGCTGATTTACAGCGCAATCATTGGTGTTGTCTCTCTCCCCATCCAGCCCCTCCTCTCCCGTGCCAACACAACTGCAGAAGTTTGGAGCACACTTGCTTCAATCTATGCGAAGCCAAGTAGAGGCCACATCAATCAGTTGAAATATCAACTCAAACAGTGGAAAAAAGGGACGAAAACAATTGATGAATACCTCCAAGGACTCACCACAATAGTTGATCAACTCGCTCTTCTTGGCAAAGTTCTGGATCTTGAAGATCAGATCGAGTTTGCACTTGATGGGCTTCCTGAGGAATACAAGCAAATCGTTGACCAGGTGGAAAGCCGTGACCATCCTCCACTCTCAGCGAGCTTCATGAGAAGCTTCTCAACTATGAAGCCAAGCTCCTCTCTACCCAAAACCCATCACCATATCCAGTCTCTGCAAACGTTGCAACAAACCGTTACCGTCCTCACCAGCGCCACAACAACAACAACAACAACAACAAGTCTCAGACGTGGCAACCATCACAGAACAGTAACAACAGTCAAAACCAAAACCCAAAACCTTACCTTGGTCGCTGCCAACTATGTGGAACTCAAGGACACAATGCACGCCGATGCAATCAACTCACTCAACAGCACGGTTCCCAGCAGCCGTTCACACCATGGAAACCTCAAGCCAACCTTGCTGGGATGATGCATCCCACAACTCTGTGGCTCCTTGACTCTGGTGCCACACATCACATCTCCTCCGACCTTGCTAACATGTCCCTGCATCAGCAATACAATGGAGGAGAAGAAGTGATTGTTGGAAACGGCTCGGGTCTTCCAATAAGTCATAAGGGTTCAACTCTATTACCTTCTTCAACTCGTTCCATCAAACTAACAGATGTGCTCTGTGTTCCTCAAATACAGAAAAATCTCATCTCTGTCTACAAGCTTTGCAACACTAATCAAGTTTATGTGCTATTTTTTCCCACATGTTTTCAGGTGAGGGATCTCAAAACGGGGGACCTATTATTCCGAGGGAAAAAGATGAATGAGCTTTATGAGTGGCTGGTCTCCTTACCTCTCGCCTCCACCTATCATACAGCTATCGCCAACCTCAAAACCACACCCACCGATTGGCATGCAAGACTAGGCCACCCAGCCCATTCTATTCTCAAAACCATCATCTCTAAATTTTCTTTACCGCTTACTACTTCATTGTCTCAGTCTTCTATTTGCAGCGATTGCTTGCTTAATAAAACTCATAAACTTGCTTTCTCCCAGTCAACCATTACTTCAACTCGTCCTCTTGCGTATCTTTTCTCAGATCTCTGGACATCCCCTATATTTTCAAACGAAAATCACAAATATTACCTTGTAATAGTCGATCATTTCAGTCGCTATACTTGGCTCTATCCCCTTCAAAAGAAATCCCAGACCAAAGAAACCTTCATACGATTTGCAGCCCTCGTTGAAAACAAGTTCCAAACCAAAATCTCCACCTTATTCTCAGGCAATGGTGGTGAATTTATTTCTCTCAGATCATTCCTAGCTACTAAAGGGATCACCCATCTAACCTCACCTCCCCATACCCCAGAACACAATGGTCTAGCTGAAAGAAAGCATCGACATGTTGTCGAAACAGGCCTTACTCTTCTAACCAAAGCCAACATACCCAAAAGCTTATGCTTTCGCCACTGACGTTTATCTAATAAACCGTATGCCCTCTCCAGTTATTTCCAACCAATCTCCATACTCAGCCCTCTTCAAAATCGAACCTAACTATACCAAGCTCAAGATCTTTGGGTGTCTCTGCTTTCCTCTCCTTCGACCATACAACTCTCACAAATTAGAACCTCGCTCAGTCTCATGTGTCTTCCTTGGATACTCTTTAACCCAAAGCGCTTATCTTTGTCTAGAACCCACTACAAACAGACTTTTTGTCTCTCGCCATGTGCGCTTTGACGAGTCCTCCTTTCCATATCATCGACTGAGACAAACTGAAACCAATCAAACCTCTCCCAAACCTGAGCCAACCTACTTCCCTCAAGCCACAACGATTCCCATTCAACCCCCACAACAAGCGGCCACTCATGCTCATTCCTCGGGTAATTTGACTCATGTGTTGAGTTCTTCATCTGGAACATCGACTCCGGCTCCTCAGCACACTCCGATCCCAACACAAGTTTCACCGACGTCGTCGCATCAAACATCGAACTATGTTTCTCCATCTATGAGCCATCAATTGCCATCACCACTAAATACAACTGAGGCCCATCAGCCCAACAATACTCAGCCAATTCCAGAAGCCCAACAAATCCCAACAAACAATCATCCTATGAAGACACGAGCAAGGAATCAAATTACTAGGCCCAATCCAAGGTACGGTCTTTCTGCAATTCTAGCAACTGCAGGTGATACCGAACAACGAACGGTGCTTCAAGCTCTCAAACACAAACAATGTCGAAGCTCTGTTTCCTCGGAGTTTGATGCACAAATGCGAAATCGAACATGGGATCTTGTTCCACCACCGAAGAATGCAAATATCATCGACAACAAATGGATATTCCGCCTCAAATATCTACCAGATGGAACGATCGATAAACATATATCGCGACTAGTAGCCAGGAGTTTCACACAACAGCCAGGCGTCGACTTTTTTGAGACTTTCAGTCCCGTCATCAAGTCCACCACAATCAGAACCGTCCTCGACCTAGCAGTAACTCGTGATTGGTGCTTGCGACAGATTGACATCAACAATGCTTTCCTACAAGGTGATCTCAAGGAAGATGTCTATATGCTGCAGCCACAAGGATTTGTTGATCCCGACCGACCGAATCAAGTGTGCAAGCTACGGAAAGCCTTATATGGGCTCAAACAGGCACCAAGGGCCTGGTACCAACAACTCCCACAATATTTACAACAACTTGGCTTTACAAACTCTGTCTCTGACACAGCCCTCTTCATTTACAAGCAAGGAACCACACTGATATACATTCTCGTCTATGTGGACGATATAATCGTCACAGGGAACAACACTTCTCTTGTGAATCAAGTACTTGACAAGCTCGCCAAACAATTTTCTCTCAAAGACATGGGCGAGCTCTCCTACTTTCTTGGCATTGAAGCAATCAGGTCACCACAAGGATTGCACCTCAGCCAACGAAAATACATCCTCGACTTGATTCAGAAATGGAATATGCAAGATGCTAAGCCTGCAGAAACACCAATGGCTACCTCCCCTAAGCTGACACTTGCTGGTGAATCCCACTCTGATCCACGGGTGTACAAACAACTTGTTGGGAGCCTACAATACTTGTCTTTCACTCGCCCTGACATAGCTTTTGCAGTCAACAAACTCTCACAATACATGCACAAGCCAACCAAAGACCATTGGATAGCAGCCAAAAGGGTCCTACGCTACCTCATCAGCACACCAACTCATGGTCTCTTTCTTAACAAGTCTAATCCTCAGACACTACATGCCTTTTCTGATGCAGACTAGGCAGGCGATGGGGATGATCTTACCTCTACAAATGGCTACATTGTATACCTTGGAAACCAAGCTATCTCATGGTCTTCCAAGAAACAAAAGAGTGTGGCTCGCTCCTCTACAGAAGCTGAGTATAGGTCGGTTGCAAACACAGCTTCTGAACTCATTTGGGTAACCTCTCTTCTCACTGAACTTGGTTTTCCACAACGTCAAACACCTGTGATCTTCTGTGACAACATAGGAGCCACTTATCTTTGTGCAAATCCAGTATTTTACAGTAGAATGAAACATGTGGCCTTAGACTTTCACTTCATTCGAGAGCTTGTTCAACACCATCGGCTGTGTGTCTCTCATGTTTCAACCACTGATCAACTAGCGGATGGTTTGACGAAACCGTTAAGTAAGGCGCGCTTCCAATTGCTAAGTAACAAGATTGGAGTCTCTAAAGGTCCTCCATCTTGATGGAGGCTATAAGGAATCTGAATATACACAATATAATCAGATCTCCTCAAATCACTCTAGTTACGTATTATGTTCAATCACATTAACTCTGTACATATCGTATTACCATTTCCTATCGTATTACCATTTCCTACGTGTATACTCTGTATAAATGTAAACATCCTTCATCAATAATATTCATTCAGTCTTAAACATTTTATATCTATAAATTACTACTCCCTAAACAAAAGTTTATTACATGAAAAAAAATATTATTACATGATAAACTAATTAATATGATAAATTAACAAGTAATATACCAAATTTTGTGGAATTAGTGCCAATAGATATCCTAATCTAAACGAGAAAAATATAAAAACTGAAAACCATTATCAAATTCGGCGCCATAATTTTTTTTTTTTTTTAAATAGTTAACCCAAAACACTTTCTTTCTCAGCACGCAAGGTCTTCATCTTCTCAGCTTCCAACTCAATCTTTAGCTTCTCCACCATATCCAGAAGCTCTTCTTCTCTGTTCCTCTCTTCTTTCTCCCCACTCAAAGCTTCAATTATCACCAACACTCTTGCTCTTTGATGTTCTAAGCTTTTCTTCAACAGTTTCAGTTTCTCCAAAACCAGATCTCTGTCAAACCCCAACCCCACAACAACCTCACCTTCTTGTTCCTTAGCTTCCTCGTCTCGGTTTGACAAACCTAAACCAACTTCTGCTCCGGTTATCACGACCTTATCGCCTTCCGGTTTGTCTTGGATTCGATCTCCTTCACGTGGACTGACCTCAGAAGTGTCTGATTCAGTGGTGGGAAACACTGGACTAAGTTGAAGATCGTCTTCACGGAAGTTCCACCCACTGATCCTCCTGTTCTTCACTATCTCCTCATCATCTTCTTCATCTTCTTCAACACCCTTGATCAAAACCTGGCTCTCCATAAACATCTGTTCCGTGTTTGCCAGGCCTTGCAACACGTTCTTGACCACAAAATCAATTCCTTTGCAGTTCCTAAAGAAAGGATGCTTCAGCAACTTCTCAGCAGAAGGTCTCTTTGCAGGGTCTTGCTCAAGACACAAACCAACCATTTCTCTAAACGCTTTTGAGAACTTCTTCTTACCGCAGCCGCTCGTATTGATCTCGTAGTCAGCAAAATGAAACCTCTTGGTGATCTTCATGAGCAAACTCTTTAACGGCGGTAAGTGAGATAACGGAGGTCTACCGTGAGCTAACTCCAACGCCGTTATCCCGAACGACCATATGTCTGCCTTGAAACCGTACCCTGTGTGAGAGTGAACCACTTCAGGAGCCATCCAGTACGGAGTTCCCGCTATATCAGTCATCCTTAGAGAAGACGACGTCGTTCCAGACGACGTTGTCACGGGTTCATAAATGGATGCGGATACTCCGAAGTCAGCGAGCTTCACGGACCCATCCGAGTCTACAAGGATATTGCCAGCTTTGATGTCACGGTGCAGATGACCCTGGTCGTGTAGATAGGATATTGCATTAAGAGTTTCCTTGAGGAACACGGAGATGCAGTTTTCGGGTAACCCTTCAGGGAAAGAGGAAGAGACGATGGAATGAAGTGAGCCGCAAGACATGAAAGGCATGACCACCCAAAGGCACCGATCAACGGTGAAGGAACAGTAAGCGTTGAGGATGTTTGGATGAGAGAGAAGAGACATGGTCTTGGTTTCACGGCGAAGACTGTCGAAGTCAGCCCTAGACTGATCAAGATCGATGGCTTTGATGGCAACTACCGTCGAGTTCATTGGAATGCATACGGCTTTGTAGACTGAAGCACTGACACCAACGCCTATTTTGCATATGATCTCATAAGCCTCGGCTTCAAGTGGAAACTCGAGCTTGTTCCGAGCCATAACGAAAGAAAGAAAAGTACACTCTTGTTTAGTATATTTTTTTTGAAGGGTAATAGTAACATGAGGCTATTCATATAGGGATGAACGTAGAGTGGTCATGAGATTTAGCACGTGAACTTCAAAAAGAGAAGAGAGCATTAAATGTATAAAAAAGCAGAACCTTATCTCTATGATTACTGGTGATGAATATGTTGATGGGATTATAAGATGAAACATGTGAAAGTGCTAACTAACTAACCTGGTCTTTCGAGGGACCCAAAGGGCAAAACAAAATCTGACAACTCAAAGGGCCAAGGCATCTTCAGCTATTTTACAAAGCATGCCTTGTTCAAGTTAAGATCAGTCAATTGATGGACGCATACAGAAACATGGAAACAAAATCTTTTTTTTTTGTTGATTAAAAAAAAAGATCAGTACTTCAAGGATTGTCACACGAAGTTGCTTTGATTATGGGAAGAAGGTGAATACTGCTTTGATTTATAAATTTAATATATGCAGAACCTAATCTAGTAGTTAATAAACAATGGAAAAGTAAAAAGATATCTAATGTGATACTTCCTCTTTGGTATCATTTGTTACTTAACTTTGCCATTTACAAACATAAAAATGGCTTACACTTTTTTGTAGCAAAATTTGTTAAGAGGTTAAGAGTATGTAATAACAGTATGTAGACAAGGTAGATATGTAATATTTTTGTCTAGGTTCCTGGAACTTCAATGTTTTTGCGAAGTTTTGTACTTCCTTGTGAAGCCACTATCTATTAACCAAATTAACATAGTTGTCCTTGACCTTTTCCGACTCTTCACTTGGCACTAAATATCATGTGATCTCCATCATCTTCACATCTATCTCTGCTCGTTCATATTTCTTCGAAAGAAAATGTTTTGAGAATGTCTGACTTTTACACAGTTTTAGCATTCTTTCTTGTTTATTGAACCTCGTTGCTGATCAGCCATATTTTGTTTTTTTTTTTCCAACAGTCAATTTCTTTGCGGTTGTTTTTCTTACAAAACCAGCCCACTTTTTCATATTTTCGTTTATAACCAAACTTCTTTTTTTTACTGAATACTAAATGTGCCTTCTGTCATGTTCTCACTTTGATTTTCCACACGTTTTTCATGTTACCCGATAATGAAGTAAAATTTGTTGTTTCCTTCACGACTTCATCACGGCCACAATACTATCAATTTTTTATGGGAAAGATATGAAAATTTTCTAGACAATTTGATAGTCTGACTTCTCTTCACCATGAACCCTTAATTGATTTCCCAAATCAAATAATTAAGCGGTAAAATCTTTTATATTATCACCTTCGTTCTTCTTTAAGTTTTCATACTCCCTTCTCATGGATTGCAGTTTAATCAAACATTGTAATTGGAGTTCCTTAGAATTCAAATCTCAAAGCATCCTACGCTTCCTTTGAAGTAACCGCTGATGCTATGTGAGAGAATACCTGATCAGACACATCCATTTGTAGAATTTGTAGTGTATCATATCTTGTAGTGATGATTCTTCCCACTATGATTTATCAATTGCAAAACTCTAGGCGTTTTCCCTGTTTGTATCGATTGGTTTGGAACTCCATTATCTACCAATGTCCACAATTTTTGAGTTTTGAAAATTGTTGTCTTTTTAATGCACCATAAATCATTCTTGCCTTCATCAAATATGGGAATCACTTGTTCAATTGTTGCTTTTATCGTTTCTAATTTTTCTTTGAATCTTTTTTTGTAAACATTTGCTTCTTTTTGTGCTTTAGAAATACGGTTCTAAGTAAAAGAAACTTCCGAAGCCATACTAGAGTCTAGAGATGGAACAGCCTAGTAATGGATCGCTTCCCCCACTCGAAAAGAAATTATGGAGAGACCTATGGAAGATAAAGGCTCCACCAAAGCTCAAACATTTTCTTTGGAGATCGCTATCAGGGTGCACTGGCTGTTAAAGAACTATTGTGTAAGTTCGAGATACAGCAAGAACAGAAGGCACAAAATAATTTCAGAACACAAATCTCTTTTATTAGAAATCCTTTACACAATTTCTTACAGACTTGTTTGATCCGAATTACACAACTCGACACGGATCGATTTCTAACACACCCAACTTGCTTGAATCAACACCTGTTGATCAAGTCTCCCAATCACTCAGCTATGAAACCCCAAAACCCTTTTGTGTTTCTTTCTGAGAATTACAACGTGAAAGCTCTAACCCTAAAACTAGGTAAAAATCAAGATATATATTAAATAATATTTTCATATTATCTAATATATTATTTCCTATATTTTAGTATCACCAAATCTTCTAATTTGTGATCTAATCACGCTCCTTTAATGAATATTTCGTCAACCAAGTATATGGAAATATTCCACATCATCGCATCTTGATGTTTCCTTTTTACTTTCTGAAGCGTGTGTCACACACCATCCTCCGTGTGTAACACATTTACACGAACCAAAGCTCCACCACTGCAGCAATACATCAATCTCCAAGTTCTTGAGCTTATATTCTCCCCCTTTTTCACTGAGTTTTACAACTCAAGCTCACTCACTTCTAAACCCAATATGCATCATACATACCACCGAAGTACTAACTTAAACTCCCCCTGAATCAAGTATCATCTCCCCCTGCTTGAGTGAAAAACTCTGTGAAAAACTCTTAGTACCTTCTAAGCCATCGAACTGGTTCTTCAAGCTCAGTATATTGATCCCCCATTCGATTGTATGACACACTAGTATGTTCGCGTGACACACCTTTCGTAAACTTAGGATACAAATCCTTCTTAGCTATCCATACATGTCCATACCTTCTGGGTTCCACATAACAAAGGTTCATCCTCCAAGCTCGTTCAGTCTGGTTTCTCCTAGAATAACAGAAAGCAACACTATGCCATGTCTCACCACAAAAGTGACAACCATTCATTCTCTTAGCAACAACTCTTCTGTCTTGTATCTTTGGAACCAAAATCTTTGCTTGAGTTTCATCCTTTCGTTCAGCTGAAACAACTGGGATCGAGGGTTTTACAAACTTGATTCTTTCATTCTTGTCAACCTTTTGTGAAGTCGTCCCTTGATAACCCAAACCCCAATTGATTTTTGGAGACTGCCCAACTGACAAGATATGATCCAAACTTGTTGATCCACTGTTCAACATTCTCACTTTCTTGTAGTTCTCAGCAAGTTGTTTTTCCAGAAGCTGACTCTTCTCAAATTCTTGATTCAGAAGTTGTTTCATCTGATGAAACTTTATTTCAGACTTCTGTTGAACTTGGTTCTGCTCTGCAATAACTCTCTGAAGTGACTGAAGCTCATCTTCATTATCATTCTCTCTCACCCTACACTTTGATTCACCCATCGTATCAGTCTGTTCCATCTCTAGGGTGTTGACTTGATCTTTTAAGACACTGTTATCCTTGATGAACTGTATGTTTTCGTGACTGAGCTCTGCAAATTTACCAAAGAGAACCTTATACTCGGCTAGAAGATCTGCATCTATATCACTTTCTGTATCACTGTGTGACGCATCTGAATTGGTGTGTGACACGCCTGACATACGAATTTCATCTTTGGTGATGTCTTTTTCAGATCCTATAACTCCATGAAGAGCCACAAAATTGAGAGAATCTTCTTTTCTCTCTGTCATTTTATCACTGCAACGTCTCTTCATCTTCATCTTCTTGGTGTTCACACAATCTGATTTTATGTGCCCATAACCATTACATCCATTACACTTGATTTCTTTTCTCTTGAATGATGGACAATCTGTTTTGACATGCCCAATATCATGACAATTAAAACACACCACTGCCTGCCATTTATGTCTTTCTTTTTCTCTAGGCAGTCTGTCGCTGGACATCTTATTCAAAAGATTAATGGTTTCTTCAAGTTTCTGAATCATCAAGTGAATAGATTCTTCAAGCTTCTTAGCTCTCTGGATGTCTTCATCAACTGTAACTTTGTAATCTTGAGCTGCAGGCTTTAAATACTTAGATTCCAATTCCATCTCCCCAGCCTTTAATATCCCTACTACCTCAGCGAACTTCAGGTCATCAGTGTTCATTGTCAATGTTATCGCTGCTTTATGTGCTTCAAACTTAGTAGGCAAACATCTCAAAAACTTCTTCACCAGTTTTGCATCTACATATTTTTTACCTAAAACTTGTGCTTCATTAGCTATGGAGCTGAGCTTCGCACTGAAATCTCCTATCTTCTCATCATCACTCATCCTTATGTTTTCAAACTGTGATGCAAGCAGGTCCAATCTTATCCTCCTAACATTCGCAGTACCTTCAAACGCATTTTGTAGAATATTCCAAGCCTCCTTAGCTGATTCACAGCCTTGTATAAGCTCAAATTGCTTTCCATCTACAAAACTAAAGATTGTATCCAGTGCTCTTGCATTAAACCTTGAAAGCTTTTTCTCTGTTGCTGTCCACTTTGTCTTCAGTTTAGGTATCTTCAAACCATCTTCTTGCAGCACATACGGTTCTTCCCATCCAGATTGAACAACTGTCCATATATCTTCATCAGTTCCACGTAAGTTTGCTCTCATTCTCACTTTCCAATACCCATAATTCACATCATTCAGCAGCAACATATTTTGTGCCAACATCGCCATAATCTCTTCTCAGGATCCCACCTTGGTTCGAAGATCTCTTCTTCGTTTAGGTGTCTGGCTCTGATACCAATTGTAAGTTCGAGATACAGCAAGAACAGAAAGCACAAAATAATTCCAGAACACAAATCTCTTTTATTAGAAATCCTTTACACAATCTCTTACAGACTTGTTTGATCCGAATTACACAACTCGACACGGATCGATTTCTAACACACCCAACTTGCTTGAATCAACACCTGTTGGTCAAGTCTCCCAATCACTCAGCTATGAAACCCCAAAACCCTTTTGTGTTTCTTTCTGAGAATTACAACGTGAAAGCTCTAACCCTAAAACTAGGTAAAAACCAAGATATATATTAAATAATATTTTCATATTATCTAATATATTATTTCCTATATTTTAGTATCACCAAATCTTCTAATTTGTGATCTAATCACGCTCCTTTAATGAATATTTCGTCAACCAAGTATATGGAAATATTCCACATCATCGCATCTTGATGTTTCCTTTTTACTTTCTGAAGCGTGTGTCACACACCATCCTCCGTGTGTAACACATTTACACGAACCAAAGCTCCACCACTGCAGCAATACATCAAGCTCCAAGTTCTTGAGCTTACATATTGCAGACCCGAGGCATCCCTGTCGACTCCACGTGTCCTCAATGTGGCCAGGCCGGTGAATCGATATGCCATGTCCTCTTCACCTGTGTTAAGGCGCGACAAGTGTGGGATCAGGCGAACGTACCATTACCTCGCTTCGGATTTTCTCGTACTTCTGTGTTTTTAAACCTTTTCCATCTCTTATCGGTCGCAAGTAACCGTGGAGATAAGAATCCCAGCTATAAGGTGTTCCCATGGCTCTTGTGGCAAATCTGGAAGGCAAGGAACTCCTTTATTTTCAATAAGCAACGGGTTCACCCTCACCATGTTGTTGCTCAAGCTTATGAGGATGCTGACATATGGAATCAAGCTCAGGTTCCACTCTCGAGCAAGTTAATTCTCTTGGACCCAAAATATGGCGCAAGCCTCCGGTGGGGTTTGTTAAATGCAACGTGTGATCCTCTTGGATCAGCCATGACCGACCATGTGGTGTTTCTTGGGTTCTAAGGGATGCAGATGGGTCGGCCACTCTCCACAGCAGAAGAGCTTACTCTTACGTCCGTTCAAAAGAGGAAGCTAATCTCTATGCTTTGCTATGGGCTGTGGAGAGCATGAACAACCTCCATCAACACAATGTCCTCTTTGAAGCATCCGACATTGAAACAAGAAAGGTCATGATGGAGCCACATAATTACCCTCATCTCATGCACCTAGTATCTACGATCACTTTCAAGTTGGAAACCATTGAGGGTTGGAGTTTAAATCATACGGCCGCAGAGTGTAACTCTGTTGCAATGGCCATCGCTACATCAGTCACAACAGGTCATCGGTACCAATCCTACGTCGCTGCTAAAGGTCCAGCGTGGCTCTCACATACCCTATCTGCTGAAGCGGCCCATGAGCGTACCGTCATGAAGAGACACTACCTTTTGGTTACATCTCGTCTCTCTCTAACTCACTTTGTTACCTTAAATGCCTACTGGCATTTGCTGTTTCTTATAATGTTTGTTTCTTTTAAGGGCTTATAAACCCTTGCTACTGTCGTAGGGATCTCTCCTTTGAGGCCTCTCAAATGTTATTTATGAAATTCCAGTGTTAAAAAAAAGTAAAAGAAACTTTAGTTTTTTTAATAGAACAAATAAGAAGAGATGAATCTCTTAAAGATATCGCTATAAACTTACGAAACAATAAGTTTGGATTTTAACATCAGCAATAAGATTTCATATAAAAAATAATATATTACAAAGCGAACACTTAGATCATTGCATCTCTGCAATGCATCTTTCAATAAAAAGTTATGTTACTATAAATAAAGATTTGTGTCGATTTTTGCTTTATAACTCTTAGACAAATTTATTTAACCAAAAGTTATAATCTATTTTATACATGCATAGAACTAAACTTCTTGTTCTTCACATATCTATTTCAACGAGTTCAGCAAAAACTAAAAAATACCGGTTGATCTCTCAAGTTTCTAAGGAAGATTTATAACACTTAAAACCATACTGCATAAGGGATTCTGCAGCTCAGGTGGTTAAATCCTTCATTTTCTTTGTTAAAAAAGCCACATAGCTACTGCTATGCCAATCTACAGTATGCCATAATTCTTTTTTTTTCGACATCACACTATGTCATAATTCTTCTTTATTAATCTAATTATTAAATAGAAAAAAATAAGTAGTAGCAATGAAAAAAAAAATAAGAACAGAGTTTTGCTATTGACTTTATGACCCTAACTCTGTTAGATTTAAGTTATATCAATTTAAAAAAAAAAAAGTTGATATGATTATATCATTTAAGATATATAATTTATATAGATATTTTAAACCTCTGTCAATAGAATTAGTATGATATCATTTGGTTTTTAAAATGGATTTGAACTTTATTTAATATGGTTTTCATTATCAATTTGACTCCAAACTTTAATGGAAAATTTTACAAATATGAAATAAAAATCTTAAAACATACAAAATTATGTAGGTAACATAATAAACCAAAACAAAACTAGATTTGGATAATTTGATACACGATAATTTGGATTTGGTCAAAGAATGGGAATTATTTTCTATATGATTTTGTCAAAGAATGAGAACTATTTTCTATTTTGAGAACAAATATTTCATATGTTAGAGAAAGAGATATATGTGGTGATATTAGTTGGACCAGCGACTTTTTAATAATATTAAAAATGATTAAAAATGATTATAATATTTGAAAAGATGAAGTTAGATTTTTGATTGATATACTTTATACATAAAATTAAATTCAAATTCATTCATTCTATCATATATAACGAATTATATATATATATATATATATATATATATATATATATATATATATATATATATATATAATACATCATTTAAATTGTAATCAAAACTTTGATTGCATGAAATAGATTCCTACTCTTTTAGCGAAAAAGATTCTAAATACTATAACTGAAAACACTAAATTTCATTTTCAATAAATTTTCATAAATAAATATGATAATCAAAAACCAAATTTTATCATTAAAATAAAAATAATTATAAAATATAGGAAATAAACACTAAATTAATCTTGAACAACACTTTTTCCTTTTTTAGAAAACCACATAAAACTTTTTAAAAGTAGTGTTCACTTAAACTTTAAGCAAACCTCCAAGTTATTTAACTAATATATTAAATTCTCAGTTTAGCTTTTTAATAATAAAATCCTTGAAAGTGACTTATTTGTACATTAAATTAAAAATGACTGGTTTATCCGTAACTAAGATGATGTATCTGTTTTTTAAAAAACATTTTATTATTTATTCAGTAAAAAAACAGGGAAAATAAATTTAAGAAGAAACCACAAAAAAATCAGAAAATCGATTTCTTTTCCAAATAGAAATATTTTTATTCAGTTTTGTTTTTTAAATAAAGTATTTTAGTTTTTGAAAATATTTTAATTTCTTAAAATTTTGATTTTTGAATTTTATTTGTTTCTTCTAATTTTAATATTATTCTATTTAATTTATTTTATTAATTAAATAAAATATTTGTAAAGTTGACACGTCGTCTTACTTACAAATAAACCAGTCACCTTCTTTACTTGATGTACAAGTACCACAAGTAAATTATGTTCAACATTTACTTGATGGAAGTTTCCCATTCTTGTTTTGACAGCTGTAAAAAAAACTAATATCACATATACTATATACTGTATTTAATTTGGGCTATGTCGACAAACAAAAAAAAAAAAAAAAAAAAAATTGGGCTATAGATGTTAGAAAGAAAAAGAATTATTTGGGTTGTATACGTTGAGCCCAATTTATCTTTCTACAATAAAAATCTCAGATCATAGTTTCCTATTTTTTTTTCAGCTTCAGAAGGAGAGAGAGAATCATCATCCTCATCAGCAATCTCCATGGAAACGTATCTGTCTCTCAGATTCTGCCTCAGCTTCATGGTTTAGGTTTTGGGTATCTATCTTTCGTTGCCTCTCCTAGATTTTAAAGAAACTCAGGATTCCATAATTTCGTTAGGATTTGATTTAGGGCTTCGATATGGATAGGATCAGTAATCTATCAGACGATCTCCTCCTGAAGATCTTCTCATTTCTTCCGACCAAATACGTCGTCATGACAACGCTTCTGTCCAAAAGATGGAAGTCTGTCTGGACGATGGTCCCAAGATTCGATTTCGACGATGGTTTCGAACTCGTCCCTTCCCGATACCAAACATTCACTAACCACGTGGACAAAACGATGTCGTCTCGTACATCTCCGATTCTAGAATCTCTGAGATTCGACGTGGGTCCCTGCTGCAGCACCGAAGACATGGTGACGTGGATCAGACGCGGGATGGAACAGAGCGTGCAAGAGCTCGAGATCTTCCACACCGAAGAACATTTGAAGGAACACAGACCGATCAAGTTACCGAAGAGTCTTTACACTTACGAGAAGCTCGAGGTTTTGAAACTCACTTACTCGATCGGTCTCGATGTTCCTCTCGACGTTTGGTTTCCTTCTTTGAAGACGTTGCATCTCATCAGCGTGAAGTACGAGACCAAAGGATGTCACGGTAGGCTTTTGTCGGGATGTCCTGTTCTCGAGGAGTTGGTGCTGGACAAGAGTTTGAACGGCCACTCTTTTAGAGCTTTCTATGTCGAAATGCCTAAGTTGCAGAGGTTGTCTATAGTTGATATATGCGAGGAGCCGAACTATGGGACTGATGGGCTTCATATGACTGTGATTAATGTACCGTCTTTGAAGTGTTTGAGCTTTGTTGATTACTATGATGACTTGTGTTTGTGTGAGAACATGCCTGAGGTGGTTGTGGCGAATGTTAAAGTTGTTTACAATAGTCCTGAGAAGCTTCTGGGTTCTATTCCATCGGTCAAGCGTCTCTGCTTATGTTTATCCGCTTCATTGGTAGTAAAATAAGACCGTTTTTGATTTATTTGTTGGGTACTGTTCTGCTTATTTTTCGAATATTCTCTATGCAGCTTCACAGCTGCCTTGGATTTTATCATCTTGTTCATTTGGAGATATGTGCAGCTTCCAGAGGGTGGTGGAATCTACTTACTTGGATGCTAGAAAGTTCTCCAAAACTACAAGTTCTCAAAATATTTGTGGTATGGTTTCAGTTTCTTCATTCAAATGTTTTACTGTCGTAAATCTGACAGACAGTAACGTGTGTTCGGTTAGTGCAACGAACGCCCTTGTACCGCAAAGTCCATTAGAGGTCACTGGAAAGGACCAAGTTCGGTTCCTGAATGTTTGACGTCCCATTTACATACATTCAAGTGGAAGAATTACAACGCAAAAGACGAAGAGAAGAAAATAGTGGCGTACATCCTCAATAACGCGAGACAGTTGAAGATTGTGGGTATCTCTGGGTGGAGATACTATTCCAAGGAAGAGAGATCTAAGAAACTCAATGAGTTGGTTTCTCTGCCTAGAGCTTCAAGGTCCTGTCAGCTTCTGATGGACTGAGAAAAGATTTTCATTTAATGTGTTCCATGAAATCGAGAAGCATTCCTGTCTGAAAGTTAGATGTGTTAGACGCTCTTCGAGCTTCGTATGTTCATGTTCTTACATGTTAGAATATTAGAGGAAGTAGAGTTTATTTGTATTCAGGATGTGGTATCTTTCTCTATATATTATAGGAAGGGGACTGTTGGATGTGGTATCTTTTTTTTTTTTTTTTTTTTCCCAAATTGATATATTCATAGTAAGGAGTTTTGTAGAACACCTAAACATCACAGATGACATATCATCTAGATGAACAAAAAATTGGCCATCAGCCTTCTAAACAACAAAGCACTAAAGCCACCTTCTATCTCCTACACAAACCGAGATAAGGGCAAAAGAACACAGATGACTACAAACCAGATATGCTTCTTTCATTAACAAAGAAACTATCAAGCCATCGAGGATGACCAGAAGCCACATAAGATTGTGACAATCCCAAGTTAACCACACTCTGTGCAATGAAAGATACACATCTACCAGCGCCTTCCTGTCTTAATTTAACTTCCCACTCCAAAAAAACCTGCAATTCCTTCCTTAACTCTGATACTTCAAATTGTAAGGAGGGCCACGCTCTGGGCCTCATAACCGCATCCGTAAGATCAACAAAAGAAGAATGGAAGACCACTTTCTTATAATGTAGACTTCGCATGCTCTCCAAAGCCCACATGAATACCATAACCTTAGCTTCCATCTCTGAGAAGACTTGGGGGAAGGCTCTTCGGCTATGCTGTAGTACTTTCCCACTCTCGTTTTTAACCATCCAAGCTGCACCCACCACAGAGTTCTCTTTAGACCAGTCCATCTCAAACTCACAGCTGACCCATCCTCTCGGAGGCGCTACAAACCGATCTCTCATCTCCTTTACACCCACCTCCTGTTGGACTTCCATCCTAGCATCTATCTGCTGAGCAGTAAACCATTCCTCCGCTTCATCGGAGGCTTTCCTAATTAAGTCCTCGGGGTCCACATGTTTGCCTTCATCCTGTTGGATGTGGTATCTTTCTCTTTATATTTTCTCTTCCAAATTATCACTACTTTTAATCTATGACATTTTATTTCTTGTATGTTTTAATGTTATTTATTTGATACTATAATTTTAATATAGTTTTGATAGAACTAAACTTTTAGGTATTTTCAATCAAACTTTTTTTTTCTCTCGGTTGTCCATTTTCTTAGACCAAATTTCCGTTAGACGTTTTTCGCTAATAGGTCTATCTGACCATTTTCGTTCCAGAGAATATGAAGAGGCTCGCGTTTTTTAAATGATCTTATAGATTTCAGAAAGCATCAATCTCCAAAGTAAAAGCTTGCACACCTATCATGTTTGTAGTCATATCAATTAGCCTTTAGTTGCCTGTCTCAAAGTGGATCAAAGAATTCCTCATGTCTCTCATACATGAGGCGCCCAAAGTAGTCTTTCTATCTCAGCGTGTCAGGTCGAGACGCTTCTGTTGCACGCACGTAGTTCGAATGATTCAATATCCATATGATCTTTAAGACTCCATCCTTGATCACTAATTACTGTTATTACCGATCCATGAAGCATTGATTTGGCAAGCTGGGTTTTGAGGTATCCAAGGGGTGTTGTCTCGGCAACTAAAGTATGAGGATAGTCATGATCCTCGTCCACTTCCTCCTCTTTTTGATTAGTCTTTCTCCATATTTCTGCCTCAAGGGAAGGTAGTTAGAGAGTGTCTATCGGAGAAATGATTTTTTGATTAAAGAGTTGGTCAGAAAAGCCCAAACTTGCATGGCTGGAGAGAATCAGAAAAAAAAAATGATTAATTGATTCCACTAAACCACCACATCTAGGACAGCTCTTATCGATACACATGTGCTATAAGTGAACCTCTTTGCCTTCACCACACAACCAGAGAAGGTATGCCACATAAATTGTTTCATCTTACTCAGAGCTTTTATCTTCTACAACTATTTATAATTGTTAGTTTTTGAAGGTTTCTCACATCTCAAAAATTATAATAAAATAATGATTATAATCTTACACCTTACATTTTTAAAATTCAACATTTTGTAGTAAAATGAACACAAGATATATGTATATATAAACATCTTACACAATACACAAGATATATATGTAAGAGTCCTTCTCAAAAATTATATTAAAATTTTAATGTAGTTCTATGATAGAACTAAAGTATTTAATTATTTTGAATTAAACTATTTATAAATTGAAATTTTAGTTATTGAAGGTTTTTCTCACATGGATTGTCAACAATCATTATAATAAAATGTTTATTATAAAATTTTACATTTAAAAATTTTAAACATTTTGTAGTAGAATGAACAAAAGATATATATATATATATATATAAACATCTTACACTATATACACAAGATATAAAGGTAAGAGTGCTTCTTAAATACTATATTACAATTTAATGTAGCTTTGTGATAGAATTAAACTTTTTAATTATTTTAAATTAGTTTATTCATAAGTTGGAATTTATTATTTATTGAAATTTTCTAACATGGATTCTTGACAATTATTATATCAAAATAGTGATTATACTATTGCATCCTACATTTTTAAAATTTCCAAAATTTTGTAATAGAATGAATATATATATATACAATACACAAGTTATATCGGTAAGAGTGCTTCTCAAAAACTTACAAGTTTAATTTAGTTTTATGATTGAGCTAAAACCCTTTAGTTATTTCATATCAAACTATTTATTAATAGAAGTTGTTAGTTATCGAAGATTTCTCCCATGGATTTTCAACAATTGCTATAATAAAATATTGATTATAAACTTACACATTACATTTAAAATTTCAACATTTTGTAGTAGAATGAACACAAAATAAATATAAACAACTTATACAATCCACAAGATATATATGTAAGAGTGCTTCTCAACTTATATTAGTATTTTAATGTAGTTCTTTGATAGAACTAAGCATTTTAATTATATTGAATTAATCAATTTATAAATTGATTTTTTTTTTGTTATTGATAGGTTTCTCACATGGATTCTCAACAACTATTATAATAAGAAATTGATTATAACATTACATTTTACTTTTTTTTTTTAATTTCAACATTTTGTAGTATAATGAACATAATAAATATATATATATATATATATATATATATATATATATATATATATATATATATATATATATATATATATATATATATATATATATATATATATATATATATATATATATATATATATGAACATGTTACACAATACATAAGATCTATGGAGTGTTTCCCAAAATCTATATTACAATTTTAGTGTAGTTTGATGATAGAACGAAAGTTTTTAATTATTTTAAATCAAATTATTTATAAATTGAAATTTGTTAGTTATTGAAAATTCTCATAAGGATTTTTAACATTATTATAATATTATATATAATAATATTATATATATATATATATATATATATATATATTATTTATAACAATATACCTTGAAAGGAGAAAAAATAGAGCTTTTACGTTTGCGCTCTCCTCTCCGGATTCCGGTGAGTCTCATCGCTGATGTCAGTAATGCAGTTCAATAGGCAATAGCCTGATAGTGGTTGTCATTCAATGTTCATGGAATTCTATATATAGCTGTTGGTTAATCTCTTCATCTTTCTGATGGTTTGATTGGTGTTTGACCAGATTCAAACTTTTTACTGGTGTTCGGAGTATTTGATTATACAACTACATCCTACCCTTATAAATTTTCAATTTTGTAGTAGAAGGAGCAAAAGATATATAGAAACATCTTAAGATAAACAATATATATATATATATATATATATATATATGTAAGAGTGCTTTTCAAAAAACTATATTAAAAATTTAATGTAGTTTTATAGTAGAACTAAAAATTTAATTATTTAAAATCAAATTATTTACAAATTGAATTTTTGTAGTTACTGAAGGTTTCTTAGAGAGATTCTCAACAATTATTATAGTAAAATATTTATTATAAAATTATACCTTACATTTTAAACTTTTCAACATTTTATAGTAGAATGAACACGATATATATTATACACTATTTTAATGTAGTTTTATGATAAAACTAAACTTTTAAATTATTTGAAATCAAACTAACTATAAATTGAAATTTGTTAGTTATTGAAGTTTCTCACATGGATTATTAACAAATATTATAATAAATATTGATTATACCATTACATCTTTCATTTTTTTTTAAATTTCAACATTTTGCAGTAAAATGAACACATTATATATATATATATATATATATATATATATATATATATATATATATATATATATATATATATATATATATATATATATATATATATATTAACATCATACAAAATACAAAAAATATATATGTAAGAGTGTTTCTCAAAAACTTACAATTTTAATATAGTCTTATGATAGAACTAAACCTCTTAATTATTTCATATCAAAATATTTAAAAATAAAATTTTGTTAGTTATTGAAGGTTTCTCACAAAGATTCTCAAAAATTAATAAAATATCGATTATAGCATTCCATTTTATATTTATAAGATTTCAACATTTTGTAATAGAATGAACACAAGATATCTATAAACATCTTAAACAATACACAAGTATATATGTAGGACTGCTTCTCAAAAGTTATATTAAATTTTAATATAATTTTATGATAAAACCCCAAACGTTTGAAATTTTTTTCTATCAAACTAGCTATTTATAAATTGAAAATTTTCAGTTATTGAAGGTTTCTCACAACGATTCTCAACAATTATTATAATTAAGTATTGATTATAACATCTTACATTTTAAAACTTTGATATTTTGCAGTGGAATAAATACAATATATATAAACATTTTTACACAATATATATATATGTAAGAGTGCTCCTCAAAAACTATATTACAATTCTAATGTAGTTTTATGATATAAATAAACTTATAATTATTTTAAATGAAAACTATTTATAAATTTAAATTTCTCAGTTATTGAAGGTTTCTCACAGGGATTCTCAAATTATTATATAAAATATTGATGGTAACATTATATTTTTTAAAATTTCAAAATTTTACAGTAAAATGAACACAATATATAACATAAATATCTTACACAATACACAAGATATAGATGTAAAAATGCTTCTCAAAAACTATATTACAATTTTAATGTAGTTTTATGATAGAGATATACTTTTAAATTATTTTAAATAAAAAATTTGTAATTGTTTGTTATTGAAGGTTTGTCACAATTATTCTCAACAATTTTTATAGTATAATATTGATTATAACCTTACACTTTACATTTTTAACATTTCAACATCTTGTAGTAGAATGAACCCAAGGTATTTATAAACATCTTACACAATACACAAGATATATATGTAAGAGTGATTCTCAAAAAATGTATTAAATTTTTAATGTAGTTTTATGATATAACTAAAGTTTTTAGTTATTTTTACTTAAAGTATTTATAAATTGAAATTTGTTAGTCATTGAATATTTTTCACATGGATTCTCAACAATTATTATAAAAAAAATATTGATTATACACATTTTTAAGAGTTCAACCTTTTCTAGTAGAATGAACATAGGATAGATTTAAACATATTACACAATACACATTATATATATGTAAGAGTGCTTCCCAAAAAGCATATTACAATAATAATGTGGTTTTATGATAGAACCAAAATTTTAATTATTTTAATCAAACTATTTATAAATTGAAATTTGTTAGTTTTTGAAAATTCTTACAAGGATTCTCAACAAGTATTATATATATACTAGATAAGGACCCGCGCGTTGCACGGATTTTATTTGAAGTTTTAATTTCCAGACATCATAAAAATAATGTATTTTCTTTTTTCACATTGATTTTTGGATTTTTCAGTATATATTGGTGTAAGACTTATTATAGTAGTAATAATGTGTTTTCTTTTGATTGGTATTTTTATTTCAATAATCATGATTTTAAATAGCATATAATTTTTTTTAAAAAAAAACTATTTCACTTTTAATTATTTTTTAAATAATATTAATCTAATTTTATGAAACATATAGAATCATAAATTTTCTATATTTTGCATATTGTTTAAGACAAATAAAAAATAATGCAATTCAAAATATTAATGTTGCACGACATCAATCAATATGTATTATTGATAGTCAGCTAAATATCAAATATATTGCTAGATAAACATCTATAACGTTTACTTTAGCAATAATGTTGTGACTTTAACCTCTATTTCTATAGATTATATGCTATCAAAAATTTCTTGATATACAATATTTTGTAAAACACTATTGTCGTTATTTGTTCTTACTTAATGAATCTGAAGCTTTGCAGTTGTAGTGAATTTTAATAGTGCAACGTACAATTGTTCATGAGTAAAGACTTGATTTGGAAAATATACATCAATTTTGTTGAAACTTTGTTCTAAATTTTTATTAATAGTCATTGCATAGCAAATTCATATAGAACATTGACGTTTTCAGTTTTAAAAACTATCTCGCATTTATTAGCATGAAACTTATTCTAAAAAAAAGAAAAAAAACTTTTTCTCTTTCAATAATCTTTTTGCCTAAGCTAGTTATTAGTAACATTTTTTCCATTGCAAAGTCATAAATCATTTTATTGATTTAAGTTCTTTAGTAGCATGACTGGAACACTTATTTAAAGATCATGTTTGTGATTTAGAATCCATAAAAAAATCAACATATTTAAAAAATATATGTGATATAAAATATGTTGATTTGCTATTTCTTCTTTGTTGTTGACACTATCAAAACTCAAATAGTCATTTTGATCACCGCAGAAAAAGTTAACATATAGTTAGTTATTCACTTTTTGCGCGATTTCATTTCTTGGAGTAAGTATTATTCACTCGATTAGATAAGCATAACGTCAAATAAAAGTAATAAATTGACACTAAATTACCTAAAACACACACATGCATGATAGTAGGCATGTTAACTTACACATAAGCATAACAATCACATTAACTTTCTCATTAGCTTACTTACAACAACATAAAATCTATATGTACAAACGCCTAAATATAACAGTGGTTTTCTCAAAAAAAAAGAAAAAGAATTATAACTATGGCATAACTAATGTCTGACAGCATGAAAAAAATCAACACCAATTTAAGAAAAAAAAGAGCATGCAAGAATCAGATAATCTAGAAATGTCAATAATTGCGCTTAGGATTGTCTTTTGCTTAGGATTTTAAAATGAAATTTAGAAAGGAAAGTTGATTATTTGAATAATTATTCTACAAATCCTTTTTTTTGTTTAGGATTTGAAGAAAGGAAAACTACTTTTAAAAATTCTTTTAAGAAATTCTTATTTTATGATTTTAGAAAATAACAGTTACTATCAAATAATTCTATCAATAATGTTTTACAATTATCATTTATTTAGGATTTTAGAAAAGGAAAATTAGTATTAAATAAATTATTTTATAAATATTTAGATTGGAAAGTTGATTATCTGAATAATTATTCTACATTTTTTTACTAAAGTAAAATTACTATCAAATAATGTTTTGCAATTGTCTTTTGTTTAGGATTGTAAAATAGAATTTAGAAAGGAAACTTTATTATTTGAATAATTATTCTACAAATCCTTTTTTGTTTAGGATTTGAAGAAAGGAAAACTACTTTTAAAAATTCTTATAAGAAATTCTTATTTTATGATTTTAGAAAAGAACAGTTGCTATCAAATAATTCTATCAATAATGTCTTAAAATTATGATTTATTTAGGATTTTAGAAAAGGAAAATTAGTATTAAATAAATTATTTTACAATTTATTTTTCTTTTGATTTTTTTTTAAATGAAAATGTCGAGAAAATTACTTTTAAATAATTTTTATTTTTTAAAACAATAATCGTTATTACTATCAGAAAATATCTTATTATATAAATTTTATAATTATCATCACTTTAGGATTTTGAAAAAGGAAAATTGGTATTAAATTAATTGCTTTTAAAGTACTTTTTGTATAGGATTTTTAAAAAGGAAATTTTCTAGAAAAATAATATTAAATAGTTTGACACATGTCATAATCTTAAATATATAATTGACATGTGTCGCAATCATGTTAATTAGTAACTTTGAAAACCAAACTTTATATAATAAAATGTGTGTGTGTGTGTGTGTGTGCTTCTGTCGAGTCTCGTCACTGCTGTCAAAGGGTCAGTAGTGTAGTTCAGTAGGCTATAGCTGTGTGGTGGTGGTCCTTTGATGTTCGTGGAAGTCTACGGTTCGATTGTTGTTTGACCAGATCCAAACTTTTTCCTGGTGTTTGGTAGTAGGTTCAAGCCGGCTCTGATGTGGGTTATTAATTCTTCCATTGTATTTGGTTGAGCTCTGTACATGAAAGTAAATGGTGGACTGAGTTCTGGTCCTTCACCTCCATACTTTCCTCGGTTTCAGTTTGTTAAGGACCTCAAAGCTGTCTTGTCCTTCTGTTCCTTTATGGGTATCTATTAATTCCGGTTCTCATAGCTTAGCAGATCTTGATCTTTGATTCTCTATGTTTAGAGTATTCTAGGGATGTGTGGCTTCCATTTTCTAATTTATTTCCGGTGCATGTGTGTTGTCACTCTGAATTGCTAGGGAAGCAACATGTATTAGCTCAACTTATGGCCCGGTGATCTTAGTTGAATATCCATGGTGCTTTTAATTTGTCTTCAATATCATCTCTCCACTCCTTCAGCTTAGGAGTCTTATTCCTGTGACACTGTCGTTTTTCTTTGATAAACCCTATCGGCTGATCCAGTCGGTTTTGGAAGAAATGCACTTAGTGCTACATAGTGGACTAGCCTGAAAACGTACCACACTACTTGCCCCACGTTTTGAATACCTTCTGACTAATTCTAGGGGGTGGATTGTCATCTCTTACGATCCACCATGTAAACCACCTGAACCAAATTCCAAACTCAGATTGACCAAATAATGATAATTTAGTTCCCAAAGGGAATCAAACCCATAACTGATGTGGATACACACCAAACCCCAAGAAATTGTCACTAGGCTACCACCACTTAGTTTTTTATTAAACTACTGTGGGTAAACTTTTTTATAATGATTAATCCCTTTCTGAAAGTCTCCTCATCCAGGAAAACCCTAATATCATCGTAGAAACTCATGGGCCATCTGCGACCGGATTTTTTTGGGGGATGTTTCAGTACCACCCTGCTGATAGAGAGTTGAACTCGTGACCTCTGGCAATTTTGATTGCCAATCTCGTTGAAACCACTAGGCCATCACTGATGTAAGCAGTTGACCACATGGCCCATCAGCGGTATCGACACTGTAGTTTTTTTGTCTCCGGCTTCCTGTTGCTCCATCTTTGTCATTGGTTGTCTCTTCTTTAGGGTTTGAAGAGGATCGTTGCGATGCGTTGTGGCCTATGTGGAGTGTCACCAGTTATGGTTGGTGGTTCTCTTGGGGTCCAGGGGCTTTGATGCTCCTTTACCGGTTTCAGTCAAGTTGCGGCAGTAGCGGCCCTGGGCACAAGCATTAGAAGCATCGGATTCCGGCCACTGATAAATAACAAAAAAAATCGGCCTATTTCAAAAATATTTAGTAGCTTAGATGGCAAACTAGCTAACGACCCCCCCCTCCCTCAAGGTGACAGGTTCAATACCACTAGGCGGCCGTTTTATTTTAGGGGCTTCCAGCCTTTGTTTTTGTAGAGTTTTTCAGGGCCGGGACTGAGTTGCGGGTGTGTTTAATTAGAGTCGGTTTTTTAAGTCTACGTGTGAAGTCGTTCTTCTGACATTGATGCTAGCTTCGGCTTCTTTGGATGATGTTTTTTTTTTTGAAAAAATTCTTTGGATGATGTTGATGGTGGCTTTAAGGCATTGTGCTTCTTAGGTGAAGATGGTAATGCTATATGAGTGAGGCGGAATAGTTTGTGAAGATGTTTCTCTTTAGATTTAGGGTCAAGTTTCTGGTTGTAAAATTTCTGGTATCGAACTCGTTCTTTTGATGTTTAAATGCAATCTTCAGATAACCAAAACAAAAAAACAATATACTTTAAATTTGTAAAGAATGGTGGACGCTCCAGGTAAAAATAACGTCATCCTCGTTAGTTTTGAGCAATTTGTTGAAGAAACATTTGTGGCCCAACCAAAGTAAAAGCTATTGGCCGAACCAACTGCAATAACACACCCCCAACTTTCCAGCACACATGAATCTCTCCAGAAGCGCAAAAACGTATCTCTCTCTTCTTATCCACAATTTCTCAAGCCCCCTAACACACCCACGCTCCCTTACCCCCGCGTGTAATTTACCTTCTCGCTTTCTAATTTTATATCTCGAGCTGATATTCTTGAAATATACTGTGTCAATGCAAATAATTACCATCTATAAACTCCACAAGAACATAGAGAATATGATATTTCACATTTCAGCATATTCCTCTATGCAGTGAAACAACGCGCCAATAAGTGAAGCGTGGTAAAGCTTTCGTCGGTCAACGAGAGAGCCACGTCATCTCGCAGTGCTGTTTCTTATCATTATTTTATCACCCACTTAACGTCTCTTCCACACAGCAAATATCATACTATTATTATTTTTTAATTAAAACCACCAAACTTCATAAAAAAAAAACAAATAAAATAAAGAAAAATTTTCTTCTTCTTCTTCGATTCTCCTGCATCAAATCATCGGTTCAAAAATCTCCGGCGATCTTAAGAAGAATCCCATTTTCTTTGGGGCAGGAATCTAACATTTTCTCAAAAATCGGAGGAAACCGCCATGGACGAGACCTATTCCAACATAATGCAGTTCCTGAAGAAACCCTCTTTTACAGAGACATTCGTCGACATCTTACTCTGCGCCGTCCCGATTTGGCTCGCCGTCATGATCGGTCTTTTGATCGGATGGTCTTGGCGTCCGAGGTGGACCGGGTTGATCTACCTAGGGTTCCGTTCCAAGCTTCGGTTTCTGTGGACCGCTCCTCCTGGCTTCGGCGCTCGTCGTCTTTGGCTTGCCTTCACCGCTCTCTCCGCTTTCTCCGTTTGCCGCACCGTCTGGTCGAGGCGCGACTCGACTGCTAACAAATCGGCGAACGGTTCGGCGCCGATACGGCAGACTCCTGGAGAGGAGAGTCTTCAAAGTGATGAAACAGGGTCAGTTTATTACAGAACATGATGGATATGTTTTTTTTTTATTACAATCTGAGATTCTCTCTGCTCTGTTAATCATAGTTATGTGTTTAAACACGGAACGTTTACTTTAATGTTAATGTTAGCTTGTAAAGATTATATAGTATGGTATGCCTATTGATTTTGTACTAATGACACTTGAAAAACATTTTACTACAGGAGATGATGACTTTAGAGCTGTGTAAGATATGTAGCTATGTGTTCGAAAACGGAACGTTTGCTTTTAATGGTAGCTTGTGAAGTTATATAATATAGTATGCTATATTGATTGATTTTGTATTTAGTGTAGCAGCACCCTTGATACTAATGGCATTAATTATTAATTTTGCAGGGGTAGCGATGGCACAACGGTGAGAGAGGAGATTGTGACAGAGAATGATCTGGAGCATTTGCTACAGCTGCTTGAAGTTGGGAACGAGACCAGGGAATGGCAATCCATGATGGACAAGACTACTCCTAATATGAGTTACCAGGCTTGGCGTCATGAGCCTGAGGTAATCTGGATTTTTACTCCTGCTTCGTGTCCATCTCCTTATTATATCCCATGTTGAAAAATTGAATTCTTTAGAGATATTTGAACGGAAGAGCTGCTTTTAGATTATTAGTGCCTTGAGGACAGATAGTTTTCTTCTTTATATTATGGGTTTTGTTGATGAAGATGTTTTTATTTTGGATAACCATGGACCACCAGTTTAGAATGATCTGAACATTTTGGTTTCTAGTAGTATGATATTTGACTGAAACTGGTATTTGCTATATAGAAGTGGTGGACTTTTAAGCACTAATTGGAAAAAACATATGACCAAACCATGGTTTTAGCCTGAAAGTTTGTGTTGTTTGTCAGACAGGCCCTGTTATATATCGCAGTCGAAGTGTGTTTGAAGATGCAACTCCAGATATTGTTAGGGATTTCTTCTGGGATGATGAGTTTCGTCCCAAATGGGACTTTATGCTTGCCAAGTTCAGAACTTTGGAAGAGGACACTCAGACAGGAACAATGATTGTTCAGTGGAGAAAAAAGGTATCTGGGACTTTTGAGGTCTTTTTAATAAAATCACATAGAAAGCTATTGTCATTACTGATTTCTTTTGCCTGCAGTTTCCCTTTTTCTGCAGTGACCGAGAGTATATCATTGGCCGGAGAATATGGGAGTCTGGGAACAAGTACTACTGTGTTACAAAGGTAAATGACATACGAGGAACCAACGTTTCTTAGTATTAGTAATGGAAATGAGATTGGTCCAAATAAGAATAAATCCAACTACTGTTTTGCCTAACCACCACCATTTATTGATATTGTAGGGAGTTCCTTATCAAGCATTACCAAAGCGTGATAAGCCTAGGCGTGTCGAGCTTTATTTCTCAAGTTGGGTTATCAGAGCGGGTAAACCTCTTTTGGAATGCAAGTCTTTGGTTTCTCTTTAAGTTGGAATACAATTTGAATGTTAAGGGCAAATAAAAAAACAAATGCAGTTGAATCTCGAAAAGGAGATGGACAGCCAACGGCTTGTGAAGTATCTCTAGTCCACTACGAAGACATGGGGATCCCTAAAGACGTAGCAAAGTTAGGCGTCCGTCATGGCATGTGGGGAGCTGTCAAGAAGCTAAACTCCGGTTTAAGAGCCTACCAAACCGCTAGAAAGTCAGACTCGAGTCTATCCCGGATCGCCCAGATGGCGAGAATCACCACAGTGCTTGACATGGATTCTGCAGAATCATCTGCAAGTGATGAAGACAGAAGCAGAGCAATGGGTTATGCGAGAAGGCAACGGGATCATTTGAGAATGGACTGGAAATGGGTCGTTGTTGGAGGTGTTGCATTGGCTTGTGGCCTTCACACTGGGGTCATTGGTAAAGCGTTACTTGCTGGAGCTGGCCAGAGACTTGCTCGTCGGTGAAGTGTCGTGTTGTTATTATTACTACTATTGGTCCCTTGACTGGAAAAGAGAGAACGTATACACATAACTAACGGAAAATGTATTCTTTCTTGCAACTCTCATGAGAAGGGCATGTGGTTTTGATGGTGGACCATGTAGATTGTAGAGTCATAGCTTTAAGCTATGAAGAGAGATGTGTATTTTATATATTATATGAATCTACATTAGCTCTTAAAAGCTTTTACTCTTTGCATGTGACATAGAGCAAGATGCCAAAACTTATTTCCTGCGTTTGTACACACAAGCCATTCTTTATTGCATCTTATGGTTGCAGATGAAGTTCCTCTTTCTGCAGATCCACAGAGGTTGCTTCTGGTGTTGTGGAGGATGCAGCAGTGTCTTCACAAAATTCAGTGTCTGGTTCATCTGAATCCTTGTCTTCGTCATCTGAGTCGAATTCAACCTCAGATGGTGGACCCCTGGCCTGAAATCTCAACCCCTTCATCATCTTTGTATGTATCTAAATAGATGTCATCTCCTTCTCCCTCCAAAACCCCACACAATGTGAGACATCAAACACAAAAACCCAAATGGCGGCAACTACAAAAGACATGAAGTGATTATAGAGTAAAATAACTCATACATCTGTTTCGTCGGTCTCCTCGTCCGCTGGAACAATAAGCCATGTCAAGCTTATTGAAATCAGAATTCTCAAACGTATAACTCACTTTATTAATCTTGAGAAACTTACTCAAAACTCAAGTCTTAATTCCACAAACTCATGTTCGTATGCCACACATCGACATCTCTTTATATAGAGTTTGCATTCATCCTAATCCTATTAGATAAACATAGTTTTAGATAACTCCTAATAGTACTATGTAATTATCTCCATGACTCGGTAGGATAAGGATGACTCCTTGCTTCTCAAGCTTACCACAACAGTCTTCCCCTTAAGCTTGAAACCTTCTCTTGACACTTCCTGCATTCCAATCAAATCTCTCATCTCATTGAACTTGATCCTGCCCAGAGCTTTTGTCAGAATATCCGCTTTCTGTTGATCTCCTGCGACGTGTTCCACAATAATTTGTCCTCTCTCCACACACTCACGTATGAAATGGTAACGTGAGTGTATATGCTTGCTCCTCCCATGGAAGACAGGGTTCTTGGTGAGAGATATAGCAGAAGCATTGTCAATCCTAATCACCACCTTCTGTACTGGTTCCTCAGTGATCTCGCTCAGTAATTCCTGCAACCATATGGCTTGCTTAGCCGCCTCTGTGCCAGCCATGAACTCTGCTTCGCAGCTCGAAAGTGCAACTGTATCTTGTTTAGCTGAGCACCATGTGATCAGACTCTCACCGAAGTAGAAAATGTGGCCTGCAGTGCTCCTTCCATCGTCATGGTCTATGTTATGGCTACTGTCATTGTAGCCAACAAGCCTGGGAACCTTCGTCATCGACTGTCTAAAGACCAGTCCGAATGATATCGTTCCCTGCAAGTACCTGAGGCAATGTTTCATTGCTGCTCCGTGTGAGACCTTGGGAGTGTGCATATATCGACTTAACACTCCCACTGCATATGAAAGGTCTGGTCTAGTATGAAGCAGGTACCTCAAGCATCCCACATTTCTTCTGTAACTCGTCGCATCTATATCTTCCTCCCTCTCTGATTTTTCAAGTTTCAGGCCGTGTTCCATGGGTGTGTGTGCAGCATTGCAGTTTCTCATTCCACTTTCCTCTAAAATCTTCAGCGCATACCTTCTCTGATTTAGCGTTATGAAGCCCTTTTCTTGTCGCACCTCAATCCCAAGGTAGTAGCTGAGCTTGCCCAAGTCACTCATATCGAATGTAGAGGCCATCTCTGCTTTGAACTCATCAATGATCTCTGCACTTGCTCCAGTGACGAATAGATCGTCAACATACACAGCCACAACCAGAATGTTTGAGCTCACCGTCTTTCTGTAGACAGAGGGCTCCTTTGAGCACTTTGTGAACCCCAGTCCAAGCAAGATTCCATTAAGTTTGTTGTTCCATGCCCTTGGCGCCTGTTTTAATCCGTACAGTGCCTTGTGTAGTTGGTATACCTTCTTCTCGCTGCCTTTTGCTTCAAAACCTTCTTGTTGTGTTACATAGACTGTCTCCTTCAGTTCTCCGTGTAGAAACGTGGTTTTGACGTCTAGGTGATTAACCTCCCATCCCCTAGTCGCTGCAATACTCACTAGTAGTCTGATGGTTTCAAGTCGAGCTACAGGAGCAAAGACCTCCTCGTAGTCAATACCATATTGCTGCACATATCCCTTAGCAACCAGTCGTGATTTGTACTTCTTGATAGATCCGTCTGAGTTGAACTTGATCATAAATAGCCATCGGAGACCAATTGGTTTTACCCCTTCCGAAAGATCAACTAGACTCCACACTTTATTCTTCTCAATTGAATTTAACTCATCTTCACATGCCTCTATCCACTCCTTTAACTTACTTGCTTCTGTGAAGTTTCTTGGTTCCTCGTCCAGAGACAACAACAGTATCTCCCCCTCTTCATCAGTAAGTAAGACGTAATCCTCAAGATACTTTGGTAGAGTAGTTTGTCTTTCACTTCGTCTTAGGGGTACCGGTGTGTGATCACTCTCAGTTTCTTCCTTTATTTGTACTGTATTTGTGTCAGTGTTTTTCGTTTCCTCGTGTACTTCTTTGCTACTGCTCGCCTCTGCTTGTGCTGTCTCTGTATGAGCCTCATTAGTTAGCTCGCTTAGTCCATGATTTCCAAACTCTCCGAGATTGACGGTGAAGTTGTTGTAGTTCTTTGCTTCTCCATCAATCTTCTTCCAATTCCAGCCTTTTGATTCGTCAAATACTACATCCCGACTTACTACTATCTTCTTCTTCTCAGGATCAAGCAGTCGGTATGCCTTGGAACCGGGCTCGGTTCCAAGATGAACAAGCATGCGTGCGCGATCATCCAGCTTCTTCAGGTATGGTTTCTCAATCTTGGCGTAGCTGATGCATCCAAAGACCCGTAGGTGACTTATGTTTGGTTTCTTCCCGCGCAGTGCTTCATAGAGAGTCTTCTCTCGTAGTGATCTTGTTGCTATACGGTTTATCAGGTATGCTGCATGCCTTACTGCTTCACCCCACAAGTAATTTGGCATGTGCATGTGTTTCAAGATGCTCCTTGCCATTTCCATCAATGTTCTGTTTCGTCTCTCTACTACCCCATTCTGTTGCGGCGTGTATGGAGCAATAAGGTGTCTCTTGATCCCCTTATCTTCACAGTATTCGTTGAACTCGTGAGAGGTGAATTCTCCACCTCGGTCTGTTCTGAAAGTAGCTATGTTCTCATGAGTTTCTGCTTCTATAGTCTCCTTGAGTCTCTTGAATTTGCCAAATGCTTCACTCTTCTCTTTAAGTAAGCTTATCCACATATATCTAGTATGATCGTCTATGATCACAAAGATATATTTGTTTCCTCCCATCGTACTCGGTGATATGGGACCACATAGATCACCATGAATCAGCTCCAGGGGTCTAGTCGCTCTGTATATTGTTGATTGCGGAAAGGGTTTCCTTGCTTGCTTGCCAAGTTGACATGAAGAGCATACTTCCTTAGTGACGTCAATACAGGAAGCTCCACTAACTAATTCCTTATGTATCATGATCTTCATTGTTGCAGAGTTGACATGTCCCAGCCTATCATGCCATCGGTTTGACTCACTTGTAGCCGTCAAGTAAGCTTGTGGTGTGTCTGTGATTCCCATGCGTACCTTATAAAGCCGATTCTTTGATCTGATTGCTTTCACAAGTAGTTTGCCGTGTTGATCAAGCATGGTAAGGTGTTCTCCTCTCAGCCTTATATCACATCCTGACCCAGTTGCTTGACCCAGGCTGATGATGTTGCTCTTGAGATCAGGTATGTAGTAAACATCTTTCAACTTTCTTGCTTCCCCTTTCATGTCTACAAACGATATAGTTCCTTTCCCTTTAATATCAATCTTGGAATCATCCCCAAACCTTACTTTTCCAGTGATGGTTTTGTCCAATCTTGAGAAGTATCTTTGATCACCTGTCATGTGATTGCTTGCTCCGTTATCGAGGTACCAGACATCGGCTGAATCAGTGTTTGTCTCGTACTTTTCAGGTAGGCAATTCTTCTCGTTGAGATAGACAACTTCGTGCATCATTAGCTCATCCGCATCCTGCGTGTCACTGTTATCGTTTTCCATTGCTTCTTGGAGTTTGAGGAGACGATCAGGGCAGTCTAAGGCATAATGCCCCATCTTGTCGCATTGGTAACACATTATCCTTGATGTGTCTTTGTTACCGTTGAATCTTCCTCTGCCTCGTCCTCTGCCATACGACCTTCCTCCTCTGCCACGGCCTCTGTACTCTCTGTTTGAATCTCGTTGGTCTCTATTGGCCTCTCGTGATGTGTGTGTCCCGGCTGACTCTCGGGAGTCGTCGTTTGAGTACATAAGCTTTGTTTGCTCGTCTTGTTGCTCCTCTTCTTCGTTTATCCGTTCCTCATAAACTTTCATACGCCCTATGATATCCTCAAAACTAGTGTTGTTGAGGTCCAACACTTGTTCCAATGAGGCCACAATCTGGATGTACTTCTTCCGTGGAAGACTGTTTAGAAGCTTCTTTACCATCTTCGGTTCCTCTATATTGATGCCTAGGGCTGCAGACTTCGATGCAATCTCAGCCAACTTGCCTCCAAATTCATCAATTGTCTCAGCATCCTTCATCTTGAGGGGATCAAAATCATTCATCAACGTTTGCAACCGCGCTTCTTTGACTCTCTCAGCTCCAACGTGTCTGACTTTGATTGCCTCCCATATCTTCTTAGCGGTATCGAGCTCACCGACCTGAAGTGTTAGTGCCTCTGGTATCGATTGAACTAACAACGCCATCGCCATGTCGTTTTTCTTCCCACTGGTTATATTCTCTTCAATAGCTTCCCATACCTCATGTACTCTGAGAGCTATCTTCATCTTTATCGCCCATACTGTGTAGTTAGTAGCATTGAGCATAGGACATTGTATCGTAGAGGATCCTCGCCCTTCTTTTGGTTTTGATTCCGTTACTGCAACAATGTCTCCAGCCATCTTTCTTCACGAAAAACCCTAGCGCTCTGATACCAAATATTGAAATCAGAATTCTCAAACGTATAACTCACTTTATTAATCTTGAGAAACTTACTCAAAACTCAAGTCTTAATTCCACAAACTCATGTTCGTATGCCACACATCGACATCTCTTTATATAGAGTTTGCATTCATCCTAATCCTATTAGATAAACATAGTTTTAGATAACTCCTAATAGTACTATGTAATTATCTCCATGACTCGGTAGGATAAGGATGACTCCTTGCTTCTCAAGCTTCTTTCCTTTTCAAGCTTACCACAACAAAGCTTGTATTATAACATTGCATCTCCCTTTTCTTTTACAAGCTCCACTTGTTCCCTACACTTTCAGCTCTCAGCTGCTCTGATCTCGCATGTACAGCCGCACTGAATTTTATAATATATAGTCTGTTGAATGCAAAGTAGCCAAATAAGAAAGCAAACTAAGTGTTGGACATAGACGTTGGAATCAATGATTAGTTTGGAAAGATCAACAATATGGATGTATTGAGCGGAATGATTTTATTAGATACAAGAATACAATATTTATACTGTGTACATGAGAGTAACTAGGTATTATACATTTACACAAACACCCTTATACACTAATCTCTACACACCCCCTCAAGATGGAGGGAGGTTAATCACTCCAATCTTGGACTTAAGTTCGTGAAAACGTGATCGGGCAAGAGGTTTGGTTAAAGCATCGGCTAGCTGATCTTTTGTTGAAACATGTGTAACCCGTAGAGCTCCTGATCGGACATTATCCCGGACGAAGTGGAAATCAAGAGCCAAGTGTTTCATTCTCGAATGAAAGATAGGATTAGCACTCAGATATGTCGCACCAACGTTATCACAATACACTGTAGGGGTGGATGGCATTGTAACACCAAGTTCCTGCAACAAAGATGATATCCAACAAAGTTCTGCAGCAGTGTTTGCAACTGAGCAATACTCCGCTTCTGTTGAGGATCGAGCAACACCGTTTTGCTTCTTGGAGCACCACGCGATTGGGGTGGAGCCGAGGTAAGCAATGTAAGCATTCGTGGACAGGTAATCATCTGAATCGCCAGCCCAGTCTGCGTCAGAGAAAGCATGTAAGTGTGAAGGAGAGTGCTTGTTGATGAATATGCCATGAGACATTGTGCCGGCAAGGTAACGAAGTATCCGTTTTGCCGCTTGCCAATGAGCGTCAGTAGGACGGTGCATGAATTGGGAGAGCTTGTTAACCGTGTAAGCAATGTCCGGTCGTGTGTATGCGAGATACTGAAGACTCCCAATAACCATTCTGTATTCTTTAGGGTTGTCTAGCTGTTTGCCAGAGAGTAGAGACAGCTTCGGTTCTGTGGCCTGAGGAGTTGATATCGGTTTTGCGTCCAGCATCTTCATTTTATTAAGCAAATCGACAATATACTTCCTCTGCATCAAGTGTAGACCATTCTTCGTGCGTGTTACTTCGATCCCCAAGAAGTAATGAAGATCAGTGGGATCTTTTAAAGAGAACCGAGAGGAGAGAACCTGGATACAGGCAGAGACAATAGATGAGCTGCTACCAGTGACGATTATATCGTCAACGTACACCAGGATGTAGAGAACATGTGAGCCATGAATATAAATGAACATTGACGTGTCTGCAGCTGAATTGTAGCAACCCATCTGAGAAAGAAAAGTTTTCAACTCCTGATACCAAGCTCGAGGAGCCTGTTTGAGGCCATACAAAGCTTTCTTAAGACGGCAGACATGGTGAGGACGGTCTGGATCAACAAAGCCTGGCGGTTGCGAGACATAGACCTCGTCCTTTAATGTCCCTTGGAGGAAGGCGTTGTTGACATCAAGGTGTTTCAGGGGCCAGGAACGAGTGACAGCAAGATGGAGAACTAGCCGTATGGTGACAGACTTGACGACCGGGCTAAACGTCTCAGCATAGTCAATCCCGTACTCTTGTTTGTCTCCTCGAGCAACCCACCTGGATTTATACCTGTCAATAGTACCATCAGGTTTATATTTTATAGTATGAATCCATTTAGTACCAATAACACTCAGAGTTGGAGCCTGTGGAACTAATTCAAAAGTATGATTAGCAATCTGAGCGTTGTACTCAGCAGCCATAGAACGTCGCCAATTCTCATCTCGCATGGCCTGGGCTAGGGTCGTAGGAATGGTGAGTTCATGTTTGGTCATTGTGGCAACGAGGGTAAGCTTTTTGGTGGGTTTGACAATATTGTTTTTGGATCGGGTTCGCATGGGATGAAGGTTGGTATTTTCTGGTTCTTGTTGTACAGGTGGCTCAGGTGGAAGAGGATTTGGATGTAGTTGGGTTATAGGTGAAGAAGATGACGAGAATGATGGGTTTGGTGACGGTGGGGGTGATGGGTGAGGAGATGGTTGCGACTGTGACGTTTGTGTCGTATCCCGAGATGTTGCAGGTGAATTAGCTCCAGCGCTCATTTGTGAACCTTGCTCGGGAGGAGCTGGGTTTGACTCTGCAGTCGTTGAAGACGGTGCAGCCAGGTGAGGATCTTGACACGGAGGTGGCACTACCGGCGGTTGTACGAGTGGCGACTGTCGAAGATGAATGACGGAGGGAGGAGTAAAAGGTGTTTGAGAGGGTGGATCATGAGGAACGTCTGATCGCAGAGGAGTGGCAAAGGGAAAATTTTTCTCTATAAATGTAACATGTCTTGAGACATAGATGCGACCACTCTGACGATGCAAACAAAGATACGCGCTTTGTGTTTGGGAATATCCAAGGAAAACACATGAGAGAGAACGCGTATCGAGCTTGTGTTGAGTGTAAGGCCTGAGCCATGGAAAACACTCGGAGCCAAATATCCGCAGCTTCAAATAGTTTGGTGGTTTGTTGAATAGCTTTGCATAAGGAGATTGTTGGCGTAAGACTGAAGATGGCTGTCAATCAAGTAAACCGCAACCGCAAAGGCATAAGTCCAATAACTCGTCGGCATAGAGGCTTGATGAAGAAGAGTAAGGCCTGTCTCAACAACATGGCGATGTTTGCGCTCAGCAATGCCATTATGTTCAGGTGTATGAGGTGGAGAAGTGAAATGGGAGATGCCATGTCGAGCAAGGTCGTGTCTTAGAGCCACGAACTCACCGCCATTATCAGAGTACAAGTTGCGTATCTGATAGCCAAAATGCTTCTCGACGAGTCGCTTGTACTGATTAAATGTGTCTCGCACTTGGGATTTTTGTTTTAAAGGGTAGAGCCATATGTAACGGGTGAAGTGGTCAACAAAGATGAGGTAGTATTTGTAGTGATCAACAGAAAGAATAGGAGATGTCCACACATCAGTGTAAACATATTGTAATGGTTGAGAAGAGGTGATAGTGTTTGAATAAAAAGAAAGTTTATGACTTTTATTGATAAGACAATGAGAACAAGGGTTTTGAGAAGAATCAGAAAGCGGTAAAGCAAATTACGAGACAACAGTTTGTAAAGTAGAAGAAGATGGATGTCCCAATCTTGAGTGCCAAAAGGTAAGAGACGTTTTTGGTGTGGGTGAAGCAAAAAGAGAGATGGTGTTTGGGGATGTGACCGGCCACTCGTACAACTCGTCTTTAGTTTTGCCTTGGAGTAATCGGACCCCCGTGTTGAGATCCTTCACCTGAAAATGAGCAGGAAAGAATTCAACCGAAACATTGTTAGAATTACACAAACGAAACACAGAGATAAGGTTTTTCTTTAAGTTAGGAACATAAAGAATGTTATCTAAGGCATAAGAACGAGTTGGGGTTTTAAGAGAAGTGAAACCAGTATGCGAGATGGGAAGGCCTGAGCCATCGGCTATGGTGACGTCCTCGCCACCAGTGTATGGATGATGCAGAGAGAGATTGCTCAAGTCAGTAGTAAGATGGTGTGTTGCGCCGCTGTCAAGAATCCAATTGTTAGGATTGTACGGCTGCGCTATGGCCACATTTGCACGCGGAGGCCAGGATATCGGCAATGGAGAGCTGAGGTTCGAGTTCTGTGGCGCCGTAGTGCCAGAGTTTTGTAGTTGTGGGCAGCGGCGTGCACTATGTCCGTAAGTTCCACAAAGCTGACATCTTCCTTGGTAACCACAAGTTTGTTGGCTTGGACGAGGAGAAAACTGCTGCTGTTGTTGCCATGTCTGTTGTCCTCGGTTGTTGTTGTGGCGATTGTGGCTGTGCTGGAAGTTTCGATTGTTGTTGTGAGAGGAAGAGCCACGGTGTTGAGCAGTATTCGCCGTGATAGGAAAAGTTTCAGTAGTGGAGTTCTGAGACTGCAGCTTGACTTCATGATTAAGCAACTTCTCATGAACTTCCGTGAGTGAGGGAGGAGAGTCGCGACCCTCGATTTGAGCCACTACCGGCTTGTAGTCATCTGGTAATCCCTCAAGAACAAACTCCAGCTGATCCTCGATGTCGTAAGGTTTCCCAAGAAGCGCGAGCTGGTGGAAACGAGTTGTAAAACCTTGGATGTAGGCATCGATTGTCATGGTTCCCTTCTTCCAGGTTTTGACTTGCTGGCGAATCTGTTGGACATGGCCTCTGCTTGGCTTGGCGTATGTTGCAGACAAGGTTTCCCAGATCTGCGCAGAGGTAGTCTTTGTGGAGAGGATCGGTTGTATGGCAACCGTGATTGATCCGAGCAGAGAGCTGTAGATCAGACGATCTTGTCAGATCCACAACGCGTGGGCTGGGTTTGGTACTTGAACGCCATCGGTGGTGATTGTCGGGGATGGGGCTGCAGACTCTCCGGTGATGTAGCCGGCGAGAGCGTAACCATCAAGTAAGGCTCGGACTTGACGATTCCACATGAGGAAGTTTGATTCCGTGAGCTTCGTGACGTTCGTCATGTTCACATTAAGAAGAGTTTGTGAATCAGAGACAACAATGGTCTCATTTGGGTTTGCAGGTGAAGAAGTCATCGATGACTTGAGGAAGAGGGAAGAAGAGTTTTGAAAAAGTTTTGTGTTTGACGGCTATTTTGTTTTTAGGATCCCTAGGTATACTGCTCTGATACCATATGGATGTATTGAGCGGAATGATTTTATTAGATATAAGAATACATTATTTATACTGTGTACATGAGAGTAACTAGGTATTATACATTTACACAAACACCCTTATACACTAATCTCTACAAACAAACTGTTACAAACCTGTCATCTTTAGAGCTCAAGAGAACACGCCATTGTCACTTTCTTCACACCCTCAAAAATTTTGCCAACAGAAACCAAGATACTCCAGTCTCGGCATCAAGGGCCATTGTCACTTTCTTCACACCCTCAAAAATTTTAGCCTTCACAAGAATCTTGATTAGCTCTCGGTATTTCCATTGCAAGTGCATGTTCTCCACGTTACCATCAAACACTCCTCTTCGGAAAAAAAAATCTTTTAACTTTAGTTATGTTAACATCTGTCACCTTGTCACAATATTTTAAACAGAGGATTTAAAGTTGAAAATTTATTTCATCGAATTTTTAGCTGAAAGATTGTTTTACGATCCATCTTTCAGAGGATTTCCTACTAAAAACCCGTTATATTTTGATTTGGATTCTCATACCATCTCTAAATTTATTAATAGAATAACTTTTTGATGATGTCAAAACAATATGCCTCCTCTGTCCAGATTTATATAACTTTCATGAGTTGAAACTATAATTCCTCTCCTTTTCTTTCACGAAATTGTAATTGCAAAGAGTAGAAATCTCTCTTTCGTGTCTATCAAATTCTCTCTTTAAGGTTTGGTTCTCTGCTCTGTTGTGAGCTTATTCAAGAGCAGAATCTTGTTTTTTTAGTTAATAGTTAAGAGACAATTTCTTATATTTCACTAAAAACTCTAACCTAAAAACTCTCATTAATCATGCTTTTAGCCCCAAAATTGAATATGGTTTGAAGACACCTTAGAGCACCATTGTCCACAGTTTCTTGAGATGGGGTTTTTAGGAAAAAATAAGAAACTGTTTCCATAAAAGTTTTTTCAACAATTTTCGTTAAAAAAATTGCACTGCAATAACAAAAGAGTGAATTTATAACCATTATAAATTCATTACAAAAGGGAAAAAACGTAGAATTCCATTTATTCTTATTTGAGTTATATTTCACTTATAGCCTCAAAAACCTTCTGAGTGGGGATGAAGTTTATTCATAATAGGCCGCGAACTACACAAGGCTCGTAAAGGCTCTTTTTTACGCATCGCCATCCCTGGAGTCTCCAACATGTCGATCTTCTCGCTACTGACTTTTTCCCAGTCAAAGCACTGAATCAACGATCCTAACGCCAACGTCACGATCCTCTGCCCTAAGCCAGCTCCGGGACACGCTCTCCGTCCATTACCAAACGGCATTAGCTTATGAACGTCTTCTCCTCCTTCTCTAACGTTAAACCGTTCCGGTTTGAACTTCTCCGGTTCGTTCCAGAGACTTGGATCTCTGTGTATAGCCCACGCGTTCACCATCACCATCGTACCACGTGAAACGTCGTAGCCTCCGACTTTGATATCTTTCGTCAACGATCTTGGCACTAAGAGAGGCGCAGCAGGGTATAGCCGGAATGTTTCAGACACTATGTTTTGAAGATAAGGCAAGTTTGCTAGGTCTGGTTCGTCGATCAAACGTTCTTGTCCGATTTTCTCGTCGATCTCTTGTTTTGCTTTTTCCAATGAATCTGGATGGTTTAGCAAACATGCCATCGCCCATTCTAGGGTTACGGCGGAGGTATCAGTTCCGGCGATCATCATTCCCTATTATTTGCATAATTAACAAAAATAATATATATAAATACTTGTTAAGTCTATACAGTTTAAGTAACTATAAATATTTAACATGACTAGTCAGAAGGTAGCAGCAGTCTTCACAACAACATGACTATCGTTTTTAAAGGAATAGACATGTTGATCCGTAATATTATCTTAGCAAGGAAAGGACGCAAGAAGTTTTTGAATCTTTTGCAATTCCATGCTAAAATATTTCTAATTGTATATATGTTGGGGATCCTAATCGAACTACTTCTTTTTACATGTACAGAAAGTTGAAAACGTTTCATTTTTATAATACTTAACATATTTATTTTTTTAAAAAATTACAACAAATTGAATAAATATTTTTACAGTTTAAAAGTCTAAAACCTAAAAATATATTGGCTTGTTAAAATTTGGAGATCAAAACAAATGTCTTATATATAATTTTATTATTTTGCTAGAGATCGAAACCAGATCCAGACAAATTTGAAATCACACCAAAAAGTTGATTTGAGAAAAGATTCGTTACCAAAACGTGTGAGCCATAATGACTAAAAAACCAAGTGCTAGCACACAGAGAATAAGTGACATCAGTGCAATATTCTGGTTCTTGTATTATTGATTGTACAAGAGATTCGTTTGCACTTACAAGCATCAAGCCTTTGATAGTGACGTCGGTGTAATAGTCTGGCTCTTGTTCTTGCAGAGAGAGCAAATGGTTAACCATGGTGTTACCGTCTTTGTCTCTTCGACACTCATCAAGCAAACGCTGCAAGATCTCATCCATGGCTTCTCCAACAGCTTTCACTTTCTTCTCAAAGCCCCCTCCGAATATCTTGAGGAAAGGCAAGTAATCTCCGGGATGCCTCGCGCCGCTACAGTCGTTAACATCAGCGACGAGTTTCTTGAAAAGATTCGCTTCTTCCTCGTTGTGGACTTCGTCTCCGTAATATCTCTTCCCCGTGACCATCCTCACGATGTTGTTGAACGTTAGGTCAGACAAGAGCGGCTCCAGCTCGATCTCTTTGTTGACCTCACGTGAGAGCCTCGTGAGCATGCGGCGGATCTCGTCTTTACGTATATGGAGGAAGTTGGTGAGACGGTTCGAGGAGAGGATCTCTAGGGAGCAGACGCGGCGGAGGTTACGCCAGTGATCGCCGTAAGGAGCGGTTCCGACGGTTGTGTAGTTGTATGCAACGTATTTTGCGGTTAGGAAACAAGGCCGGTTTGATAAGAGGACGTCGTTTTCGCCAGTGAAGCATTCTGACGCGAGCGAGGAGGAGGAGATCACGACGGTGCGGCGGTAGCCAACTCGGAGGGAGAAGATTGGGCCGTAGGTCTTTGACAGGCGGTGAAAGAGACGGTGTACCGGCGGTTTGATGAGGAGGTGGTGGCCAAGTATGGGGAGAGCGTAAGGCGGAGAAGGAGGGAGGTTGAGACGCTGCTTTTTGGATGCGAAGATGAATATGTAAGCCACGAGAAAGAGAGCTAAAGGGAGAACAATCACATAGTAAAACATCTTTGAATATTTGTGTTTATTTTCCTCTAAGGAGTTTGTTGGTGATAGCTAGTGTCGCGGAAATAATCAGACCGGCACACTTTATAAAGAATAATTTTTATCAGATTGGATCTTTTTATGTATTTGTATTTTCAGCGCTATATTTATTAATTGTAATGGCAATTACGTAGGTTTTTTTTTATATTCTAAACTCAAAAAGGTGTTAGATCTGAAATTATTATTTGATCATAGCCAAAAACACACATATATATATATGTGTGTGTGTGTGTGCGCGCACGCGCGCACATATTTATGTATATATCCTATAATAACATCAAATATTTTTACGAGGTGATTTTTCTGTGCTCATGCACGGATATAAATATTTATAAAATAAATATATTATAATAATTGATTGCTATTCATTTTTGATTTAAACTAATTTATAGTTTTATGCAAAATTTTATTAATAATATATATTAATTTAATTAGATATATAATTTTATATATGTTATATTTAGTTGATTTTGTTGTTCTTACAGTTGGTTTAGTTATCATTTGGATATCTTGGGTTGCATCTATTTCTTTAAATTCAATTATAATATTTTTTATTTAAAATATATTATAATTTTGATTAATTTTCTTATTTGCATTTAGGTTGGTTGTTGTCTTAGATATGTAAATATATTTTAGAAATATTCTTTATAACTTAAGATATATTGAGCTTAGAATGAAATAAAAAAATAAACTATAGTGTTTGGTTCAATGTAAATTAATATAACGATAATATTCAAAAGTCTCATGCATATATATAAATTTTAAAAAAGAATTAAATTATGACAGTTGGTTAATATTTTATTTTCATTTGTTAAGGTGTTTTGAGTCATCTTATAATTTATATTTTTAAAATAAATTATCATATTATAAGTTTATATTTTATTATTATAGTTAAATTTATGATTTTTATAAGTTGTATTAATCGAGTCACTCATCTTGTGAGAATATTAAGTTACATATATATTCTTTATAGTTTAAACTGACATGCCGGCTAGAGTACATGCTTCAACTGGAACATCGAAGTTAATTATCTTTATTATAAAATTAAGTCAAGTCAAAGTAATTTATTTGTCATTTAAATGTGCATGTATTTTTATAATATATATATATATTAAATTAAATGTACATTTTTAAAGAAATTAGAAAATAAAACGATGATCCATAGGAGATTATGCATACATAAGTAATTGATACGTTTTTGGAATCTCATGAACACATATCAATATTTACAATAACTAAAATATATTTATAAATTCTAAACAATTTTATGCCTTTTTGATTATTGTTATATTAAGTTCCACAAACATAAAAACATAAAATTTAAAACAAAATTTAATATTCAGAAAACATATAATTCTAATAGTTGCGAAATATAATGTAACTACTTCATTAAACTATATAGTGTGATTTTAAAACATTTTGTAATTATTTGATCAAAAGATGTTTATTGTGAAAATTTATCTTTCGTTTTAATATCTTTTCAAAATAAGCAGCAAAAAAATGTGATTGTATTTTAGAAATCATATTATATAAGTAAAAACAATTTATAGATATTTTTCTGTGAAAGATATTATAGTCAAATAAATATAAGAAATATAAATAACATTTCAATAATACTAATTATTAAATATTTTAGTCAACAAAACATTTATCATTTTATGTTACTTAATTATTTTATCTAATCATCAAGAAATAGATAGATATATTAAAAATATTTTTGTTACTGTAAAAATATATATTGTTGTACTGTTTAAAATTATGTTCTAAAAGAAATAATACTTCTTTTTCTAATATCAAGATTATTTGTGAAAATAAAAATTATATAGAATTATTAGTATATTTTATGTTATTTAAAGATATTTTAAATGGAATATTACTTTTTGTGAACTGTCCTTTTTAATGAAAGCATATTTTTATGCATATATTTTCGTTTTTCTTTAAAACGAAAATATATGTATAAAAAATATGCTTTCATTAAAAAATTAACATTATAAACTTTATAATATTTTATTTTTATTATATACATTATTTGAAAATATTAAAAAGGAATTTAATTAAAAAATCAATAATATTGTTTAAATATAATATTTTAATTCATTAAGGGTATCAATATAATCAACCATCGTGATAGTTAACATAAATGTGATACTCAAGAAACTGATTTCTCAAATAATATTATAGATATGTACAAACACGACATAAACCATACAAATCGTATTTATCATTTTCGATTGTAAAAACTTGTTTACTTCTAATATTTTATTCAGAAAAGGCTTTTAAATTTATAGAAGAATTTAAACATCTAGAAAGGTATTTTTGTATATATTGAAGTAGGAGTATTAAAGATTAAATAAATGTTGTAAATAAGAACATATTTAAACAATTTACGTATAGACTCCTTAAACTGCAGAAAAAGTTTCTTAAATATTTAATAAGAGATGAAAGCTGTATACCAACTACTTTCCATTGTATTTTTTAATTGCAAGAGGGAGTTTTTAAAGGATGCTTTTGTTTTAAACTTTTAAAAATGGTACGATGTTTTTCTGAACTGAAAAAATGGTACGATGTTAATTAACTTATACACACATAGTAACTTTTGTTTTTTTTTGAAAAACACAGTAACTTTTTTTTTTCTGTTTTCGTCTTGCTTTAATGTAAGTTAAGAAAGATGGGTGTGTAAGAACAAAAACTTTTCAGTTTTGGGTTAAGTATCTGAGGAAACAAAAATGTTGGAATAAGTACATTTTCATTGACGTGCAATCGTGGATGAAGATTATGGCAGTAAATAGTTGCAAATTCACATTTTTAAGTTTTTTTTCTGAAGTTGTGCGGTTTTAAGAACTTGTTTTTTAACAAATTCACATTTTTTATATATGCAAAACTGCAAATTAATGTTTATGTTTTATCTTTTTTAAAAAAAATGTTACTATGTTTTATCAGTCACCGGGGGCTTTGATTGGTCTTAATTGATTTTTTGTTTGACTTAGTTCGATTGGTCTTTTTGGTTTCAGGGTTTTTGTGCACATTAAGGATCTGTCTTTTCAAAAGTCCAGAGTAACAGGTTTCAGGGTTTTCGTCGGTTTCAGCTACTTATCTAGCACTTGTCCTGTTGTTCCCTTTTACTTATCTCTGCCTTTTTACTTCTTTAAGTTAAAAAACTTGGTTTTTCTTTTTCATATATCATATTCGTTTGCATGTTACGGTGACATGTGACAAAATTATTGTTCATGTTCGGCCAATTGACAATTTGAAATCGCAATTTCATATCACTAAAAAATTAACCTTTTCTGCAATTGCTGCGGTATGAATCATTTGATATAAAAACGTAAATCGTAGTTACAGGAAATGCAAACGAACATGACCATATCAAGAACATAACTCATAATAACTCACTGGACTTATCTTTTTCTTAGAAATTCCAATGATCACTTGCGGTCGATCAATAATCAATCAATCATAAAAGATACTTCAACAAATTGGTTAAAAATCTTTTTTAAAAAACGAATTGGTTAAAATGAGTAATTGTTTTGAATTATGGATGTTGAATCTGGCTAGGAACTGTATGTGGAGAAGTTTCATATCAAATCCATAGCTCATGAATCTCGTGGTTGAGTTTGATCAACGAAACTCGTGCTACTTATTTTAACTTCAGACATTAACGCATAATATATTTTTATATATAAAAGCAAGATACGATCTCGTGTCAAGACGTACGAGATCTTTAGTTATCTGTCACACTATCAAACGTGTCAAAATGCTATAAATAAAGAAACATTAAAGAAAAACAGATGTATGGTAGATAGATCATGGACACATGATACACTCTGTAGTAATTATTGGTGGATATGAATGAATACAAGATGAGTAATTCGGCTGTTGCCTGTTGGGAGCCAAGAACCAACTAAGAAGAATCTCACCATTTCGTTCGCAGCTTGAAGTCTTCTTATGGGCAATGAAGTGTTATGCTTTTAACATTTATTGTAAGGATCTAGTCTCGATGTTTCAAGTTCCAGGAGCCTAGCCAAATTTTTTGACTGAGTTCAAGGAATTTGCGAAACTGAAGAGTAGATTCACAAAGTTCTCGATTGTTATTGTTCATGGATCTGAAAATATATAGTCTGATTCATAAGTTACGATAACGTGATCCTTTTATAAGGATATGTATCACTTCCTATGTTTTTATGTAGATAGTTTTAGTTGAATGCATAAAGATTAAAAAATATAATATTTATTTTAAAAATTATATTTGATATATAAATTATAAATAGTTAAATCAATCGTAAATAAATCTATATTACTTAACTGGTCACACTATATCCAATAAATATGAAAGTTACATAGAATAATAAAAAACTACTTAAATTATGAAACAAATTTTACGTAAACTATTTATAACATGAAACATAGAGACTATATTGTTTGTTTTATTTCGTTCTGGAGATCCACGTCACCTCAAGTCTGAATAATAGAATAGTCGTTTGATGAAAAAATATAAATAATAAAATTTATAGCCTGCTAAAAGTTACAAGTATAATTTATGTTCAGCTGTAGGAAAACAGTCATTTCATAACCACATATCACGATTTAAATTAATACCTCACTGTCCAAATATATACTTGTACTTTCAAACTTTTCAAATAACATACTAATTTTTTTTGGTGAAATCATACACTAGTCGCCATATCATTAGTCACATCATCTAATTTTGCTGAACGTGGGTGCCACATCAACTAATTTTGCTGACAAAAATTGCCACGTGTACAATTTTTTTAAAAGAAAATTGTTTTATAAAAATAGCTTTTTTAAAATGTAAAGTTGTATATTATTTTTTAGTAAAACTGACAAAAATTGTAATTTTATATAAAAATATATTCATAAATGTTTCGATCATGTCACAATATCGACCTTATGTATGTGTGTAATGATTTGAATTCTATTATAGTGTTGCAGTTGTTTTATAAGTCGATTAATCATGATAAAGTTGTTTACATTTAAAGAATTTAGATTAACATATCATAAATTCTTTAAATATAAACACAACCATGACTAATCGAGAGTAACTTTAGTGTTGTCGTGATTCAAATTTAGTGAATTTAAAATATGTGTTACAATGATTCAAATTCAACTCTGGTGTTGCAGTCGCGTTACTCTTGATTAATTATGATTGTGTTTACATTTAAATAATTTATGATATGTTAATCTATTTTTATAAAATGTAAAAAAACATAAACATGATTAATCGACTGATAAACCGGCTGCAACACTAGAATTAAATCTGAATCATTACAACACATATATAATTCTTATTAGAACGATCTGTGATATGATATATTGAAACATTTATGAATATATTTCTTATAGAAGATTAAATTTATTATTATTTAATTAGTTTTTTAATTTTACAAAAAAAAATCTATAAAATTTTATACTTTCTAAGAAGTATTTTTATAAAACAACAATTTCACTTAAAAAATTGTACACGTGACATTCTCGTCAACAAAATTAGCAGACACAATATCTACATCAGCAAAATTAGATTTTTGTCAGCTGATGTAGCGACTAATGTATGATTTTACCAAAAAATAAACAATAGGTATGTTATTTGAAAATTTTGAAAGTACATGTATGTTCTTGCAGGTCATATATAAATTGGGTATGAATTAAAAATATCACGATATACTGCGTAAGAAATGGCCATTTTCCAGTTCATCAGTCCCAAGACCATAAAGTTGCAACTTCGAAAAAAACATTCATGAAAAAATTAGAAATTACAAGCGTATTTCTACTGGATCCAACTATGCTTTTACAGTTTCGTTAACCTTGAGCTATTTTATTTGTCTTTAAAATTGGAATATGAGTTTAACTTCCAAGATTTTTGAGATTTGGAATGAAGTAAATGATAATGGTAACATCACTCTAAAACCAAATATAGATATTAGTAGTCTTTATGTAACTTAGCCATCGTATTTTCAGATGATGAATAGAGGAAGAGCTAAGCTAATCATCGTGTCAAAATTATTGAAGAATTGAAGTTGAAAAATAAAAATTATATATTACTACAAATATAATAAATTTTGAAAAAAATACCTTTAACACATTTATTTCTGATGTAAACTTTAAATCTCTTCAAAGAAAAATAAAACATTATTCGTATTGCACATAAGATAACATAGTTAACTTTAAATCTTTGGACTGTATCCCTTATTTTCTCTCTGTTTTAGGTTTTAATTGGGAAAAATACGGTATTTACACCTGATCTCTTCCCCTTGTGTTTTTTCTACATGAATTTTGTAATAGTGCATATTTCATTCTGAACTAAACAAAAATTTCAAAATACTACATCAATTTTACGCATCGTGCATTTTCATTCTCGAACATTATAATAGTACATATTTTATATTAAACTAAACAAAAAAATCACAAATATTACATGAATTCTCAAAATTGTAATTATATATATATACACACACTCAAATATGTTAGACATCCCTTAATTTGATAAACAACGTCATAATTTTTTAAAATTGAAAATTTATAATACTATATGAACTTTATGAATCGTGCTTATATAAATATATTGACCGTTATAGGTGTTAGTCATAAGTTAATTTTTCGGGACTTTTGAACTCTCACAGCAGGCCAAAAAAAAAAACAGAAACATTAGACTAATCTCACTTACTAATAGTCCCATCAGATTAATATTTTCAAAATAGCAATAATGCACTTTAAAAAATCAATTATATATTCGAAATTACAATTACAAATAATTATAATATATTTACATATTATAATAGAAACTATTTTAATTAAACTAAGAGAAAAAGACATAAAGAACACTAAACCAAGTTTTTGTCACAAATATAGACCTCACGGATCAAAATGATCAAAATTTTTCATCAAAGAGATAAATATACATTTATATCTTTCGGTTAATTAATCCAAACCTTTGGATTAATTAATCTAAATGTTAATGTTTAGAGTTAAGATGAAGTTTGTGATTAAGGTTTTAAAGTTTATAAAATAAAAAATACTAAAATTTTGAAAATAAAAATTTGAAAAATAGATTCTGATATCACTCAAATTACTCTAAGAAGTGAATTACTTTCATCAAAAGATGTCAAATTGTAGTACTTAGGGATCGAATCCACAGAGAGCTAATGAACAAAAAGATGTAATCTTTAAGACTATACTAGATTGATTATGTTTAAAAGTAAATTGCAGTTTGTGAGCAATGATAAGTTGCTCAAGAGAATTGGTTTTGGGTTTTAAGCAATAAGAGAAAATAGTTAGATTCAAGGTTACTATTCAGATAATCATGATTATAATGCTATAGATGTTTTAATAAGTTGCTTGCATGATACTAAAGAACTTCAACTCTTATATTTATCTAATAGCTATCGCTATTAGACTCGTCCACTGATCTGACTGCCGACAATATCGATCGATGTTTTGACAGCGATATCGATCGATATGGTTTGTCGTCGATCGATTACTCTATTGCAGTATCGATCTATATAACTTCAGATCGAGTTGAATAATGTTCACAAAGATCATAGACCGGCTCTCAACTATCCCTAGAGGATCTTAGCTTATGCAAGATGATTTCAAGATAATGATTTATGAGTTAAACCACCAAGATCATAATCTAGTTAGCTACTTTAGAATAAGCATTATGGTTCATCATGATAATGAGCATCACAACTCAACAATCTATAGTTGGGGCTAATCCCTCACAAGTATTTGAACCTTAAATCTAACAAAAGAATCTACTTAGACATAGCCAAGCGATTCATAACATCAAGATAATAATAGAGATTCATAAGATAGAAGACTAAACAATTATTTTTCTCTAGATAACAAATCTCTTTGTATCTTCTTCTATATCTTAGAATTCTATAACATTTGATGAATAGAGAAAAAGATGAAAAGAATACTTTAGATTGATAAATGAAAAGTAATTAGAACAATGAAAGCACAAGAAAGTATAAAAGCACATCTTGCCAAAACACATAGGCATAACTATAAATATGAGTTCTATTAGGTTAAAAACTCGTCAGAGACACTATTGTAATATTGAGACATCTTGGGGTTCAAGTCGGCTGAGATAACAATCCTTCTTTTACACGCTCGATATCGATCGATAGTACTAGGCGTATATCGATCGATGGAGTATCTCGTCATCAAATTCTATGGATGCGTCGTCGTCGATCGATTACACATGATGTGTATCGATCGATATGTATCTCTGGATATAGACCTTCATGTCTGATCTTTATAGTCATCTCGGAAAACTCTCATTTAAGCTCCATAATGGCACCTAAAACATCACTTTACTCCAAATGCTCATGAACCTGAAAACATACCTAATAGACTCCAAAACATATATATATATATATATATATATATATATATATATATAGTAAAATCATATAAATATCATAGGTAAAAGTGGGTCAAAATCATAGTATATCAACTCTCCCAGACTTAACATTTTGCTTGTCCTCAAGCAAACACAACATGTAGTCTTTGAAAGAAGTTCTGAAAATAGCAAGGACTCAATTAAATCTTATCTTAGAATCATCACCTCTACTTTGCTGCAAGCCACATCTCATATCTATTAACTACATGAGTACATTATACCACATCCTAGCTTAGCAACCAAATTCATCTAGCCAATCAACTTAGCAATCTTGTTTGTCTATCCCCTCTACTGATTTCATTTATGCATAAAATAAAAGTACAGGCTTTACCTTGGGGGTATCGATCAAGGAACACATGGATTCAACTCAAGCAAGTTTCTGAACACACATGCAGTCTTCTCTGATTCATTTCTTCCCCCTTTTCCTCTCTTCTCTGAATTCTTATAGTTTCAAATTCAATAAACATAGATGCCACTAAGGCTAATCTTTGTATCATCTCATTGACTTTTTGATTTGAAAACACCAAACTTTATATGAATTTTTTTTTGTATCATGTCTTTCTCATTAATCTATCTTTTTGTTGCAGATTTTTAATCAGATAGTTACCATCTTCCTCTTGGATACATATGTTGTGTGTTCCATAAAAGTATGTCTATCTAAGCTTTTAACTCATTTTCTCTGTTTTTAAAGCATTTAAACATTTTTTATATGATATGCAAGTTTTTCAGATTTGGATTTGATATACATGTGTTTTCACATCTAGATCAGACTTTGGAAGACTTATGGGAAGTCTTCTGACATATAATGCGCTAGAAGACTTTTAGGAAGTCTTCTGATAGAGTCTTCGTCCATATCAAAAGGAGTCCAAACTTGTCGTTGTAGAAAAATGATCTATAATAGTTTTGGTTGTCTATTTTGTGATTTGCAGTGTATTCTTTTATTTTGTGATACTTTTTTTTTTATAAATTTGAAGAGTTATTAATGAAAAAATTTGGTAAATATGTTCATTTCCACAATATAACCTTACCAAAATTACTTGACATAATTGAAGTTATTGATACAATTTCAATAGCAAAACACAATAACACAAAATTAATCAAATTTATTACAGTTAAGAGAGGAGAATTCTCAAGAAAACTTAGTCAAATTCACAAAAGATAAAACATTACATAAGTTCAAAGATAGAACATTTTTATTCAAAAAATTCTGGGAAGTCTACTCGAAAGACTTAAATTTAAATAAAAAATTGAAATAATAGCGGCATATTTAAGTGAAATATTAAAATTTAAGCGGAAAACTCAAAATTTTAAGTGAAAATAGAAATTTTAAATTTCTTGAAAGTTAAAAAATATGTTATGATAAAAGACGACACATTAAACCATGTTATTTGATATTCTTGAAGTTACTTAACACTTTTGAAAATTAAATAAACATATCTTAAAGTTACTTAACAAATTTACAAAAACTAATGTAAAAGACTTCCATGGAAGTTTTCTGAAAACATATTAACACATGAATATTTGTAACCTCATAAATATGAATATTGATTGAAGATGTTTTATTTTACCAAAATATAATTTTGCATTTGGATTAGAGATGGCAATTGGGCTCTCCCGTCTCGTCCCGTATCGCAGTGGGTTCGTCGTCGAGCGGGTCACGGCGGGCATGTCCAGCACAGACTGCGGTCTTCCGAATGACTGTCCAATCACGTACCGCATAACTTATAAGCCTTTGCGGGTCATCCCGTGGGATGCCTCCTTCAGCTTCCTTCATGAATGTTAAAGTAGAAGAATTGTGTAAGGGAGTTGAAGAGAGCTCAACAACATCATTTGCAACAACATCCAATGTGATCACTCGCCGGTTTAATGGTCTTGAAGTAAGTGAGAACCATTTGGACATTGAAATTCAAATCTTTCAAATATACTTGTTGTTTGATTCTTTGTAAAGAAACATCTCTGCATAGCAACAGTAACTTAATACTAATAGTTTCTTCTTCTTCTTCAACAGAACTGTTGAACTTAAAGTGTAGAGACAAGATTCTGCAGTAATTCAGACTCTCAACTAGCCATTTAAAGAACAAGTAGTAGCTTTTCAACAAGCAGTAGCTCCTTAACAACATCATTGTAACCAAATTTTTTTTTTTAAAAAACCACTTGACAATACTAAAAACAAAATCCTTCAACTTAAACAAGAAAATTTCACATAGTAATAAAACAATTTATAGTACTGAAAACAAACCCAAACAGAAATGAAAACTTATGGTTGCGGGTCTTGAAAATCTAGTAGGTTAACCTGTACCACATTCGATCCGTCCCGTTTTGAGTCTGTTCCGCATTCGGTCCATTCCGTTTGTACTTGTCCCGCGAGATCCACAATTTTGCGGGCTTATCAAATGAAAGTACAATTCCACTCCGCAACAATTTTACGGCCAGATTCGCGGTCCATGTCCTTAGTTATATCCCTAAATTGGATTGATGATGATTTTAGTTCGTAAGTAAGAGATTAATTAATAAACGTATTATATAAATACAAAAGATTTCATTTTCTGGCTTCTAAAAGGTATTATTCGCCAAAAGATCCCCATAATATTCGGCGGTGATATAGTTTATAAATTTATGTTCGGTTATTCAACAATCCACTTTCATGATATTTCTCCAATCCCTGATCTCCTGTCATTGTTTGACTCTGACCCTTCACTCACCCTTTTGATTTAAGGTCTCTTTATTTGTTTTCTTTCTTGGGTATAACTTCTTATATAATTTGTTTACCACCAATACAAATACTCATAATCGTCTATATATATATATATATGTTTTTGAAAATATAATCGTCTGTAATATATTACAAAATGAATTCAGCATATTCAGTGTCTAGAAATAACCTAGTTAGTGTTGTCTCGTTCTGCTTTTGTCATAATCAAAGAGAATTTGATTCTTTTTGTCCTGTTGTTCGCTTTATTTATTCTCCACAACTTCGAAGCATTTGTGCTCGTCTTACTTTTCTTTATACAGCAAATTAGCTCAATACCCTTAAAAATTACTGATACCATAAGATGGAGGAGAAATGGTAGAGTTGAGAGGGAACAATTTGGAGAAAATATGGGTAGAAGGTGCAAATATAGGATAATTTTTGTGTATAGGGTACAAATACTCTTTTAAATTCTACTATATCATAACCGGCCCAATTGTTTTATGATATATAAGCATTTTCAAAATTACAGTCTAATAGTTGCAGTTATACTAATTAAGTACACTGTTTAAACATTGTATTCTAGTGGCGTCGGTGAAATGTTGTGAACTGCAAACACTTTAGTAAGAGTTTAAAAAAGTTATATACCTTAAACAATTTAGTCATATTTTTTAGTTAATTACTTAATGAATAATTGAGAGACTAGTATATCAATGTAAATAACTATTAAGAATAGTCAGTATAAATTATATAAATAAGGTACATATTATTCTTGATTTATTCTAAATACATTTAAAACATGAGTATATATACGTATAAATGATTTTCATAAAAGAAGTAATATCAATGATACAAAACCCAAAAACAAATAATAATGAATCTTTGGGCCGTAGTAATCTTTAATTTAATCTATAGATAATAAGCAGGTTAATTAATCATTTTTTTCCTGCAGTCTGCAAATCTCCATTGAATTAATGCTTTGTTTTGAAATGTTCTAACAGTGGCAAAAGAGACACCATATTGGATTAACTCGGCAGATCTCCACCAAGATGATGCCTAAGCTCATATAGACATTGAACAACAAACTGTTTGATCATATATTGGACTAACTGTGCAGGCTATTTGATCTAGTTAATTAGAGATTTCAGTCTTTCTCTTTACTCTTGGGTATGAACTAACATATTAGTAATCATCACAATATCTGTGTCTTTTTTTTAGGCAGAAAGATATATGTTGGAAAAGAGAGAATGTATATCCGTGTGTTTTGGAGATAAAAACACATATTCCAAACATCATCACAGAAAAAGGTTAGAAATATACTTTCGCCTTTGTAGTACTCAAATTAAAACGGAAAATTTGTCAAAACGGATCCAAAAACGATATTGTTTGGACACTACTTGAGTTATCCGTGTGTAAAGATGGCAATTGGGCTCTCCCGTCCCGTCCCGTCCCGTTTCGCAGCGGGCTCGTCGTCGTGCGGATCACGGCGGGCCTGTCCCGCGCGGGCTGCGGTCTTCCGAATGGCTGCCCGGTCCCGTACCGCATAAATTTATAAGCCTTCGCGGGCCGTCCCGCGGAACGCCTTCTTTAGCTTTCTTCATGAATGTTAAAGTAGAAGAGTTGTGTTAGGGAATTAAAAAAAGCTCAAAACTTCGATCGCAACAACATCCAATGTGATCACACGTCAGTTTAATGGTCTTGAAGTAAGTGAGAACCATTTAAACTATGAAATTCAACTATTTCAAATATATTCCTTGTTTGATTCTTTGTAAATCAACGTCTCTGCATAGCAACAATAACTTAATATTAATAGTGTCTTCTTCTCTTTCAACTAAGTTGTTGAACTTAGAGTGTAGAAACAAGATTTTGTATTAACTCAAACGCTCAATTCGAGCCGTTTAAAGAACAAACAGTAGCTCTTGAACAAGCAATAGCTCTTTAACAACATCATTGTAACCAATTTTTTTTAAAACACCCACTAGACAATACTAAAAACAAAACTCATCAATTTAAAGAAAAAAATCTTACAAAGTAATAAAGCAATTTATAGTATTGAAAAAAAAACTAAGTAGAAATAAAGACTTATGTTGCTGGTCTTTAAAATCCCGCGGGTTGAACCCGTCCCGCATTCGTCCCGTCCCGTTTTGAGCCCGTCTCGCATTTGTCCCGTCCCGTTTTGAGCTCGTCCCGCAAGGCCCGCAATTTTGCGGGCTCATCAAATGGAGGCCCAATCCCGTCCCGCAGCAAGCCTTTACGGACCGTGTGTAAAACGATATTTGAGTTATCCCATATTGAGTTATCCGTGTGTTAAACGATATTTGAGTTATCTCTTTGGTGTAATACCATATTTGAGTTATCTCTTTATAATAAATTTTTCATAATTTCAAAACTAACCTTTGATTTTTTTTTCTAAAACATGAAAATCAACATATATTTTTATCAATAACTTTAATAAACCAAAAAATATAAATATTTTAAACTTAAAAAAAACTGTAAACGACTTTTATAATTTTATTTAGTATTTTTATTGAAAAAACAATAAATTTTTATTTTTATAAATTATACAAAGTTTATTTTTATTAAATTTTTGTTAAAAACGTTTTACAAAGTTTTTTTATTACAAACGTTTTTATTAAATTAAAAAGTTTTATTGTTTTATTAAAAAGTTCAATAAAGAGTAAAAACTATTTTTTTTAAAAAAAAACTTAAGAAAAAAATTAATGAAAAGTAAATTTTTTTTAATATTTTGACAAGGCAAATCGATCAAAACATGTTTCAGGAAGTTATAATATTTTTAAAGTATTTGCTTTACTGAAACTTCCTAAATTTTCGTAATAAACACATTTTAGGAAGTTAGAACAATTTTAGAATATCTTTTTAACTGAAACTTTCTTAATTTTTGCAATAAACATATTTTCTTACCTGTTGAATACACCTTTTATACTGCGTAGAACCATGAAAAAAAAATCCCAAATGCAATTTCTACATCGCATTAAGAAAATTTGGATTCCGGAAATTTAGAATACTTCGTAAAAGTACTAAATAACTTTATAAAAATTGTTTTACAAATTTTGTTTTAAGTTTAAAATATTTATATATATTTTTTGGTTTTCTTAAATTTATTAATAAAAATATATGTTCAAGTAGTGTCAAAAATTTGGATTCTGGAAATTTAGAATACTTCGTAAAAGTAGAAACTGCATTCGACATGAAAGAAACTATCTTTACAATTAGTAGAATTCGCATTCTTCATATTTAGAATTTTAATTAAAAGTAAGTGGATTGTTCTAAAAAAAGTGGAGAACTTGTTTAATCTAAAAATCGTTTTCTACTTACTCATTTTCCGTAAAAGACGAAGTCTACTTTTTATAGAACGTAATTTACAAATTGATTTATAATTTTTTCAACCAAGAAAAAAAATCAGTTTGTGCATATGGGTGTTTTATATATTGTTTATATTTTTAATAATTGTTTTAATTCATAAAATTATTTATTTAATTAAGTTTCAGAAATAGAGAGGGTAAATAGAAGACAAAATGGACAAAAAATATTTTATACCAAAGGGAAACCTTGCTGAATTTTTGTTTCCTTTTTGCAATTTTCCCAATTAAAATTAAGTTATTAATAAAAAGAAATCAATTTCAAAACAGCATCGGCTAGAAACTAAGATTGAACATCTGCCTTATAATATTGAATTTCCGTGTTTGAATATCTGGGTTGGCGTCGTGGTACTTGAATTTCTGTGTTTGATAATATTGGATGGTAATTTTTAGTTTATCTAAAAAGTTAATACTTAGAAAATAAAGGCATTACTTCACTAAAATATAAATGTTGCTAAAACGAAAGAATGGAATCAGTCTGAGTTCCTCCTAAACATACAATCCAGATCCTTGCTTTAGTGAAATCTGCAATAATCACATAATTTATTAGATATAAAGCCACAGGCCCACAGGATTTCATTCATATAACATACTCGAATCTACTTACATCATACAAAACGATTAGTTATAAGAAATTAAGTAGTTCACTGCTTGAGATTGTACTTGAAATGGCATATACCTTGTCACTCCTTGACGTGTACCCTCCAACTGTCTTTATAGGGTTTCACTTCGTTGAGAAAAAAAAACGTTTCTTGTTAGACAATTTCTTTATTTTCTTAAATTTCTGATGAATAAGTAATATCATGCATCCAACTATTAGGTATCTTTAAGATTATAATCCTGATAACATGAATAGAAATCATAATTCTAGCTATTTTATATAACTGTCAAAATCCAATCCAACCCAACCGAGCAACTACCATGCTCACAACCTGCTATTTACATTTAATCATAATCGATCTAGCTTAATCATCTCACTACAAGAAAACAGCGGTATTCTGAGGGACATTCAGAGAGAAAATGAATTCTTCGAATTTTTTTGACCAAAAACCGAGGAAATACCGAAGAAATGCAAAACTCGGTTTCCTCGGAATTTCTTCAGAAAATTCCGAGGAAATTTCGAGGAAAACACAGTTCGTCAGTATATTCTGATGGAATACTGAGGAAACCATGTTCCTCGGAAAAAACCGACGAACATTCTAGGATATATTATAGCCGTTAGAGAACCGTTGGAGAGCCGTTGGGGGATTTTAAAAATTCCGAGAAAATTCCGAAGAAGTAGCCGTTAGCGTCGGAATATCCTCGGTCTCTCGGCAGGATTTCATCTATAAATACATCCACCCCTCTTACTCTTCATTCACTCTATTTCTTCATCCTCCCTCCTACTATCTTTACACACGAATTTGATTGAAAAAAACATGTCTTCTTCAAATTATTTTCGTTCTTGGATCGATCGATCTCATTTGGATCCGAACACGAGATTGCTTACGGTAGAATACCAACGAGGTATAGCTGAATTCATGAGGTTAGTTCGCTGACAACCGAAAGCAGAAACATGTATGTTAAGATGTCCTTGCTCTAATAGTAAAAATAGAAAGGTTATTAAAGAGTGGGATGTTTGGACTCATCTATATATGAGTGGGTTTACACGAAGTTACAACATTTGGTATCATCATGGGGAAACTGATTATGAACAAGGTAGTACTAGCAAACCTCAGCCGGCGGTTAGATTAGAAGAACCAATTAGAACGGATATAGATTATGGTATAGGTACTGAGCAGATGGTAAATGATCATTTTAGAGGGGAAGATTTACCCAATGCAGAAGCTAGGAGATTTTATGATATGTTGGATGCTGGAAAGCAACCATTGTACGAAGATTGCAGAGATGGTCATTCAGCTTTATCATCTGCTACAAGACTGGTGGGCATTAAAACAAATTATAACTTGGCTGAAGACTGTGTGGATGCGATTGCTGATTTTGTAAAAGGTATTCTACCTGAGGATAATGTAGCTTCAGGTTCATACTACGAGGTTCAGAAACTCGTAGCTGGTGTTGGTTTATCTTATCAGGTAATAGATGTATGCAGCGATAACTGCATGATTTATTGGAGGGCGTATGACCAGAGGGTTACATGAAAATTTTGTGGGAAGCCTCGTTATAACGATATGAGTGGAAGATTTCCGGTGGCATATAAAAAGATGTGGTATTTTCCTTTGACGGAAAAGTTGCAGAGGTTGTATCTTTCTGAACGCACAACGCAACAAATGAGATGGCATGCATAGCACTCAACAGATAGTGAGATTAGACATCCTTCATATGCAAAAGCGTGGAAGCATTTCCAATCAAAGTATCCCGACTTCGCGTATGAGAGAAGAAATGTTTTGAAACCCGAAACCCCTTTTCCTCGGACCGGGACTATTATTAAACAATTTTTTATTTATTAAAACTATTATTTGTAATTATTAAAAAAAAATATTTATCAAAACCATTATCTGTAATTATTCAACAATTTTTATTTATTAAAACTATTATTTGTAATTATTAAACAATTTTTATTGATTAAAACTGTTATTTGTAATTATTCAACAATTGTTTTATTTATTAAAACTATTTTAATAATTATTAAAATATTTTTTATAAATTAAAACTGTTATTTGTAATTATTAAACAATTTTTTATTTCTTAAAACCATTATTTGTAATTATTCATCAATTTTTTATTTATTAATTTTTTTTATTTATTAAACTATTTTTTATTAATTTAAATTATTATTTGTAATTATTAAAACTATTTACATGTCTTATGATGATCATCCCCTGCCTCGACCTCGAGCTCGTCGTTCCTCATCACGAGGTCGTGGTGGTTCGGGGAGCCACTCTCCGGATTCGTCCGACCACCCTCGGGAATCCGCATCGCCCCATAGCTCTTACCATACATTTCGTTCCGGGAGCGATGACTATTAAGGAGTTGGTTCGACAGCCCGGTCGTGACCATCTTCTCTATCTCACTCCGTATCCACATGGTCGGGGTCAAACATGCTAATTAAACGTCTCTTTTTCATTAAAATTTGATTTAGTATTAATAATTTGTTCCTTACATTAGGTTCAACCGATCTTCGAACGGGATCAGCGCATGGATCAACCGTATGATGTACTCGGCCCTCGAATATGGACATCCGACTTTCACGGACTTCCGTTACGATAAGCAGCAGCTGTGGTTTCGTCAGTTTGCGGTAAATATTTTATTTTTTTCTTATTTTTTTAATCATTAATAATTTTAATCATTAATATAAAAATTTCAGCAAGAATTCAACTGGAATTCCGATGATACGCTGTTTATCTATAACCACTTCGTCTATAAAGTTATAGACATCTATGGGAACCAGATCCACGAGTGGAAGAAGAAGTGAGAAGTGAACAAGGTAAAATTTAATTCATTAAACATTTTTTTAATTTATTTAACTATTTTTTTATTTATTTAACTATTATATAATTTATATTTATTAAAAGGTTCCGAAATCGATGAACCCCACGGTCTGGGAGGAGTTGTGTGCGCATTGGGATAAGGAAGAGACGAAACAAACTTCCTCCACCAACTCCACCAACCGCAAGAGCGATCGTAAAGGGAATGACGTCTTCAAGCACAACTTGGATGCCCAATCTATTGCTACTCTGGCAGATCGCATGGTAAGTTCAGTCTCCTTTTCTTTAATTATTTAAATTTGAAATTTTATTTTTTGGCTTTTTAATGTTTTTTTTTTTATTTTTTTCTGAAAACGGATGAAAATGAAGAGGGTGTGTACCAACAAGAAGACCGGCCAGATTGATGATAGTGTTGTGAGGGAAGTGGTCTGCCTCGTCCAAACTCATATGGAAGACGAAGTGTCTCAATATTAATTTTAATTTTATATTTTCGAATTTAAATTAAAAATATTATTTTTTTTTAGAAAATCATATTTTGGAAATTCCGAGGAAATGGTCCCTCGTAATTTTCATAGGAATGGTTCCCTCGGAAGTTTCAGAGGAAAGGTTCCCTCGGAAATTTCTGAGGAACGCTTTCTCAGAATCTTCCCTCGGAAAACCTTTCCTTGGAATATACCGAGAGAATTCTGAGTACTCCTTCATCGGACACTTCTGGGGATTGGACCATCGGAAAATCCATCGGAATATACCGAGGAAGTGTTCCCACGGTATATTCCGAGGAACCTACCGACGATGAAATGATCCTCGGAATTTCTTCGGAAATTCACTTTCTCGGTATTTTGTCGGAATTTTCCGAGGGAATTTTGAGGAAAAATGAAATTCCGAGGAAATATTTCCGAGGACATCTATCGTCGGTATTTCCTCGGAAATACCTACGATTATAGCCGTCAGCATGCCGCTGTTTTCTTGTAGTGTCTTGATTAGATTTATTAGGTTTCCTAGCTTTTTGTGAATTCGATCTCCAAGTACTACAATTGAACATCTTATTTGAAAGAGTAATTCATTCTTTAAGGTAATTTAAGTGATATCATTAAAGTTTTGAATAATATGATCGTAGACCATTCAATAGTTAAGGACCAAACCAAGATTATATGATAGTAACCAAGACAGGTTTAATTAGCACAACCATTGAATAGATTAAAGCAAAACCGAGATATATTAAAAAGGAAAATTAATAATTAATTGGTTTAACGGTAAAGTCCACATCAGCATTGTAAATTAGTCTAATCTGTATTGTAAGTGAGGGAGCCAATCAAATTATAACGTTTTCACTTAAACGTGTTCTCAGTCAATAGTATGATGTGATTGTGGCAGGTAATAAATTAAGGTTCTAGATGGAAAATACGATTTGAGATTTTGCAGAAAACAAGGTCTTTTAATTGTGGCTAAAAATAAAATTTCAGGTTGCTACAATTTTTGGTAAAAAACTCAATTTTCAATTTATGAGGGAAAGCTTGTTTTACGGTTTTGAAGGAAAAATCATTTTTCTAGTTTTGGAAAAAAATGAAGTCAAAAACTATTTTATTGTTATGTACTGATTTGTGATCGACCACCAGCAGGTACGTACAGCAGGCCCAATCCGGACATGATAATGGCGATCAGAAGATAGATGTTTATCTAGTTCATACTTATCTGTAATATTCATGTATATCTAGATGTAGTCCTTATCCTTAGCTCATTAGGATAAGTACCACCTTATGACGGTCTAATATTTGGCCGACCTTATGTATATATATGACCCTCTGGTCGATGAGAATAACAACACAGAAACACGTTTCCCCACTTAGTTTCACAACACGTTATCAGCACGATAGCTTCCACCCTAAAAAACCAGAAATAAACCCGACACAGAAAAAACCCTAAAATCCGACGCTACTTCAAACAGATCTATCACTCAAACCCTAAGGATCCAGACGACGATCCATATACCAAATCGAAGCTCTTGACGAGAAGAATCCAGAGCCGCAAACATCACATCGATTGGATGTGAGACGCGCCCTCACGCTCAGCTACAATACTGGCGGTCGATTTTGTTTTGAAAACTAAATCCGACTCAGTTTTCAAAGTTACTAATTAACATGATTGCGACACATGGCGATTATATATCTAAGATTATGACATGTGTTAATCCATCTCATAATTAAAAACATATATAATAAGATAATAACAAAAACAATTTTTGTTAAAAAGTAACTATAAATATCATTAATAGTAATATTTCCGTTTTTAAATTCCTAAACAAGATATTATTTGATAGTAATTTTTCTTCAAATAGTTTTACATGTATTTAAATATATAATGATTAAAAATATATATTTAGATAATAAAAAGGAATTATGAAAAACGAAAATTAGCATATAATTTTTTTTCATTTTTTGGTTATAATACAAAAAGAAAATTACTATAAAAGCATTTATTTGAACTTTTACAAATATTTTTTGTTTTTATTATAATTATAATCATTTATTTTAGATAATTTTAATATTTTTCATATTATTTGTATTGACACCATTTTAATTAAATAAGTTATAATATCATGTTCATTACCAACAAAAAGTAAATAAGGAAAATATCTGGAAAAAAATATAAGGAAAATTTTGTATTTGTTAATTAAATAAATTACAATATCGTGTTTATCACCAGATTCTTTTAAAAAGGAAAATTAACATATAAATTTAATAAGGAAAATTTGTATTTGATAAGAGAGGATTTTTAAAGTAATTTTAAAATTGTTTAATACTATTTTTCACTTTTTATTTTAAAATTTGAAACTAAACAATTTGTCAAATAATTTATTTAATACTAATTTTATTTTTCTTAATTTATAAAGAAAATATAATTGTAAAAAATATTTGATAGTAGTTGTTCTTCTCTATAATCTTGAACAGAAGAAAATTATAAAAGAGTGTTTAATAGTAGTTTTACTTTCTTCAAATCCTAATCAAAAGAAATATTTGTAGAATAATTATTTCAAATAAATTTTTCTAAACAATCAAATTTCTTATTTAAATAGTTAATTTCCTTTTAAGAAAACTCACAAACGAAAATAATCTACAATAAGAAAATAAAATTGTAAAAATTTGATATTAGTTGTTCTTCTCTGTAATCTTGAACAGAAGAAAATTGTAAACTATTGTTTAATGTTATTTTTTGTTTCTTCAAATCCTAATAAAAAATATTTGTAGAATAATAATTTAAAATAATTTTTATAAATAGTCAACTTTTTTATTTAAATAGTTAATTTCCTTTTTAAGAAATCATAAACCCAAAAAAAACTACCATTATTAACATCAAATATAAGATTACTTATATATAAGATTGCTAATTATTGAAGCATAAATCTTAACCGAAAGATACATGGAAAAATAGAATTCTCCATGCTACTAAGAAAATTGGTTTTATTATTGTAGGTCAACTATTAAAGAATTTAAATCAAAGAGAAGACCTAGGTAATTGAAACAGAAATCCTAATTGAAAGTTATGTGTGAAAATAAATTTTTATTCCTAGACCAACATATGCAAGATCGTATTTCAAACTGAAAATATATATTCCATGTATGAGTTAGCTATCTAATGTCAACAAAATTAAAAGTTACAACTTAAAAGAGGTTGTTTATATTTGTCAAGTCATGTTTTACAGTTATAGGCCGTACTATCAAAAATCACTATAACTATAGAGCATTAGATTTTTAAAACATAACGACAATGGTTTTCTACAAAATATTATATATTAAGAAGTTTTCAGTAATATATGATATATAGAAAAAATAAGTTAAAATCACACTATCGATGTTAAATCAATCAAATTTGATATTTTATCTAGCAATATATTTGATATATCAATAATACATATTGATTGATGTTGTGTAACATTAGTCTTAAACAATATAGAGAGAGTTATATGTTTTAATTAACTATAACTAATATTTTTTTGAAAAATAATTAAAAGTGAAGTATTTGTTAAAAAACAAAGAAAAACTAATAATTTGTTTAAAACACTGTGATTATTGAAACAAAAATATGAATTAAAATTTATGGAAGACAACATAACTATTCTTAAAATAAGTCATCAATATAATGAAAAATCATCCAAGAACTATCGTGAAATAGATTTTTATTTTTTTTATGTTCGCCAAAAAAAGGATTTTACTCATTAGACTGGTTTTATTATAATGCTAAATCTGAACTATGTAATCGTTAGCTTTTTACCAATGACGGTATGTTTGACACCAGCATCAGTGAAATTTGGGTACATGACTGTTGCATTGTTGTTGTTGTGTACAATGCATTTAAGAAGCTTTTTTACATATGTAATTGTCTCAATTGGTGTTATTTGACTTCCAGTTTCTTTTTCATAAGAAAGTGGATAGTTTTTCTCTAATCTAAGTACAATTTTGATAACAATTCGTCTATGAACCATGATATATAAAATACATGTATTAACTTAAACTTATATAGAACAATTGTTTTTAACTATAAAATAAATCTTCACAACTTATAAAAAACAATCTTAAAATTATAATAAAATAGTTTATTATTTTCTGCTTTTATTAAATTAAAATATATAAAAAAAACCGTTGCAACGCAACGGGCTCATATCTAGTTTTCTATAAACTCAACTCCTTATACTTTCGTGAATTTATTTATCTTGATTAGTTCATGTGTTCATGACATCTAATACTCCATGACTATTTTTTTTATTTGTTTCATGAACCGATGAGAAGCAACAGAAACAACAAACCCAAGCAGTCCATTAGCTACCAGCAAACAGTCTCTGGAAGATCTCTAACTGATAGACCGATCAACCCTTGAGACTCTGGTAATCCGATTAAACTGAGAATATAGAAATCAAATCTTATTTATGGCCTTGAAACCATAAAACTAGAATCCTACTGCGTTCTTGATGTTTGATGTTCTGTGATCTGAAATTGAATTGATTTGATTGTCTGATTGAGTGATTTAAAATTTTCCTGAAGCATTAGAAAAGCTTAGGATTGATAATCACACGAACTTAAATTTTTTTTAAGAAAATCAGATTGAAAAAATTGAATAAATCCGACTGCTATATCTGATTGCTTGCTTGCATTCTCTGCCCCTGATTTTTTATGTTCTTCCCTGATATTGAAATCGTCTATAACTGAATTAGGACTGCAAGTTGCATAATTTTCCTGAAAACCTGATCATAATTCCTGAAATAAATTCAATTTTTTTTTTGCTTGATGTTCTTGTCTGTTAAAATTTGATTTCCTGATGTTGAAGTCAACTAGAACATGGATTAGGATTGAAAAATATTTTTTTTAATTCTTAAAATTCGAAAAACAGAGATAAATCTGAGAAAATATATTATCTCTTTAAAAATATAAAAAGAAAAAGTATATATTTTAAATATTTCTATTATATATATGAAATATTCGACTAAAATAAAATATAAAGTATATTTTTCAAATATGAGATTACTATTTTCCAGATTTTTTTTAAATCATAATCCTATTTGAATTTTGATTTAATAAGTAATAAGTAATTATCAGAAAATAGAATAATAATCCTCTTTGAAATTGGATTTAATAATTATTAGATAATATATCATAATCCTAATAGAATTAGGATTTATCTATTATTGATCAGAGAATTAAATCATAATCCCAATTGAATTAGGATTTATTAATGTTTATCAGATGAATAGTCGAAAATATTTTGAAAATATTTGCTTGAATTGTCTGATTTTTTCTAGAAGCATTATTATCTTATTTAATTATCTGAAAGTCGAAAAAAATAATTGCTTGAATTAATAAAATCTCTCTGATTTAATTTTTTAAGTCATATTAATCCCTGATTTGATTATTTTTAGAAAACTATATATATAATAATAAAAAATATTTTTCGAAAATCCTAACCTGATCTGATTTCATGATTGACTTGTTTGTCTTTGATTGCATACTGATATTGCATACTAAACATGAAACCTCGACTGATTAGGAATATATATCATTCATATTTTCAAGCAATCTGATCTGATCATCAATGCATTATTATTTGTTTGCTGATTGATCCAAACTGAAAAACTATATATTATAATGAATGATCCGATTGATATACCATGATTTTGACCACTTTTACTCATGGTATTTATATGATTTTACTATATATATCTATGTTTTGGAGTCTTTTAGGTATGTTTTCAGGTTCAAGGGCATTTTGGAGTAAAGTGACGTTTTAGGTGCCATTTGGAGCTTAAAGGAGAGTTTTTCTAAGATGACTTGAAGATCAGACATCAAGGTCGATATCCAAAGATACATATCGATCGATACACATTCTGTGTAATAGATCGATGACGCAATTGAAGAAATGACGACGAGATACTCCATCGATCGATGTACGCATAGTAACATCGATCGATATCGAGCGTGCAGAAGAAGGAAGAATATTCTCAATCGACTTGAAGCCCAAGATGTCCAAATATTACTACAATGCCTCTGACGAATTTTTAACCTAATTGTACTCAGTATTTATACATTTGCCTATGTGTTTTGGCAAAGAAGAAGCTTTAACAACATATCATTGTTCTAGTATTTTCCTACTTATCAATAAAGTATTCTTTTCATCTTAATTCTATTCTCATCAAAGGTTATAGGATTCTAAGTTTAGAAGAAAGATACAAAGAGATTTGTTATCACGAGGAACTTGATTGTTCGGTCTTCTAAATGAATCTCTATTATTACCTTGATGCTATGAGTCACTCAGTCATGTCTGAGTAGATTCCTTTGTTAGATTTATGGTTCAAATAGTTATGAGGGATTAGCCCCAACTATAGACTGTTGAGTTGTATACTCATTATCCTGATGAACCCTAATGCTTATTCTAGAGTAGCTAACTAGAATATGATCTTGGAAATGATTTAATCCATAAATCATTCTCCTGACATCATCTTGCATAAGCTAAGATCCTCTAGGGATAAGCGATAGCCGGTCTATGATCTTGGTGAACACATATTCGATTCGATCTAGAGCTATATCGATCGATACTCAAATAGAGTAATTGATCGACGACACACATATCGATCGATACAAGCTATCAAACATCGATCGATATTGTCGGCGGACAGATCAATAGACGAGTCTAGTAACGACAATTATTAGGCAAATCTAAAGAATCGAAGTTCTTTAGTATATGCAAGCAACTCATTAAAACATCCATAGCATTATAATTCTGAATTAACTGAATAGTAACCTTGAATCTAACTACTTTCTCTTAATACCTACAACCCTAAATCATTCTCTTGAGCAACTAGACATTGCTCACAACTGCAATTTATATTTAAACCATTTCAACCTAGCTTAGTCACTAACGATTAGTAGCTTTTGTGTTCCTTCGCTCGCCGTGAAATCGATCCCTAAGTACTACAACTGAACCTCTTATTTGAGAGAGTAATTCACTCCTAGGGTAATTTGAGTGAGATCAAATTTGGCGCTGTTGCCGGGGAGCTAAGATCGCCATTAGATTTAATCTGATTAGGTCTAGGTTATTTAATTTCTGCTAATTCACCTTCTGACGCAAAATTTTTTTCTTGTTTTTCAGGTACATGCCCAGCAATACCAGAAGCAACAAGAATCATCAACTTGTGTACTCAGAAGACCCCCACAGTTTGGAGCGTAGCATCCGCAAGAATTTACGTTCCACATCGATCGACATTAACCCTCCTTTGTCGACCGATACCCCGACATCGATCGACATCAACAACAGCTCGTCGACCGATACTTGTCTACCACAGTCGACCGAGACGCCTTCTTTGTCGACCGATACTCGCCGCACTTCACCGCTCGACCGCCGACCGTCGACCGATACTCGCCGCACTTCATCGCTCGACAACCGACCGTCGACCGATACTCTTCATCCGACATCGATCGATATAGATCACCTAACATCGATCGATACGACCCGACGAGTTATGGTAGCGCCTATTATTCTCAGAACCGATGAGAATGGAGACCTGCGTGATCAAGATGGTCACCTGCGTAACGCAGTAGGTCAGAAGCTGAATGCTCAAAAGGAAATCATTCCTGAGCAAGACACTACAGACTTCATCCAACCTGTAGATGAAGCCAACAGAGCTAAAACCTTGGCTGATTACAACCGTCCAAATCAGTTCTATACCAACCGATCAACCATCCGCCCTCCTGCTATTCAGAGAGGAGATTTCGAGCTCAAGCTGCAGTACTACGGCCTCGTAGGACAGATACCCTTCTGTGGGTTAACTCATGAGCATCATATGGATCATCTGGAAAGATACGAAGATATTATATCTTCCATCAAAGCTAACAGAGTCCCTGAAGACTATCTTTTCTGCAAGCTTTTCAAATACTCTCTATCAGGAGAAGCTTTGCAGTGGCTGCGACAACTACCACCAGGATCTCTCACTACCTGGAAAAACATAAAAACGCATTCCTGCGTAACTTCTTTGATGAGTCACGTGCTGAGGACTGGAGAAGGAAGATTGCTACATTAACTCAGGAACCTGGAGAATCTTTCAAGGATACCTGGAACAGATTCAAGTCCTACCAGCGCGACTACCCACATCATGGATTCAACAACGTGCAACTACTCTGTACCTTCTACAGAGGCATCGCTCTGAAGTATCAGATGGCTCTAAATACTGCTAGTGAAAGAAATTTCAGCACAAGGAATCCACAAGACGCTGTGAAGTTAATTGATAACTTAGCTTCAAATAACAGCACGAAGAACACCGTCAAAGCAAAATCTGTTTCATTCCTTGGGAAGGAACAAATTAATGAGTTCCAATCACATCTGGATAATGTTCAGAGGCTACTTAACAAACAGATTTCCTCAGTTGAGGATGCAGAAACCGCAGAGGAATAAATAGACGAAGATGTTAACTGGATTAGTGGAGCTGGATTTCAGAGATCTTGAAACCAAGGAGGAAACAGAAACTTCTCAGGACAGAGGAGTAACTACAGTTCGCAAAAATCCTCCTACAACAGCAGCAATCCCAACAACACTATGAGTTACGGAAACTCATTCTACACCAATCCACCCCCACCCACCCAGGAAAGCAAACTAGAAGAAATGCTAGAAAGAGTTCTAGAGACACAACAGAAGCTCCAGGTGGATTTCAATGGGAAGATTGACTCTGTCTACACTACTCTGAACTCAAAGCTTGATACTTTGAATACCTATGTGAAGAAAGTGGAGACTCAGGTAGTTCAGACAGGAGAAGCTTTGAAGAAACAAGAGACCTTGGCAAGAGCACCAGGAGAGCCTACTACTAACCACCACGTCAATGCTATCATAGATGATGATTTTTGGGAGGAAGTTACCCAGGATAAGCTGCACAATTCGACCAATGAAGCCTCACCCGAAGCCGGATTCGCTTCATATCGATCGACATCATCAGCTCGACATCGATCGATATCGCCAAAAGCAAAGCGATTGATAGACTTTGACGAATATCGATCGATAGACTTCGAGGCACCCTCCAACGAATGCAATTCGATCAAGATCATGTCACACGGAGCCTTTGCAGACAAACACCCACAACCGCCCACCCGTATGGACGTCGACCAAACTTCGGATCCCATCGATCGATACAGAGACCTTTCCATCGACCGATCCGGAGATACTAGTATCGACTGACACACCGCAGTCGCCATCGATCGATATACTATCCCCCACCGCCGAGTGCAACTACTAAAGATCGATGTAGCACAACTTAATGCACTCCGGGAGCAGTCCAAACTTTCCAAATCCCTTCCTACAGCCATATTGAAGAAACCCACAGACATCATTGAACCCATGGAACCAAAAAAGGAAAACCTAGGAAGAGTTCTACGAAAAAGGAAAGAGAAGATTGCCAAGCACCTTAAAAGGGGAGCTAATGAAGCAGAGATGGAAAACTTCAGAAAACGAGTTCTAAGGATCCCTGCAGAGAAACCCTTTGAAGAAGCCTACTTTTCACACAGATTGTGGCTGTTCTTCAGAGAGACCAAGGAGACAGAAGAAGACATCAAGAGGATGTTTCACCAAGTTCGTGACAGCTTGAAGAAGAGGATCACACTACCAAAGAGGAGCGATCCTGAGAAGTTCACAGTACCATGTTCCATCAGGGGCATTGAATTCCCTCGTGCCCTATGTGATACAAGATCAGGAGTCAGCATCATACCTAAGATCATGGCAGACCACTTAAATCTGAAGATAGAGCCTACTGATGAGACATTCACCTTTGTGGATTGTTCTCAACAGAACTCTGGTGGCATAATTCGAAATCTTGAGGTACAGATTGGAGATGCCATCATCCCTACAGACTTTCACGTCATGGATGTCAAGCTAAACTTCAAAACATCCCTACTGCTTGGAAGAGCTTTCCTAGCCACCGTCGGAGCCGTTTGTGACCTAAAGTTCAACAAGCTCTGCCTAACCCTAATAGATTCCACCACCCTCTATGATCCCGTCCAGGTCGTCAAGTTACCAAGGAAGGAGACCACAAACGTCGTAGCAGCATGCTTCTGTTCCCATGAGTATGATTCCACGGCTGAGTACGAAACCGATCCGGTCACATCGACCGATGAGAGTAACATCCCATCGCCCGATACCCGTGCCATATCATCGACCGACGTAGCCAACACCACACCGATCGATAGACAGCCCTTTTGGAGGAACAACGCTGAAACATTGGCTTCAACAGACAAACTTATTGTGGAGTTCCCATATAGAGATTTCGAGCCAGCTACCTCAGAACCGGACGACTACATACCTTTAGAGGAGGAATATGATGAAGTTTACGAGGAAGAACGAGCTACAGAGTACAGATTCATTCGTGAAGAAGAAGATGGATACACTTCCCACACCTTCAGATTCAACGCATCGACCGATAGAGGCCAGCCTTCATCGACCGATACGCCACCAAGAAGATCGCTCAAACGACCCTATCAACCATCAAGCGATCCTATCGACTTTATATCCATTTACACACCCTGTAAGGATATAAGAGACGGAGACTACTCAATTGGAAGTTGGGCAAGCGACTATAACAAGAGTTTTGCAGTAGAAGCAATACCACTGGAGTATGCGATCCAGCCTGAGGAAGTCCCATCGACCAATAATTTTCAACAACAATCGATCGAACACAGTCAGCTCATATCGACCGATGCACCTGATACAGCATCGCCCGATACTACCACTACACCATCCGAGGTACAAATAAATAATATTGATTTTGGTTATCTAACTCCGGATGAGTTTGGTATTTTCAGAGATCCAGAAGGCAATGCACGAGCAATGAATGGGAGAATCATCCCAATCACAACGAAGGACATAGGAGACATCCTTCAGACCGCCAACGGATCACTAAACCTCTTCAGACAACTACCTCACAACCCTGTACATCAGCACCATCAGCATATAAGCACAACCGCAGTATCCAATCAAAATGAAGCTGTAGCTGATCTTCCCAACTCAGAGGACACATAATTTCAACACATATCGATCGATAGACACAACCGTCTATCGTTCGATAAGCACCGTGAGATGGGCAGACGAGCTTTCAAAGACGGAATTCGCCGCTTCTCATGGGAGAAATTCGCCGCTTCTCATGGGAGAAGAATGATGAATTTGGTGTCTATAGAGATGAATATGGGCATGCTAGAGGAGTCAACGGAGACATCATCCATGTTTCAAAGGAAGCCATAGAGGAGTTACTTAACAGAGCATCACTATTTGATTGGTCTTGCTTTTGTTTACCCATACATGCATATCACTTCAACAAGGCAGAACCTACAGAGAAGCTCTACACAGAAGCTGAAGTCCAACAAATGATTTATGAGGCTAAGAGTCCTTACATCTGGCACACCTCTTACTTTCCATATGAAATCGAGAAAGCCCGATTAGAACTTCAATCTGAAATCAACTGGATTCAGAGCGCTTATGATCTTCAACAACATAATAAGGACCCCCTAGAAGAAGAAGTATCCACTCTCTGCTTGAAGTTGGAAACCTACAGGACGCCATCGACCGATGCTGGACACACAACATCGACCGATGCTCATCATACACCGTCGATCGATGCAGACCTACGCGCATAGAACGATAGACGTTTACAGAACACCTACAGCAAAGAAGAAATCACTAACCTCATCAGCAACATCTATCACGACATCAGAAGAGAAGAGTCAACCACCATCAAGGATCTAGAAGACAAATATCAGCAACTCAACAACAACTTCACCTCATTCAAGGAGCGCACATCAACAATGGCAGATACCATGGATCACATCATCAAGGCTCTACACCACACACACCAAACGATGAAATCCTTCTACGCCAGCAAGAAGAAAATAACTGATGAGATGATCCCACCGATAGAAATTCGACTACAGGAGGTTGAAGATACATTGAGAGGACTCTGCGAGGATTACAGACGCTCAGTATTGACCGATACGACACCTAGTCCATCGCCCGATATGCACTACAGCGAGTTCTGCACCAAAACTGATATGGAGAAAACAGTTCAAGATCTCTTCACCATAATCCAAGAGGTTGGAGATTCATCCTACCAAAGCTTTGAGGAATTATGGTTTCCAGTGCAAAGCGACGTCAAGAGCATGGAGAACACAATATAGAACATCCAGAATGAAATCAAGACCATCTCCAGACAACTCGCGGATAGACCAGCACCATTCGCATCGACCGATATACTAGACAGGACATCGACCTACAGACCTACACCAGTGTCGATCGATATGGACTACCCGAGATCGATCGATAAGCTCATGGTACGAAGGAAAATATTTGAGAGACTCAATGACATACAAGAAGAACTCGGTGATCTATCCCAACACACCTATCCAACATTCAGAAACCACCAGTTCTACATTGAGAGCAATGCAGAAGGTCTAGAACATCTGCGCAACGAGGTCAATGAATTAAGGGAGAAACTAACCAGAGGAGATAAAGCCACAAGAAGCTTCTTCACCACTTGGTTTGGAGAAAAACAAGGAGAGAACAAGGATTGGGCTTGCTACTCAGCAAGTGTCATGAACTCAACTCACTAGCCTCATTACTACCATAGTCAAGCTAAAAGACTATAATAAAGCGCTGAGTGGGAGGCAACCCACTGTTAGGTATTTTCTTACTTAGTTAAATCTGATTTATGTTTTTATTTTTCGTTTTTTTCGTTTTTGTTTCTTAAGTTTTTCAGATTATAGACGATTACCATTCCAATCGACCGATACGATCCTGTCGACATCGCTCGACATATTCCCATTCTCATCGATCGACATAGACGACTCAGTATCGCTCGATACGTAACCACGGTCAGGTATATCGTTCTAATTTTCGATATCAGTACATTCTTTATGATTTATTTATGCCCTAATCCGACTGTTATACACTGAGGACAATGTATGATTTAAGTCTGGGGGGAGATTACTGATGCTACCTTACCTTTTTGATTTCACCAAAATGTTTTCAAAATTGGTTTTATTGAGTCAAGAAAGGGACTATGATATTTTTCAAAAATTTTCTTTTTATCTAACCACTCTTTAGCACCATTCTTAGATCTGTTGATTGCAGAAAGTACTATAGATGCTAAAGTGGATCAACTGTAACCTATGACAACACATCTCATGATTGTTTGGAAGAACCAAAGCTGATCTCCAACCTAACCTGACAATCTATTGCTTGTCTTGGGGCTTGGTATACAAGGGATCGGAATCCTCCTGCAAGTCTGGAAGGTAATAGTCTGTGTGCTTCTGATTCCCTTCCCTCTCTCTCTCTCGTCAGCATCCTAAGGAAAGAGAGAAATTATTTGTATAAAGATGTGATATGATATCTTGAGAAGTAGAGGGGTAGGAGTGATTCCTGCGACCTCACTATTCGCTTATTCAAAAGTATGTGTTACTAAGTCAATGAGATAACGCAAAGATAGCCTTTGTGGCAATCAGTGTTCATCAAAATTTGAAACTATGAGGATCCAGAGAAGAGAGATAAAAGGGGGAAGAAAGGGATCAGAGAAGACTTGCCTGTGTGTTCAGAAACTTGCTTGAGTTGAGTCCATGTGTTTCTTGATCGATATTCCCAAGGTAAAACCTGCACTTTTATTTTTATGCATAAATGAGACCAGTAGAGAGGATAGACAGACAAGATTGTTAAGATGTTTGGCTAGAAGATTTGGTTGCTAAGTTAGGATATGGCATAATGTACTCATGTGATTAATAGGCATAAGATGTGGCTTGCAACAAAATAGAGGTGATGATCCTAAAATTAAGATTTAAATTGAGTCCCTGCTATTTTCAAAATTCTTTCCAAGACTACCTGTGTGTTTGCTTGAGGACAAGCAAAAGGTTAAGTCTGGGGGAGTTGATATACCATGATTTTGACCCACTTTTACTCATGGTATTTATATGATTTTACTATATATATATCTATGTTTTGGAGTCTTTTATGTATGTTTTCAGATTCAAGGGCATTTTGGAGTAAAGTGACGTTTTAGGTGCCATTTGGAGCTTAAAGGAGAGTTTTTCCGAGATGACTTGAAGATCAGACATCAAGGTCGATATCCAGAGATACATATCGATCGATACACATTCCGTGTAATCGATCGATGACGCATTTGAAGAAATGACGACGAGATACTCCATCGATCGATGTACGCATAGTAACATCGATCGATATCGATTGTGCATAAGAAGGAAGAATATTCTCAATCGACTTGAAGCCCAATATGTCCCAATATTACTATAATGCCCCTGACAAGTTTTTAACCTAATTGTACTCAGTATTTATACCTTTGCCTATGTGTTTTGGCAAAGAAGAAGCTTTAACAACATATCATTGTTCTAGTATTTTCCTACTTATCAATAAAGTATTCTTTTCATCTTAATTCTGTTCTCATCAAAGGTTATAGGATTCTAAGTTTAGAAGAAAGATACAAAGAGATTTGTTATCACGAGGAACTTGATTGTTCGGTCTTCTAAATGAATCTCTCTTATTACCTTGATGCTATGAGTCACTCAGTCATGTCTGAGTAAATTCTTTTGTTAGATTTAGGGTTCAAATAGTTATGAAGGATTATCCCCAACTATAGACTGTTGAGTTGTATACTCATTATCCTGATGAACCCTAATGCTTATTCTAGAGTAGCTAACTAGAATATGATCTTGGAAATGATTTAATCCATAAATCATTCTCCTGACATCATCTTGCATAAGCTAAGATCCTCTAGGGATAAGCGAGAGCCGGTCTATGATCTTGGTGAACACATATTTGATTCGATCTAGAGCTATATCGATCGATACTCAAATAGAGTAATCGATCGACGACACACATATCGATCGATACAAGCTGTCAAACATCGATCGATATTGTCGGCGGATAGATCAATAGACGAGTCTAGTAACGACAGTTATTAGGCAAATCTAAAGAATCGAAGTTCTTTAGTATATGCAAGCAACTCATTAAAACATCTATAGCATTATAATCCTGAATTAACTGAATAGTAACCTTGAATCTAACTACTTTCTCTTAATACCTACAACTCTAAATCATTCTCTTGAGCAACTAGACATTGCTCACAACTGCAATTTATATTTAAACCATTTCAACCTAGCTTAGTCACTAAGGATTAGTATCTTTTGTGTTCATTCGCTCCCCGTGAAATCGATCCCTAAGTACTACAACTGAACCTCTTATTTGAGAGAGTAATTCACTCCTAGGGTAATTTGAGTGAGATCACCGATCCAATGGGATGGAAAAATATAAAATTTTCAGATTATTATTATTAAGTATTATTAATTAATTTGATTATTAATAAGTAATATTTTTCTATTAAGAAAAATTAGAAATCGAAAAAAAGATAATAATTAGAAAGTTTCTAATAATATAAATTTTCTATTTATAGAAATTTTCCCTTTATAGATGTTTCCTTTTAAGGAATTCTCTTTTAATAAAATTTTATGGAATACTTTCCTGATCATCTAGAAATGTTTTCCTAAGATAGAATCATAAAATAAAATTTCTCTAAGGCCTTGAAAACCTTAAATCTGAAAATAATTAAAGGTGTATGATTGATTGTCATACTTGTTTGAATCCTTTTAAAAGTTGATTCACACCTTAGCCGTAGGGCTTAAAATTTATATTACTAGAAATGCATTATTTAGAAATATTTTTCTTTGGTGCGTGTGTGATATAGATATGAACAATAAAAATTTCTAAATTAAGACTTGTTTTGAATAATGATTTCAGATGTCGAGATTCATACCCTCAGATTACAAAGCCCTTAATCTCTCTGGAAATAACTATATAATATGGGTGAACACTGCAAGTACCCTGAAGTCTATAGGACTCGGGAAATATATCATTTATGATAATACTGCAGTTGAAAGTGAAAAGAATAAAGCCATACTCATTATGTGCTATCACCTCATTAAAGATCTAAGAGATCAGTATGACAATATTAAGGATCCTCTGGACCTTTGGTCATTACTAAATATCAGATTCTCAATGACATTCTGGCAAGAGACCATGAATAAATGTAAGGCTCTCAGGTTCCAAGACTTCCAGTCCGTGGACAATTATCACTCAGCTCTAATGAATGCCGTATATAGTCTTGAACTATGTAACATAGTGGTAAGAGGAGCTGAGAAAGCAGCGTATGAGAGATACCATTAGCGAATTTGATAGAGTCATGAAAAGACACGACCAGTATAGAGAAAGTGAGATGATATCTCCTGCTAACAGTGAGGATGAAAATATTAAGAAAAATATCTGAGGAGACCGAGTGGCAAAACATGGAAATGGAGCCCGGTTTCTTAATTGATTAAAGAATCAAAGAGATTTCGACATCCTGATTTTATATTTCATATTTTTATGGTCTGTTTGATTTGCTTGTCATTTATAAAATTTACAGGATTAATAAAATTGATTATGGTCTTATGTTTATCTTACTTGATTTGCTTGATAATGTGTAATTGATAAATGACAAAAAGAAATCTTAATAAAAGGATAGTAAATCCATCTATACACCACGGCCCAAAGACACTGTCTAATAGAGGCACGGAATTACCCAAAATAATAAGTCTCATTGTGTTATAAAGATTTAAGAATGGTTTCCATTCTGAACCAGTGAGCAAAGGAAACAAAATTTCTTTCAAATTTGAAAAAAAAAAATCGCCTAAGGCATTATGAATGCCTATACCCATATTTTCTACTGATTTACTCTATGCCAAGGATCAGTATGAAAGAGGCAAAGAGACATGGTAACCAGTATGGTTCACCACAAAATAAACACTTTATGGCATGACCGGATTAGCCATCTTGGTCCAAACATGATGTAAAATTAATAAAGGCACAAAAGTGATCCCAAAAAATCTCACAATGTGTTACATGTACACAAAGGGAAAATCACTAAAATAATTAAGGCTCCACTGTCCTAAGCACCACGAAATTATGAGTATGATCATGAGGGGGAGTGAGGACTAAAACCCACAGTCCATGACCATATCATAAATTCGGATTCCATGGTTTAAAACCATGATATACACGGCTGGGAAGCTTTAAAGCTCTCACTAGTGGTACATTATCCACGACCAGCCTAATGCTTAGGGACATCACGTTTACTACATGTATATAAAGATTGATTTACATCAGGCCACACAAGTGAGCATAGATATTCTCACCACTGATTTTATAAGGATCATAAACCAGACATATACACAAACCATCTTAAGAAAATATGAATATACCACCACATATATGTGTGCCATTTAAGATGGAACCTCAGATGAGGATTGGGAATATATGTTGGATAAATAAGACTTCCTCCACGAAATTATAATGTATCTTGTGTCAAACATGGGTGATTTAATCAGTGGCCAAGAACACAAATTGCATATGATAGTAATCTACTTATCCAACATTAGAAGGAGAAAGTTATAAGCTGGTAAAGAGTAATGGTATTTACCATAGTTGTCTTGGCAAGATCCTCAGACCAAGTATTATGATCTAGACGTCGAAAACGAATAAGATCAAAAGCTAGCAGAAATATATGCCAGACACACTGACCCGAAAAGAAAAATTATGACTATGTCATACCAGCTTAAGCACCACGAATTTGATGTCTAAGAGACACAATCAAGTTGCTACAATGTCTATTAAATATAGACAAATAAGTTCCAAATAATAAGGAACCTCGAAAAGTAATGAAAGGTGCTCATAATCATACAAATCCGAGTTCATAAGTGAAACCAGTCCAGACAGAGAAACAAGGTTGCACAACCACACATCTATGGTACCAGACCATATAGTTTGGGACGCCAAACTGCAAGATATAAATGTCCTGGATAATAAGATCTCAAATCTAATAAGATCATGTCTGGAATAGTAGGGAACTATAAACAAAAGAGTGTCGACACCTAAGATGTATTTACATACATAAGAGCTCATAAAAGATTGTAGCACTTGGGATTCGAAAGATATAACCTGAGGATCATGAACCCACGTAAGAGTACTCATAAAAGAATAAAGGAACGTGAAGTTTCAAAGAATTTAAAGTATTTATAGACAGATGGGCGTATTGGCCATGTATATACATAAACGCCATCTAAGAATGAAACCAGTGAATGGTCTTGTGAGGATAATAAAATCTGTGAGATTAAAGGACATAACCACGTGGTTTAGTGTGTCTATGATCCTTCTAATGATACTCAAGTATAGCTTGATTACACAAGGATACTCACAAGGACCAAAGAACAATTTATAAGGAGATATGCTCCTATGTGGTGGATGCTACTACAGAAAATCAAGTTTGATTTTGTCTGGATATTTAAGAAAGAAATAAAAGGGTAATAAGTAGCACATGAATCACTGGATAAAGATAAGAAAATAAATTCTCATAGAACAAGCTTTGTTCCTAAGTTGTTCATGGATTGGAAAATACAGTAGCTGCATACATTATGAAAGACTGAGTAATTTACTTAGTGCAATCCGTCCATATTTTAAAAAGATTTTATAATCCCTTGTGTTTATGTTTATTCTAAACCAACTCAAAGAAAAAGGTTTAATGGTTCAATAAGTCTTAATGATACAAGTCATCAATTGATTAAACAAACTATGATTTTACATATGATAAGACTGCAATGGCTTGCAGCAGAAATCATAGCTGTGTGAGTATGTGTATGATTAAAATTAGCACGCCTAAGTAAGAACGATAAACCAGGATAGTGACCAGAGGATGTCTGGTCGTGGCTTAATGAACATAGCTTTGCTAACAGCCAAGGAAAAGATCAATAACCATGCATAAAGGACATCAGTGTATTTGACTGCGAATTCATAATTTGATTAGTTTTATTGCACCAAATAATTATTGGTGACATGAATTTAGACACTCATTATTGTGGATGTGTATAGACAAGATCTATATCACAACATGGATCGACAAAAGGAACATTGGCTACAATGGATAAAACCATTGGCACATACGAAGTGATGTAAGTCCGAATGAACAAAGATATGAAGTAAAGTGGTTCATATGTGTTTTGAGTCTATGACTTAATGTATATTTAAATGTCAATGTTTTTGATAAAGCCATATAGCCAAAGAATATCCGTGGGACATGAAAAATGAACCTGCAAGTAAAGTTTTTATTGCAGATTATAAGTCCATCCGAGCACCGTTCGAAGCGTCATCAGTCCGACCAAGACATGGAGTGATCAGCAGCAAAGATGTACATTCCGACCACATCTATATGGAGTTCCAAAGACATCAAGACATCCAAGTAGTACAAGTTCATTCAAGAAGGACTCAGCTGATTATATTCACCAAGTCACAGGCGGCTTCAACGTTCAGAGAGACTCGGATACCAGATAGGAATGGGTCTACTTCAGTGATGCATTCATCAGGGGGAGTTCATGTGTTGTACTCTTTTTCCTGTCCTTGGTTTCCCATTTTGCCACTTTGGTTTTGGGGTTTTCCAGGAGAGGTTTTAATGAGGCAACATTAAGCATGCAACGAACCTATACCGAATATGTCGATCAAGAAGGAGTGTTATGTACTGATTTGTGATCGACCACCAGCAGGCCCGTACAGCAGGCCCAATCCGGACATGATAATGGCGACCAGAAGATAGATGTTTATCTAGTTCATACTTATCTGTAATACTCATGTATATCTAGATGTAGTCCTTATCCTTATCTCATTAGGATAAGTACCACCTTATGACGGTCTAATGTTTGGCCAACCTTATGTATATATATGACCCTCTGGTCGATGAGAATAACAAACAGAAACACATTTTCCCACTTAGTTTCACAGCATTTATATTTGTTTTACCAATCATATCCACAAAGTCATCCCACTTTTGTCTATGAACAAGTAAGTTTATCTGATCGGGGCCTTCATTGTATATGAGTTTGACCCGGTCTGATTTATTTAGATTTGGACGCAGATAACACATCATCAGCCCATCCATTTGACTGTCCTACTTCGGTTTTTTTTTTTGTCACTGAGTCCTACTTCGGTTAACACACAAATTTGTGACTTCTTTTTAAAAAATTAACAATTATAATTTCCATATATACCCTCACATATAAAAACTATAAACACATTAGATTATAACGATACAAAATAGAATTCAATAACTTGTCATACTGTCCTCATATTTTGTTCAAGATTTGTTCTTGCACTTCTCCATTGCCCTTGGAGCTGAAATAAAATTCAGTAAATAAAAACAAATACCACCATCAGATTTTATGATATATTATCATAAGAAGACAAAGCCACTTAAAGAAATGAACGAAGAAAATGTACCAAGTCCAATTGCTTCGGATCCTTTCATAATGCGCAAACGTTTGCATGACTCGGCAAACATCCTGAAATAAGTGTGGTTGATTAAAACGTCATATCTGGATAGTCACTAAAATAGGGCTAAACGGTCATTTCATAACCAATATATCAAGGTGTGTTTAATTCACACCCAATATATTTTTAGAATATGTAAAATTTTATATTTTTTTCTTATTTAGTAAAATTAACAGAAACTGATTAAATAAAAAAATCTTATATAAGAGATATATTCGTAAATGTATTAATATATCATTGGTATAATATTTACGTATAAATATAAGTCCAGTCATTTATAAATGTGGGATTAGTTTATATGATACCAATGTCGGTCATAAAATTAACTGTTAAAATACAAAATATAGTTAATCAATGTAAAAGTTATATTTGAATCATGTTTTAAAATGTAATAATATTGATAGTGTAATACATTTAAAATTTTGAATATATATTATACCATCTACACAAAGCAAAAGTTTACTTATAAAAAGAAAAATAAATATTAGCATAGTTGCGCGAACCAATCTCTAGTCTCATTTATAGAGGGATTTCTCGACTTAGAGATTAATTAAATATTTTTTGTCGTATATTATTGATGAACAAATACTTATTTTTTTAAAAAAAGAGGCAGCTAATAAAAAGAAAGAAAAGGGAGGAAACTCACGGCCACGGGACATCACCAACGAGCATCCAGTCACCATCTTTGTCCTCGTAGGTTGGAACATATTCAAAACTGTTTAATAGATCCATCACTTTACCGTCGTTCATAAAATCTACCATCCCTTGTGCTCCGTAACTCCCTTTAATTAATCAAAATTCCCGTATTCGTCATATCAGTAAAACAAATATTGTCTAGCATTTTACCAAAAAAAATATTGTCTAGCTTTAAAAAAACATTTGTCTTGCTTCAAATGTTTGTGTTTAGGTTTGGGTTTACATGTTAATAAACTAAAAATTAAATGAGATTATATTTCTAATCTTTGTGAGTTATTTTGGAAAGAAAATAAGGCTCAACATAAACGCAAAAGCAAACAAAGAAACGAAAGCTTTGCGTGTGTAGATGCGTACCCATGGTAAAAGAGCTAAACATTTTGTCCAAGGCATCAGAAAGTTCCTTATAGCTTTTGTACATCTTGAGGTCAACCTTACGAAGGTAAGGAGCTCCATCCATTGAAACCTTCACAAAGGTGACGGTTCCTCCTCCTTGGCCGCTCGATGCCTCGTCCACTTCGCTACTCTTCTGATGAGTCATAACACTTTTTCGGTAGTTCCTCACCGGTGGCCAACCTACCACTTGTGCTCTACATAAATTATAACAAATTACGTCCAAAAATGTCACTATTTTTTCAACCTTAACTATGTTATTTATAGATCCATAAATACTCTCATATATGTGTAGTTTCAATTTTCAAGAACTTGTATATATGTATGAATCCGTAACTCAGTTTTATTTATAGGAATAGTGTAAATTGTTAACTCACTTAGCAGGAGGCTTAGTAGAATCTTTGTGGAGAGTCTTTTCCTTTGGAGGTCCGGCAACGTTGAGATCCACAGATCTTTGTTTGGTAGAGTGAAGACTGAGTTTGAGTTCCACTGTCTCAGAGAAGCCTCTTTTGTTCCCCAGACACGACTTGGTTGGAGTCTCCACGGAATCTGGGCCTCCAGGGAGGCCAAGACAGAGCTCCGTTTCTTTTAGGTTCATCAACTGCTCCATTATCTCTTTTTTCTTTCCTTTTTCTTGTCTATTTATTCTTGACCAAAATAGTCTCTTCTTGGGCTGCAGTTTGATAAGTAGGGAAGAAGAAACGGGGAAATAGAGAAGAGTAGATTATATAAGGTAAGAAAGAGGCGATATAGTTTCAACATCTCCGGGATTTTCGATAAATAATTCCCTTAACTTTTTTTCCTTAGTTTTTTTTTAATAATAGAAAGAAGGTTGATCTATTGTGTCTATGCATGTGCATGCGATCCCTACATTTCTTGATATGTGGGTTCGCAAGACGTGACCTTTTCCTAGACTTTGGTAGTTTATAGTAAATCTAACTAGTTGTTGTTCAACAAGCAAAAAGGATACAAGCTATATGTAATGTTTACTTTTATCCGTTTTATTTCTCGATTTATCAAAAAAGGTTTGATATAGTTTCATCAAGTTATTTATTATGTAATGTTTGATATATTTATTATATTTATATATCTTAAATATATTAAGATTGTGTAAGGAAACAATTAAGGTCCACAAAAAAAGAAATGTGTCATCATGATAATTAATGTGTATTTTTTTTTAACATAATAATTAATGTGTATTGAGATGTTACTTCCGTTAGTGAACTGTTAACGAATCAAAATCACATGTATATACATCAAGTGGAGTTTTTATGGTGTAAAGAAAGTGGAGTTGGGCGGTAACATTTCATTAATCGTAATTAGGCAACATTATTTATATGGTTAATAGTACTGTTCTATGGGCGCTCACATTAAATTAGAATTCCTTAAATTTCGAAGTGAGCATTATGCCCAAGTTTACGTACACAACAATACACAACAATATTCAATGATGATGGACCATCTTTTCTCAACATTTCCCCGACTTTCCGTTAAAATGTTGGGGAAATTTTCCGAAAACATGTTTCGTTAGGACCTAATCATTTTAATTACTATTAAAATGATTAATAAATTTAAATAAGCTTGTTTTCCGAAACCTTCCAATTACGTGGTTCAACCGTTCAAGTATATAACCCATACGAACGTATAATTTGTCAACGGAAAAGGCGGATATTGACTATATTTATTTGCATGCTCAATTACATTTTATTAGTTTAAGCATAATCAAATTTAAAATTATGGATTTTAGTCAATCACTGGATAGTGGATACCAAAAGAATGAGAATAGATAAAGATATAATGGGCCGTTCACAGCATAAAATAATGAAGAGCACATGGATTTTACACACTACAAGAAATATAAACATTGTTAGGGCGGATTATATGTTATTTTAGGATTTTGATAGCGTTTTCATCAATGCTATGTATACGACATCAATCATAGGTACCACATCTACGATAGCATTTTTTTAACGCTACTAAATGTAGAGATATGATAGCAATATCTGAATGATATTATTAACTTAATTATAGCATATGATTTGTACTATGATATGTATATAATGACTTTGATATAGTGCTGTAACTAGAATTAAAATATTTAAAAATTATTTTAATTATTTAATTTAAATTAATTGAATAAAATTAAATAATTAGGAATTAAATCGAATATTATTTTATAACCGAAAATAAAATAATTTTTTTATTAATAAATAAAATTTGGTTTACAGATTAATTCTGGTTTACAAAACTAAACCATAAATAAGAAAATAAAACCAGACCACTACATTTTTTCTAACTCGGTTTACACTTAACCGATTCTAAAAAAAACTAAACCTAAAAAACACTCCAGCCGCCTCCAGACTTTGCCACCTCCAGCCACCACGAGACTTGCCTCCTACAGCTGCCATGAACCTTGCCTCGTCCACCTATCTTTACTGAAAATAATACAAAATCAGATTCATAATTGAGTTACAGAGAAGAGGAGATACACAGATACGAAGAGAGAGAGAAGTCGATTGTGGTGGTGGTTGTGGTGGGAGGGCGACCAAGGTGGTTGTGAGACAAGGAGGAGACACGGTGGTGGGGAGGCAAGGAAGAGAGCGGTTGGAGAGAGATGATGGTGAGACAAGGAGGAGAGCGGTTGGAGAGAGATGGGAGATATGAGAGGTGATATTGATGAAGAAGAGAGAATCTGAAAGAGAAGAGGAGAAGAAAAAACCACGTGTTAGTGGTCGGGTGGCAGTAAGGCGTTTCAGGATCCCGAAGAAACCTGAGTTCGAATCCATCTCCCTCAGATTACTGCAGCACGTGGTCAGTGGGGTATTCACATGGGCCTCCACTCTTCCAAGTGGAAACACATGGGTTATCAAAAAAAAAAAAAAAAAAAGAAAAAAAAAATGAGATGAGTTTGTCGTGGGGGGAGAGAGAGAGAGATTAAAAATAAATGGAACAAATCTCGACCTTTAGATCTAAGTTAATCCAATGGCTAAGAAGTGTGATCTATGTAGTTGAATCTAATTGGTCAGAAAATTTATCTTTCTTTTTTCTTTTTATTTTTGTTTTGTTCTTCAATATTTGATCATTTTATTTTGTAAGTAGTTTTTCTTATTTATATCTTATATAAAAAAATATATATTTTTAGTTTATAATTCATACTAAATTGATATTTATTTTATAAATTGATGTTTAAGTTTGAAAATATTTGATTAATTTCAAAACTATGATTTTGGTCATTACTTTCAAAAATTTATATGTTTACACAAAAATCTGATATATATATTTTTTATAAATTTGTATGTTTGGTACAAATGCTGAAAATATCAAAATTTAGATTGTATGGTTTATGAAAAAAAAAAAATTAAGAGTAAAGTTTAGTTTTGTGATTTATGGTTTGGATGTTGAAATATGAGGTTTAGGGTTAAAGTTTAGTATTTTGGACTAAAGTTGGAAAATAATAGATTTGAAGCCTAGAGTTAGACTTTTAGTAATTTATATCTGAAGTTATATTTGGAGTATTGAATGTGTAGTTTATGTTTGAAGCTAGGATTTATGATATAGAATTTGATTAGATACTAAAAATATGTGTTTAGAAAATTATGCTTAAGATAAGAACATTAAACTTTAGGTTTAATTTTAAGATTTTAAGTTATAATATGAAAGAATTATAGTTTTAAGGGTTATCTTTAGAGTTTAGGGTTTAAAACCATGTTTCTGGGTTCAAATAGAATTTATTAGCATTATAAAAATGCTATTATATATTTTTGATAGCATTATTGAAGTCACTTAAATAAAAAATTTGGCGCTTAAATCTAATATTCCGCTAAGTATTAGCGGGATCAGTGATTTTATCTTCCCGCCCACTAACTTTTCAAAATAGCATTAATTAAATGCTATTTTAGGTTTTACTCTATCATAACGTTTATCTAATGCTATCATATAACACTTAATTTTTTTAGTCATCTACGATAACAGTTCAGTAAAACGTGCTATAACAATCTGCTATCAATGCAGACTTTTTTTGTAGTGTACATGCGACCACAAGATTATATCATATACCAGACTTACCAATTATTGTCAGGGGATGAATAGTATTTCTTAGATACATTACAAGATTCCAGTGTGCCTAATCTTCTCATAGCAATAATGGATCCTATTCTTAACCATATCCAGCAAAAACAGATACTCAAATTTTATGAATATATTTAAAAGTATTATTGAGTATTAGTAAATCAAGTTTATACCAATCCAATTTTTTTGATATGTTTCTGTTTTTGTAACTTTTGATTTTCCATTATTATTGCAATATATTTATTTTCAAAAAGATAAATTTACTATAACTAGTCTTGATAAGAAATTTATAACAAATTTTAGTTACTAAATATTAGTTTATAGTTTTATATATGTCCAAAAAATTATCATGTCAAAGATAAGATGTATTTCCAATGTCTACAAATACACTGATTTCTTACTATTTTGTGTATTAACCAAATTAAAAATTGCAGATGGCAACTGAGACCGTTTAGTAGAGTAGAGTTCTAAGACCATCTCCAATGAAACATCGAAACACCAAATTTGGTATGATTTCATCTTCAATGAAACACTAAAAATGACACCATTCCATCAAATTTGGTGATGAATGAATTTGATGTAACACTATTCATCACACCAAATATTAAATATTCATATTTTCTTATGTTTCATTTAATAATATAAATCATTTATTATTATTAGTCACTTAAAATTAAAATTTGTAACTAGATATAAATATAATGCATTATCTGTATTTTAAATTATTTTACATAATTAAAGTATTTTTTTTTCAAGTAAAAATTACAAATTGATTATTGTCAGTTTCTTTATGCTATAAAAAATAAAATATCATAGCATTTTTATATTTATTTTTATTTTCAAATAAGAAATCACTAAATAGTTCTTTTCATTTACTTTATCTTGTAATGTTGTTTTATTTTAAAATATTAATTATAATATTTATTTAAGTTATATTTAATCAGTAATGAACAATTAATAATATTATATTATTGTAAAGTTAGATTTAGTATTAAATAAATGAAAATTTATGCAATGCTATTAAATTAGCCAAATATTAATTTTTTTCTTTAAATTTTTAGTTAAACTTGTAATTTTTAATATAATATTTATATAAAATATATACATGTATAATATTGTTAAGGCAAAAACTATAAATGCAAAAAAAAATTATAAGCATATAAATACGAATATTAATAAACATACTATTTAAACGACAGACCAACTATTTATCAATTTCAAATAAAAAATATAAAATTATTAAAAATAAAAACACTGCAAAAATATAATATTATTTTTGGTGTAATATTCGGTGTCATCGTTGTAGATGACAAAAAAACAATTGACTCCAAAACATTAAATTTGGTGTAATTTTAACACCAAATTTGGTGTCATGGTTGGAGATGCCTTAACACATAGACAAACATTACTTCACTATCCAGTTGTTTTTATTATTGTAATTTTATATAATAAAATATAATTTCAATATGCGACACTATCTAACATTAGCGATTCTAGCTTTATACATGTTTAAATTTATGATAAGATCAGTTAAAACATATTTTACATTTTGAATGACATGGGGTTTTATCAAATTTTTCAAAATAACGTAGTAATACAATAATATATATCAAGTCAGACATAAATCACATTGTTTAATCGATTCGACTGATTAATCAAGATTCTTGTAAGGTTTAGCTGAAAAATAATTTTGATTCACAGGTCCTTTCTCAAAAAAGAAAATTTTTAATTCACAGATTGATTCACATCCATGAATGTCTAAGCGACACCTAGTCGCTAGCTAAATAGATCCGCTGAAGAATATATATATATATATACCACTATTAAGTATTATTGGTAAATTATTCAATGTTCAATCATCAATACTATTAAAATAAAATGCCATTTTTTCAGGTGACCTTCTACTTCACAAGTATTAATTACCATGAAATGCCATTGAGTTATTTTTAAGCTATTTTTTTATTAAATGTTTTAATTATTTATTTTTCATAAATCCCAGATATATAGTGCCTAATTAAATTTTAAATCACCAAAAAATCAACCATTCCTTACTTTACGTTTATGTTATATGGCAATTTGTTATTCTGTTAAAAGGGAATATTCTTAATTATATTATGCCTAAAATCAAGCAATATCTTAGAATTAATTTAAATTAAATACCAATAAAAATTGATTGCCTAAAATTATGTAACAATTTAAACGACACTTCTTCTTTCCATTATATAAGGTCGTGTTATTCCCGTAGTCATAGTTGACATTAAGCTTTATTTTTTTTGTCTATTTCACCCTAAAAAATAGTCTTTTGGTCTTTTATATGGTTTTGGTTTCCCATAAACCAAGTCTATCATATGCAGGTTTATGCTCAACGAGTTAATTAAATTGTTTATTCAGATTAAAGTAACGAAAGAAAGGTGTTCCTCAATCAATGCTTTGAAAATCAAAATTGTGGGTAAATCACAACCTTTTGTTTTGTAATTCTTACATGTTTTCATTTTTTTCTGAGAATTTTAGTTTTTTTATTAAATAAGAGAGTCTTTAACCCTTTCAAAATTTTAACAACAGTACAACAAGAAATTTGAAAGTAAACATAAGATACAGATTCGTGGGTTGGATTGAGTCTCATGTTGACAAGACTGATTCATTTGTTCATAAGTTTTAGCCTGGTTATGTTTTATCCGATCTGCAGTGTTATGTTGTTGTTATTGTTAGGTTTCATAATTGTGTGTTTAATCATTTTCAGATCCACTGATCCCTAACACCGCTTACATCAGCACAACCGGATAGGGTATTCTCATGCTGATGAGTCCACAAGTAATACTCTCTTTAATACCATATCGTTTAAGATTTTATGTAAATCGCGATTTTTTTCTTTTAATAATAAATCATTAACAATATATCTGTTTTACCAAATTTTAGCAAAAAAAATTTATTTTATGAAAACTAACTACATAATAGTAGTATTCTCTGCATGATAAATCAATATACTATAATCAAATCTTTCAAATATAGATATTCCAATATCTTCATAAAAAATATCTATACAAATTCTATTTTCGTATTTAAAGATCTATAGATTTTGTATCATATTCTATTTTTGGTTTGAAACTAACATCACACTAAATAATTGTAAAATATTATACATATCATAAATATCTTCATTTTAAATATGGGTTGATGTTGATTGGTTCCCAATTTTTTTGATAATTGTAAAATAATTCTCTTCAATATATTATAATATTTTCTCCAAAAAGATATATACTATATATATATATATATATATATATATTCTAATCTTAAAAGAATGTCCAAAACATATTTTACATTAGATATTTTTGTTTAAAAAGAAGAGATACTTTGAAAATACACTATATTGCAAATCTATTTAAATAATTGGTACGGATGCAGGTCAGATCTATTTTTAGGTACAAGTTTGAAATATTTAAAAATAGATAAATTTAATTATAATTATATTGTTTATATTTTTGAATAAAAAATAATTATTTTAATTGTTTAAATAAATATTCGTGGATCCCATGGATTTTCGGCAAAATTAAGCAGAATGGGTATGGGTGTAATATTTTCTTTTTGCGGATCCTGCAGATCAAAATTGAGCCAAAAGAACGAATCAACCCATGGCGAATAGGGCGGTGCGGGTTTGATCCGCTGTTGGGACACTAATTCTCTATAATTCTGAACTACATATGAGCTCCCAAATCTGAAATAAAGTTGAATAATATATATATATATATATATATATATATATATATATATATATATATATATATATATATATATATATATATATATATATATATATATATATATATATATATATATATATATATATATATACACTTGAAATTTTAAATATTTTACACATGTATATAAAATTTAGAAAGGAAAAATTTCCCGCGCTTTAAAGTACGGGTCAAAATCTAGTTTCATATTAAAATTCATGGATACATGATTGGCATGCATATGTGGAATACGAGACTGGCGAGAAACAAGTCCAAAATGACCTTAACATATAGGGAAACATAAAATAAAATTTAATAAAGTACCGATACATAAACTAAAGAGAACTAGTACCACAATTGGAGGGGAGATACAAATGCTTGTCTTAATAATGAAGCACACCCACAAAACCCGATCACAAACCTGTATCCAAAAAAACTCTTACAACTGAACCAACAATAGTAAGGTGAGGATAGACAGACAAGTCACATCCGATCGGGCAGGAAAGAAACATACCAAGCCCCAAGGCTATGCTTTTGCCTTATCAACATCCATTACTCCCCATTAAAGCAGTGTTTCTGTCATTCACCCTTCCAATTCTCATTTATTTCCCCCATTTTTTAATTGTTCTTATTTAGATTTTCAAATATGTCTTCTAAATTCTACGCAATATATATAATAAAGAAAAAAATGAGAAATTATCACTAATACTATTTTCCTTGTACCACTTTTAACTATTAAGCAATTTTACGAATAAAATTTTAATGGATAAAATACTATTGTACCCCTAATATATTCTCTCTCACAAACTCTTCAGATCTAATTCCGATGAACTTCCATTTGTTTTACGGCGGCCAAAGCCGACGAGGACAAACTAGCTTTCTACGAATCTGAAGAACTCTCCGACTAGATCTCCGATGAATCTGAAGAGCTCTCCCCGAGCTCTCCGACGAACCAGAAAAACTTGACGAGCTCCGGCGAACCTGAAAATTTTGATGAGCTCCGACGAAACGACCAAGCTTTGTCACGAATGCGTAAGAAGTTTTACGAAGTAACAAGATAATAGATGGAGATTTTCAATCTATTTCATTAATTTTAGCTTGATTTCTCAAAATCGATAAGTTTCTGGAAAAAGTAACGAGGGTTTTTAATGATTTTTGACATTCTCTAATTTATAAAACCTTATAATTATTTATCTATAAAGAGCATAGTGTTTATGCATTAACCTTATAATTATTTTTCACAGTGAAATGCTTTTATCTTTGTATTGCTTATGAATTCTTAGTTTAGTATGTGTCTCTTGTTTATGTATATCCAATGACGTTCTTTAATATGCAAAGAAATGGTGGAAAGTTGGTTAATTTGGTGAATATCTTGTGGCTTCAAGAAAATAGAAGCCTTCATCTATGTGTAACCATTAAGGTAACTACACAAAACTTCTTGTTAACATTTTCGTTTATAAGAGTTATCAGTTAGTTATTTTACAAGATAGTATGTAGTACTTGTGATTTGCTTATTGCATGAAGTATGCCATAGCAGTACTTATTACAACTTTTACATTTATAAGATCTTATAAATATAATTATGCCATTTGATGATTCACTACTATCTTTATGTCTATTTTAATGTTTCAGAGAAGAACTCAATTATCACCAATGAATGTGTCAAATATGATTCAGACCCGGGATGAAGTTTTAATCACTCAAGATTTGCCTATTGATGGAAAAAGTTATACCCTTGAGGTATTTATTACAAATTCTATATTTATATAACGAAAATCGTAAAATATATTATACATATTTTAGCCTTATGTTTTTATGTTAAGTTTTAGAAGGAAACACAAATACCACCAATGATTATGTCAAATATGGTTCAGTCACGAGATGAAATATCCAATACTCATGATTCACTTATTGTTGGAACTAGTAATGCATTTGAGGTACTTTCCAAAACTCTTAAAATAATTATAAGGTTGTATTAATAGAAATTAGACTTAATGGAGTATTACATTAATATCATTACTTTTCGTAGTATTGACTTGATATCACTCAAATTATCCTAAGGAGTGATTTACTCTCTCAAATAAGAGGTTCAGATGTAGTACTTATGGATCGAATCACAGGAGAGCGAAGGAACACAAAAGATAATAATCTTTAGTAACTAAGCTAGGCTGAAATTGTTTAAATGTAAATTGCAGTTGTGAGCAATGATTAGTTGCTCAAGAGAATGATTTTAAGGTTGTAAGTATTAAGAGAAAGTAGTTAGATTCAAGGTTACTATTCAGTTAGTTCAGGATTATAATGCTATAGATGTTTTAATGAGTTGCTTGCATATACTAAAGAACTTCAACTCTTAGATCTGTCTAATAAGTATCGTTACTAGACTCGTCTATTGATCTGTCTGCCGACAATATTGATCGATGTTTGACAGCTTGTATCGGTCGATATGTATGTCGTCGATCGATTACTCTATTTAAGTATCGATCGATATAGCTCTAGATCGAATTGAATATGTGTTCACCAAGATCATAGACCGGCTCTCGCTTATCCATAGAGGATCTCAGCTTATACAAGATGATGTCAGGAGAATGATTTATGAATTAAATCATTTCCAATATCATATTCTAGTTAGCTATTCTAGAATAAGCTTTAGGGTTCATCAGAATAATGAGTATACAACTCAACAATCTATAGTTGGGGCTAATCGCTCATAACTATTTGAACCCTAAATCTAACAAATGAATCTACTCAGACATGACTGAGTGACTCATAACATCAAAGTAATAATAGTAATTCATTAGAAGACCTAACATTCAAGTTCCTCTTGATAATAAATATCTTTGTATCTTTCTTCTAATATAAGAATCCTATAACCTTGACGAGAACATAATTAATTTGAAAAGAATACTTTTATTGATAAGTACTTAGAACAATGAACTGTTGTAAAAGCTTATAAAAACACAAAAGCACACTTTGCCAAAACACATAGGCAAAGGTATAAATACTGAGTTCAATTAGGTTAAAAACTCGTCAGGAGCATTATAGTAATAATAGAAAATCTTGGGCTTCAAGTCGATTGAGAATATTCTTCCTTCTTCTGCACGCTCGATATCGATCGATAGTACTAGGCGTACATCGATCGATGGAGTATTTCGTCTTCATTTCTTCGGATGCGTCATCGATCGATTACACAGATTGTATATCGATCGATATGTATCTCTGGATATCGACCTTGACGTCTGATCTTATAGTCATCTCAGAAAAACTCTCCTTTAAGCTCCAAATGGACACCTAAAACGTCTCTTTACTCCAAAATGCCCTTGAACATGAAAACATACCTAAAAGACTCCAAAACTATATATATATATATATATATATATATATATATATATATATATATAGTAAACCCATAGAAATACCATGAGTAAAAGTGGGTCAAAATCATGGTATATCAACTCCCCCAGACTCAACATTTTGCTTGTCCTCAAGCAAACACACATGTAGTCATAGAAAGAAGTTTGAAAATAGCAGAGACTCAATTAAATCTTAACTTTAGAATCATCACCTCTACTTTGTTGCAAGCCACATCTTATGCCTATTAATCACAGGAGTACATTATACCATATCCTAGCTTAGCAACCAAATTCACCTAGCCAAACATCTTAACAATCCTGTCTGTTTATCCCCTCTACTGATCTCATTTATGCATAAAAATAAAAGTGCAGGCTTTACCTTGGGGATATCGATCAAGAAACACATGGACTCAACTCAAGCAAGTTTTTGAACACACATGCAAGTCTTCTCTGATTCCTTTCTTCTCCCTTTTATCTCTCTTCTCTGGTTCCCCATAGTTTCAAATTTTAATGAACACTGATTGCCACAAAGGCTATCTTTGTGTCATCTCATTGACTTAGTAACACATATCTTTCGAATAAGCGAATAATGGAGTCGCATGAGTCACTCCTACCCCTCGCTCTGATCAATCTTTTAAAGTAGAATAATGGGGTCGCAGGAATCACTCCTACCCCTCTACTCCTCAAGAAATCATATCACATCTTTATACAATTTTTTTTTCTTTCCTTAGGATGCCGAAGAGAGAGAAGGAAGGGAATCAGAAGCACACAGACTATTACCTTCCAGACTTTGTAGGAGGATTCCGATCCCTTGTATACCAAGCCCCAAGACAAGCAATCGATTGTCAGGTTAGGTTTGAGATCAACTTTGGTTCTTCCAAAAAATCATGAGAAGTGTTGTCATAGGTGACAGGTGATCCACTTTAGCATCTATAGTACTTTCTGCAATTAACAAATCTAAGAATGGTGCTAAAGAGTGGCTAGATAAAAAGATTTTTTTTTTTAGAAAATATCTTAGTCTCTTTCTTGACTCAATAAAACTAATTTTGAAAACATTTTAATGAAATAAAAAAGGTAGGGTAGCATCAGTAATCTCCCTCCAGACTTAAATCATACACTGTCCCCAGTGTATAACAGTCGGATTAGGGTATAAATAAATCATAAGTAATGTACTGATATCGAAAATTAGAACGATATACCTGACCGTGAATATGTATCGATCGATAGTGAGTCATCTATGTCGATCGATCAGGATAGGGTTATGTCGAGCGATGTCGACAGGATCGTATCGGTCGATAGGAATGGTAGTCGTCGAGAATGTAAAAATTTCTAAAAACAAAAACAAAAATAAAAACAAAAAATCAAATTTAACTAAGTAAGAAAATACCTAAAAGTGAGTTGCCTCCCACTCAGCGCTTTATTATAGTTCTTTAGCTTGACTATGGTGGTATTGAGGCTAGTGAGGTGAGTTCATGAAACTAGCTGGGTAGCAAGTCTCATCTTTGTCTTCTTCTTTTTCTCCAAACCATGTGGTATAGAAGCTTCTTGTGGCTTCATCTCCTCTAGTAAGTCTCTCCTAAATTGTTGCTATCTTATTCTGTATAGCATCTAGCCTTGCTTCAGAATTCTCAATGTAGAACTTGTGACGACTGAGTGTTGGATAGGCGTGGTTGGATAGGTCACTAAGTTCTTCTTGCATGTCATTGAGTCTCTCATAAGTTTTCCTGCGTACCATGAGTTTATCGATCGATCTCGGATAGTCCATATCGATCGACATTGGTGCTGGTCTGTCGGTCGATTTCCTTGATGGCGTATCGGTCGATCCTTCTGGTGCTGGTCTTTCAGCGAATTGTATGGAGATAGTTTTTATCTCCTCCTGAATGTTTGCTATGGTGAACTCCATGATTTTGACGTTGCCATGGACTGGAGACCATAGTTCTTCAGTGTTTCGGTAAGTCGAATCACCAACTTCTTGGATCATTGTGAAGAGATATTGAACTAGTGTCTCCATATCAGCTTCGGTACAGAACTCGATATGGTTCATATCGGTCGATGTACTTGGTTGTGCATCGATCGATATTGAACGTCTGTAATCTTCGCAGAGTTTTCTCAATGTTTCTTCAACCTTTTGTAGACGACTATCCATTGGTGGGATCATCTCATCAGTGATTATCTTCTTGCTGGTGTAGAAAGATTTCATCGTCTGGTGTGTGTGTTGTAGAGCATTGATGATGTGATCCATAGTGTTTGCCATTGTTGATGTGCGCTTCTTGAATGAGGTGAAGTTGTTGCTGGTATTTGTCTTCCAGATCCTTGGCGATGACCTTTTCTTCTCTTCGGATGTCCTGATAGATGTTCCTGATAAGGGTATCTATCTCTTCTTTGCTGTAGGTGGTTGTCTTCAAGCGTTGATCGAGCGATGACACATAACCCATATAGTTCGATATGATATGTCCAGCATCGGTCGATGGCCTGTGTCTAGCATCGGTCGATGGCTTCCTGTAGGTTTCCAACTTCAAGCGAAGAGTGTCTACTTCTTCCTGTAAGGCGTCTTTCTTCTGATGTTGAAGATCATAAGCACTCTGAAGCCAGTTGATCTCTGATTGAAGTTCTGATCGGACCTTCTCGATTTCTGTTGGGAATCCCAATGTCTCCCAAATATAAGGACTCTTAGCATCATTGATCATGCTCTGGACTTCGGCCTTGGTGTAGAGCTTCTCTTGTGGTTCTGCTTTGTTGAAGTGATCTGAATGTATTGGTAAACAAAAGAAATACCATTCAAATAGTGATGCTCAATTAAGTAGAGCCTCTATGGCTTCCTTGGAAACATGGATGATGTCTCTGTTGACTCCTCTAGCATACCCAGAGTGATCTCTGTAAACTCCAAATTAGTCCTTCTTTTCCCAAGAAAAGCGGCGAATTCCATCTTTGAAGGCTCGTTTGCCTATCTCTCGGTGCTTATCGAACGATAGACGGTTGTGTTTATCGATCGATATGTGTTGAAATTCCGTATCCTCTGGGTTGAGATGATCAGCTGCAGCACCGTCTTGATTGGCTGATGTGTGTGTGCTGATAAGCTGATGGTGCTGATATGCGGGGTTGTGAGGTAGTTGTTTGAAAAGATTGATAGATCTATTGGCACTCTGAAGAATGTCTCGTATGTCCTTCTTTGTGATTGGAATGATTCTTCCATTCATTGCTCGACCGTTGCCTGCTGGATCTCTGAATATACCAAACTCATCCGGAGTTAAAAAACCAAAATCAATATTATTTGCTTGTACCTCGGATGGTGTAGTGGTTGTATCGGACGATTCTGTAGCAGGTGCATCGGTCGATGTCATCAGACGGATGTCGATCGATTGTTGTTGGAACGTATTGGTTGATGTGACTTCCCCAGGTTGGGTCGAATGCTTCAATGGTATTGCATCCACTGCAAAACTCTCATGATAGTCGCTTGCCCAGCTTCCAATTGAGTAGTATCCGTCTCTTGTATCCACACGTGGTTTGTAGATGGATACAAAGTCAATAGGGTCGCTTGATGGTTGATAAGGTCGTTTGAGCGATCTCCTTTGATGCGTATCGGTCGATGAAGGCTGGCCTCTATCGGTCGATGCGTTGAATCTGAAGGTGTGGGAAGTGTGTCCATCTTCTTCTTCACGAATGAATCTGTACTCTGTAGCTCGTTCTTCCTCGTAATCTTCATCATATTCCTCTTCTAGAGGTATGTAGCTGTCAGTTTCCAAGCTATCTGGCTCGAAATCTCCATCTGGAAACTCCTCGTTGGCATCCATGATTAGCCTATCGGTCGATGCCAAGGTCTATGCATTGGTCCTCCAAAAAGGCTGCCTATCGATCGATGTGGTAGTAGGTACATCGGTCGATGGGTTGTCACATGTATCGGTCGATGCAAGGTTACTCTCATCGGTCGATGTGACTGGATCTGTTTCGTATTCGACCATGGAATCATATTCTTGCGAACAAAAGCATGCTGCTACGATGTCTGGGGTCTCCTTCCTTGGAATCTTGATGACTTGAACTGGATCATAGAGGGTGGTGGGGTCTATTAGGGTTAAGTAGAGCTTGTTGAACTTTAGGTCACAAATGGTTCCAACTGGGGTTAAGAAGGCTCTTCCAAGTAGTAAGGATGTCTTGAAGTTAAGCTTGACATCCAGGACATGGAAGTCTGTGGGGATGATTGCATCTCCTATCTGTACCTCAAGATTTCGAACTATGCCTCCAGAGTTCTGTTGAGAACAATCCACAAAGATGAATGTCTCGACAGTAGGCTCTATCTTCAGACCTAGGTGGTCTGCCATGATCTTGGGTAAGATGCTGACTCCTGATCCTGTATTACAGAGGGCACGAGGGAATTCAATACCCCTGATGGAGCATGGTACTGTGAACTTCCCTGGATCACTCCTCTTCGTCAGTGTGATCATCTTCTTCAAGCTATCACGAACTTGGTGAAACATCCTCTTGATGTCTTATTCTGTCTCCTTAGTTTCCCTGAAGAACATCAATAATCTGTGTGAAAAGTAAGCTTCTTCAAAGGATTTCTCTGTAGGGATCTTTAGAACTCGTTTTCTGAAGTTTTCCATCTCTGCTTCATTAGCTCCCCTTTTAAGGTGCTTGGCGATCTTCTCTTTCCTTTTTCGTAGAACTCTTCCTAGGTTTTCCTTTTCTGTCTCCATGGGTTCAATGATGTCCGTGGGTTTCTTCATTATGACTGTAGGAAGGGATTTGGAAAGTTTAGACTGCTCCCGGAGTGCATTAAGTCGTGCTATATCGATCTTTGGTAGTTGCACTTGGCTATGAGATATAGTATATCGATCGACAGCGACGGCGGTATGTCGGTCGATGGAAAGGTTTCGGTATCGATCGATAGGATCTGAAGTCGGTTCGACTTCCATAAGGGTGGGCGGTTGTGGGTGTCTAGCTGCGAAGGTTTCGTGTGACACGATCTTGATGGGATTGCACTCATTGCAAGGTTCCTTGAAGTCCATCGATCGATACTCGTCAAAGTTTATCCATAGTTTTGCTTTTAGTGATATCGATCGATGTCGGGCTGATGATGTCGATCGATATGGAGCGAATCCGGCTTCGGGTGAGTCTTCATGTGTCGAATCTTGCAGCTTATCTTGTTAAACCACTTGCCAAAAATCATCATCCATGATAGCATTGACATGGTGGTTAGCAGTAGACTCTCCTTGTGCCTTTGCCAAAGCTTCTTGTTTCCTCAAAGTTTCTTCTGTCTGAACCATCTGAGTCTCTACTTTCTTCACATAGGTATTCAAAGCATCAAGCTTTGAGTTCAGGGTGGTGTAGACAGAGTCAATCTTCCCATTGAAGTCCACCTGTAGCTTTTGCTGAGTCTCCAGAACTCTTTCCAGCATCTCTTCTAGTTTGCTTTCCTGGGTGGGTGGGGCTGGATTGGTGTAGAATGAGTTTCCATAACTCTTGTTGTTGTTGGGATTGCTGCTGCTGTAGGTGGGTTTCTGTGAACTTTGGTTGTAGTTGCTTCTCTGTCCTGAGAATTTCATGTTTCCTCCTTGATTTCCAGATCTCTGAAATCCACCTCACTGATCCAGTTCACATCTTCCTCCATATGTTCCTCTCCAGCTGCAGTTTCTGCATCTTCAACTGAGCAAATTTGCTTGTTTAGTAACTTCTGAACATTGTCTAGCTGTGCTTGGAATTCATTAATTTGTTCCTTCCCAAGGAATGATACAGATTTCGCCTTGACAGTGTTCTTCGTGTTGTTGCTTGAAGCTAAGTTATCAATTAAATTCACAGCGTCTTGTGGATTCCTTGTGCTGAAGTTTCCTTCACTAGCTGTATCAAGAGCCATCTAATACTTCAAAGCGATGCATCTGTAGAAGATGCAGAGTAATTGTACATTGTTGAATCCATGATGTGGGCAGTCGCGCTGGAAGGATTTGAATCTGTTCCAGGTGTCCTTGAATGACTCTCCAGGATCCTGAGTGAATGTAGCAATCTTCCTCCTCCAGTCTTCAGCACGTGACTCATCAAATAAGTTACGCAGGACTGCGTTTTTGATGTACTTCCAGGTGGTGAGAGAACCTGGTGGTAGTTGCCTCAGCCACTGCAAAGCTTCTCCTGATAAAGAGTATTTGAAAAGCTTGCAGAAAAGGTAGTCTTCAGGAACTCCATTGGCTTTAATGGAAGATATAATATCCTTGTACCTCTCTAGATGGTCCATAGGATGCTCAAGGGATAACCCACAGAAGGGTATCTGTCCCACAAGTCCGTAGTACTGCGGCTGGAGCTCGAAATCTCCTCTCTGAATGGCAGGAGGGCGGATGGCTGATCGGTTGGTATAGAACTGATCTGGACGGTTGTAGTCAGCCAAGGTTCTAGCTCTGTTAGCTTCATTTGCAGGTTGGATGAAGTCTGTGGTTGCAGTGTCTTGCTCAGGAATGATTTCCTTTTGAGCATTCTTCTTCTGACCTGCTGCGTTACACAGGTGACCATCTTGATCACGCAGGTCTCCATTCTCATCGGTTGTGAGAATAGTAGGCGCTACCATGACTCGGCGGGTAGTATCGATCGATGTTATGTGGTTAATATCGATCGATGTCGGATGAAGAGTATCGGTCGACGAACGGTGATCGATGTCGATCGATGAAGTGGTGTGAGTATCTGTCGACAAAGAAGGTGTCCCGGTCGATTGTGGTAGGCGAGTATCAGTCGACGAATGGTTGTTGATGTCGATCGATGTAATGGTATCGGTCAACAAAGAAGGGTTGATGTCGATCGATGTGGAACGTAAGTTCTTGCGGATGCTACGTTCCAAGCTGTGGGGGTCTTCTGAGTACACAAGTTGAGGATTCTTGTTGCTTCTGATACTGCTGGGCATGTACCTGAAAAAGACAAGAAACAATTTGTGCGTCAGAAGGTGATTTAGCAGTAATAAATAACCTAGACCTAATCAGATTAAATCTAATGGCGATCTTAGCTCCCCGGCAACGGCGCCAAATTTGATATCACTCAAATTACCCTAAAGAGTGATTTACTCTCTCAAATAAGAGGTTCAGATGTAGTACTTATGGATCGAATCACAGAGAGCGAAGGGACACAAAAGATAATAATCTTTAGTAACTAAGCTAGGTTGAAATTGTTTAAATGTAAACTGCAGTTGTGAGCAATGATTAGTTGCTCAAGAGAATGGTTTTAAGGTTGTAAGTATTAAGAGAAAGTAGTTAGATTCAAGGTTACTATTCAGTTAGTTCAGGATTATAATGCTATAAATGTTTTAATGAGTTGCTTGCATATACTAAAGAACTTCAACTCTTAGATCTGTCTAATAACTATCGTTACTAGACTCGTCTATTGATCTGTCTGCCAACAATATCGATCGATGTTTGACAGCTTGTATCGGTCGATATGTATGTCGTCGATCGATTACTCTATTTAAGTATCGGTCGATATAGCTCTAGATCGAATTAAATATGTGTTCACCAAGATCATAGACCGGCTCTTGCTTATCCCTAGAGGATCTCATCTTATACAAGATGATGTCAGGAGAATGATTTATGAATTAAATCATTTCCAAGATCATATTCTAGTTAGCTATTCTAGAATAAGCTTTAGGGTTCATCGGGATAATGAGTATACAACGCAACAATCTATAAGTTGGGGATAATCCCTCATAACTATTTGAACCCTAAATCTAACAAAGGAATCTACTCAGACATGACTGAGTGACTCATAACATCAAAGTAATAATAGGAATTCATTAGAAGACCGAACATTCAAGTTCCTCTTGATAACAAATATCTTTGCATCTTTCTTCTAATATTAGAATCCTATAACCTTGATGAGAACATAATTAAGATAAAAAAATACTTTTATTAATAAGTACTTAGAACAATAAACTGTTGTAAAAGCTTGTAAAAACACAAAAGCACACTTTGCCAAAACACATAGGCAAATGTATAAATACTGAGTTCAAGTAGGTTAAAAACTCGTCAGGGGCATTATAGTAATAATAGGAAATATTGGGCTTCAAGTCGATTGAGAATATTCTTCCTTCTTCTGCCCGCTCGATATCGATCGATAGTACTAGGCGTACATCGATCGAATGGAGTATCTCGTCGTCATTTCTTCGGATGCATAATCGATCGATTACACATAATGTGTATCGATCGATATGTATCTCTGGATATCGACCTTGACGTCTGATCTTATAGTCATCTCGGGAAAACTCTCCTTTAAGCTCCAAATGGCACCTAAAATGTCATTTATGCCCTTGAACCTGAAAACATACCTAAAAGACTCTAAAACATAGATATATATATATATATATATATATATATATATATATATATATATATATATAGTAAAACCATAGAAAGACCATGAGTAAAAGTGGGTCAAAATCATGGTATATCATGACTCTTATTTGAGTTATTTGTGACATACTTATTAAAAAAATAAGGATTTTGGTTTTATAATACTTTATAAAAGGAAATATATCCATGTTTAATTTTGTAGAGAGGAACACAAAGATACCATGATACTGAACGGAACGAGATTCATAGAGTTGAAGAAGTGTCTAGTATACAACATACTCGTATAAGATATAATCTTGTTTCTCCTTCAAGTGGTCTTGTTAGCAGTTAGGTATACATACTTAAACCCAAGTCTTATAATCTGTTATAAATTATATTTTCTAATGTACATGTTTCATGTTTTTTAGAGAGGATTACATTCAGATTTCTAATGTACATGTTTAATGTTCCATCTCCCAAGTCTACTGATTGCTTGAAGAGCTCATCAACTTGGTGCTCCCCAATCCACCATGGCTCTATAATGATGAGCCTTCTACTCCTCTTGCTTGGCGGTTTTAATCAGCTGAATTCACACTCAAAAAAGACTATAATGACTTATTTCTGAATGTCTGTTTCTTAATGTCTCTAGAAGCATTCATCCTTCAGATGAAGTAGTAGTAACAAGCAAATATCTTTTAACAATGCTTCAGTTCTTAATGTACTTACAACTCTTTGTCATACACGCTATAACTGATTTCACAAAATAAAAAGTTGTAACACTTCAAAATATCACTAACCTGATTCTTCTGATATATTTTCTAGCCGAATAGATATTTCTCTAATAGCTTAAAAAGACTTTCTAAACTATTTTTAAATCTTTTGATATTTATAAATCTTTTGATAAAGTCTTATAAAACCTTTATATTTTTTTTGTAAACCCTATACAAACTCTTCAAAACCCATTAAAATCTTTTATAAACCATTATAAATCTTTTTTTGTCAACATTCTTTTCATTTAATCCTCATGGGCTGAAATTATGGGTACAAATCTTTCGGCTTAAATCCCAACACTTTGATACACAAGATTAAATTCATAAAAATAAAAAAACACGTGCATTCTTTGTAAAGAGGTGATGATATGTGGCAGATTCTTATGCACATATGGACATCAAACATTTATAAACCTTTATAGACTTTATAAACTTCTTAAAAAATCTGTCTTCATCATCACTGTTAGACTCTGCCGAACGAAACACTTCATCTTGTGCCTCATCACATTGGCAATCTTAGGAGTTTCCACCAGGGATCGATACATCTCCCACCGAGCCGTTACAGGTGTTGTTTGAATCAAATATAGTCTGGTAGCTAAGGTCGCTTACACAATACCTTTTAAAATTTCCCAAAGGAAATACCTGTTTATATACACTTATAACAATTTAAGAAATTGATTTATATGATTTTATAAATTGATTTATTATTTTGTAAACTGATTTGGGGTTTATAAGGTAATTTTCAAGGTTTTAAGTTGAATTATTATTATTTCTAAACTAATTTTAGTTCACAAGGTATATTAATACATAATTACATACCTGATCCAACACACATCCAAAAATCTGATTATAAACACAATACAATAACACAATATATGAATTTCTTACAATAAACTAACGTAGCACAAATGAAAGCCATAAATGATACTATAAAATTGTTTTGTTTCGAAATATTTATTTAGTTATCGAAAAACAAGTATAGTTTGCAAAGTAAGTAAAAAGCAAACTAAAAAGTATGAAACAGGAAATTAAGAAGAAAACGAAAACATCAAATAAGTCCTAAATCTAATAGAAGACGTGCTCTACATCACTACCCCAACATCCATTTGATATGAAATTAGCTTTTATGTATTTTTATATGTTGCATCTGTATGTTTTAAATTTATGTGCATCAGTAAAAGTCCAGCATTCACAAGGAAGATAAACTCGCTATCAAAGTTGATATATGTGGGAAGGGGTGCAGAAATTTACTTTTTCTCTTGTATTTTTCCTATTGGGAAAAAGAAATTGGGTTTTTTGAGGCTAGTATAAATATGGGTCTAAGGGTTTGTAAGTTATTCATTCACACAATAATAAGAAATCCTAAACGGGTATTTGCCTCAATTCGTTTTGCTCTCTTTTCTTCTTGGTTAATTTGAGGCCGTTCACAACAACTGGCTTCAGAGCTTTAGGTTAAAAAAACCCTAAAGGATGACCGGAGGAAGTTCTCTTAAGTTCAATATCCTTAGATTCAATGGGAAGGGGAATTTCGGTATATGGCAAATGCGAGTTAAGGATTTGCTTACGCAGCAAATGATGAAAAAATCTATGTTGGAGTCAAAACCGGAAGCCATGATACATGATGATTGGGAAGAGATGCATGATAAGGTCGTCTCAACGATTCGACTTTGCTTGTCGGATGACATAACACATCAGGTGATGGATCTCACAACTTGTAAGGAGACGTGAGATAAATTGGAGAAGATGTATATGTCAAAATCGTTATCTAGCAAACTATATCTCAAGCAGAGGTTGTTTGGTTTGAAGATGTGTGAGAGCGGAGACCTGGTTGTTCACATCAATAACTTCAATCAAACCATTGAGGATCTGGTGCGTGTGGATGTGATGATTGAGGACGAAGATCAAGCCATGATCTTGTTGTGTTCCCTGCCTCCTCAATATGAGACGTTGCTGACAGCTCCAACAGTCGGTAAAACGACCATAAAGCTGGAGACAGTTACTGCCGCGTTGCTCTCACATCATGAGAGGAGGCAGAATACTGGGATGATAGACAACCCTCAAAGTGACAGACTCTATGCCAATCAGGAGAGAGGAAAGCAGCAGAGGAAGCAACCTGATGGTTCTAGCAGGAAAATATCAAAGTCAAAATTTGGGAAGAAGGTAGTCTGCTATAGGTGTGGCAAGGTTGGCCACTATAGAAGAGATTGTCCCGAAAAGGCCATAATTCGAAGAAAACAACGAATTCTGCAAACATGGTTCAGAAGGTAGAAGACTCAGAGGGATCAACTGATTCAGATATGCTAGCTGTTACGTCAGGCGTTCTCGTGGATTCTTGGATTTTGGATTCTGGCACTTCATTCCACATGACCTCTAACAGGGAGTGGTTTGAAACGTATAAGGCAGGAAACATGGGCTCTGTTCGACTTGTGGATGACAAAGTGTGTGGTGTTGTGGGCATTGAACAAGTCAAATTTCGGATGTATGATGGGACTATCAGGACATTGACTGATGTCAGGCATATACCAATTATGAAGAAGAATCTAATATCTCTTGGAATGCTACATAGAAACGGCTTCAAGTTCAAATCTGATGATGATGAAGTGTTGAAGGTTTTCAAAGGTTCTGTGATGGTGATGGAGGGACCAATGAAAGTTGGAAGCGTATATCGGTTGATAGGAAACATGGTTGTAGGTGGTACCGCAGCTGCAGTTTTTGAGTCGGAGTGTACCACTTTGTGGCATATGCGTATGGACCACATTGGGGAACACGGTTTGAAATAACTCCTGAGAATGGGTCTTCTGGACGGGTTAAAAGACTGCAATATGGAGTTTTGCAAGTTCTGCGTGATGGGAAAAACAGTCCAAGGTATCCTTTATGACGGGCCAGCACATGACAAAAGGTCTTATTGACTATGTTCACTCTGATGTGTCGGGGCCAACTCGGGTGCAGTCATTGGGAGGATCAAGATACTTCGTTTTATTCATCGATGACTTCTCTAAGAAAATTTAGATGTACTTCATGAAGCAAAAATCTGAAGTGTTCGAAAACTTCAAGGTTTGGAAGGCTGAGATCAGACCTAAACTTTTTATAACTTGATCCATAACACTAACTCACTATCGGGTTATTCTAAGGTTTGTCATCTCGACCGAAATGGATAAACCATCTCCTATCCACCCTCTGGTTACTTCATGCATTGCAACTCATTATTCCACTGATTCACCAGCGTTAATGTTGGGTGTGTAAGCCAATTAGTCTGGATAGGTGGGAAGGATTTTACAAAAGAAGGAAAATTTTGTTTGTATTCATGGTTTATTTTTAGTTTTTCAGTTGTTTAGAACAAAAAATATTATTATGTAAAATTTTAAACGTGTTCTTTTACTTATTTTTTGAAAAACATATTAGGTACGATTAGGAAGATTTCATTGAAGTCTTTCTCATGTAAATAACACAATAATAGTTATTATGCATGTAAAATTTTAAATGTAAGAAACACTAGGGTTCATGGTAATTTTTTAGATTTTCAGTTTTAGTTTAGAAATAAAAAATATCAGTATGTAAAATTTTAAATTTATTCTTTTATAATTTTGAACAAAATAATATTTAAACGACAAACTAAAATATTTCTTAAAATTTTAGATAGAAATGTTAGGTATGATTTGGAAGACTTCATGGAAGTATTCCATGTAAAAACACAAGAAGATTTATTGGAAGTCTCCTCATAAAAATTCTCACATCATTCTCTAAGGTTCTTCTTACATTGTTCCATGTTTTGTTTATTTGCACATGAGACTTATTTTAAATTATCTAGCCATCAAATTAGACTTTAGCTTAAAATAAATAATTGGCAAAACTTAAATGTGTTAGTTTCAATAATGTATAACAACTCACAACCGAATCCTTCAGAACCTAAATACTACAAACCACAAATAACACACCAAATACAAAATCAAATTTTTGTAAAAGAAAACAAAAAAAACATTTGAAGCCCTCACATCATACCTATACCACAACTCTTTACAATTATTGCAAACAAGCATAATATATTTTATGACATATAATCTAATCTCACCTAAAACATTTTTAAAAGACAAAAAATCATTATCATATACATCTTTCGCAAATAAAATCAAAAACACAAACCACAAAATCATACAAAAATAATAACATATATCACATGTAAAGTATATCCCGCCTGTAGGACGGACCGACCCTAGTATATCTATATAAATGTTCTTTTAGTAAGAAACAATTGCACTAGTGTTTGCATATATTCGATTTCATCCATAGGGAAGGACACCTACCATACATGTTACAAATTATTTACAACATGTACATGGTCTCTTAAGACTTGATAATTACCGAGTCCTATTTGTATTTATTTTCCCTAAAGAAGTTGTGATGATCATGATCCCTGGAATGTGTCAGGTTAACGTGCTTTGCAAAATCTAGTCAGTACGACCAGCTGACAATACAGAGGAGTGTGACTAATTCCAAAGATGATCTAACTCAACATACAAAGCCAGGAGACCAAATATTCAATTGGACCTCCCCGCTGAAAAATTGTTCAAATCGTGATTCACATTCGGAGGACCAAGTTTACAAAACAATTAAGAATAAACCGAGAAGAGATTCATGTGTATTCTCTGATGACCAAAATATGATCGACACGTTTAATACGGGAGAGGAGAACATCACCTTTTCAATATACTAGTGATATCAAAGCTTTAACCAATGAGTTTCGATTGATTACTTTTAGATTTATTTATCGACAAGCTAATGTGTTAGCAAAATCGTTAGCTAAGCATTCGGTACACGAACTTAAAAACTTTTGTCACAGAATATTGAATAAAATGAGATGTTTGGTGACAAAAAACAAAACAAGCTTAATCTTGAATACATTGAAAAGATATTCCGTGACAGTCACGAACACATAAACGAATTATGAACTAACAAAACAAAGTGATGAGCAAAACGCTACTTTGAATTATTTATGCCCGTAGAAGTTGCAAATAATACAATGTAAATATAACGAAGAAGATATGTTCATATACTTTTGAAATGTATATATCATAACACTATCGTAGATTAGTCCAAAAATAAATGTTCAGTATAGTACTTGATAAGGGAAGACTAGACTAGACTAGACGAGATAGATACAAACAAAATATTAAATGATTTATATATAGGAGATTTATGAGATGGTCGGGGATATAATGTCATGCCCTTTTCATAAACTTACATGTGTTGGATTTATATAATAAATCTCGTGGTCTGGCTCTTCTGTGACCACAACATATTGCACTTAACCACGTGATTTCCTATTACCAATCAATTGATTGCGTTTGGTATACAAAATCCTTATACGTATGCCGAACAAAGCATTTAAATCTTACAGCTATGGCTACATTTTGGCCCTGCATTTTAGACCAAAGTTCAGTCAATTCAAGACTATATATAAAACCACTATGTTCATACATCAAAGTGGCCATGGTGTGGACCATCTGAGGTTGAACTTAGGTGTCTATACGACCGCGAGTCAAACTTATAAACAGTATGAGATCTTAACTAATTCGTTAGCTGCAGTAATATATATTTGATATTTGTGAGATGCATGAACAACCATGGTTGCCTGGTGACCGAGTAATTCCGATTCAAAAAAATCACATGGTTCATTCTGGGACCTGAGTCACATGACTATGTAGAACCGGGCTAATAGGATTATTATGTTAAAACATTGGAATGAGGCCCCCAGTTTATAGAGCCCCCAATTCCTAAAATGTTATAAAAAAGCTTATATATTCGTATGGTCGTAAAAGTATTAACGTTTTACATGACCCAAATAGCAACATCCAATTTTCCTAGGAAGTCCATTAGTTATAAATAAATACTATATAATTTACTCATTGAAACAACAAGTCCATTCTCTATAAGGTAATGTATATTGTTTATAAATGATATTTGTTTTAATGATTGGTTTAACATTTTATTTTTATTTTATCAATTATATGTGTGATAGGTTAAACTTTATTTAATTTAGATGTTTTCTTTATATTTGTTTTAAATTTTTGTTTTTTACTTTGGTTTTATTCGAACCAAACCGATATAAAACAAATCCGAACGATATATAGTTATTTTTTTGGACTTTAAGATGCAATACAATTTTGAACCGAATCCAACCAGTACTAATAAAATTTTAGTATGAGACTCAGGAGCATAAATCCAAAAAATTCCGTTCGAACCCGAATAGGTATCTGTCCTCGGGCTTCTCTACAGGCTTGGTTTTCTTATATGAATAAATAAACTTTAAGTTTCAGCTTTTTATGAACCGCAAGATCCCAAAAACAAAAATCTCTAAGATCAAATTAGAAATTCAAAATTTGTAATTTCCCCTTCTAAAATTATTTTCATTTTTGCTATTTTTAATGCAAAAAAAAGAAGTTGATTATACGCCCTAACGAAATCATCAATACTACAGACCAATGACCCCTCTGATCTAACATGGTATGTGCAAAGAAGGTAATTACATATGTAAATGGGTATGTGATATCACTCAATTAACCTAAAGAGTAAATTACTCTCTCAAATAAGAGGTTCGGTTTTAGTACTTCAGAATCAAATCGACAGAGAGGTAGGACACACAAAAAAATCTAATAGTTATATGATTAAGCTAGGCTAATAGGTTATTATGCAGTAAATATAGTAAAGCAAGGTGAACAAGGTAGTTGTTCAGTAAATCGAGAGTTGTTTGATAGAAGGATTATTTGCTAGACTTAGGGTTTCATTCAAGTTATCAGAACCCTAATCTATAGATGTTAAAGATTGATTCTAGAACTCGATATCTAAGGTAAAAGACAACCAGCTTTCACTGTGAGTCTAATCTATTGACTAAGTTCAATGTTTCATCTTCCATATGCAAATATAGATTGAGCGTCGATCGATGGTGCCTTAGGCAAGCGTGATCGATCTAATCTATTAATGTTCAACTAGATTCATAGACCAACTTTCATATGCGTCTAGGTATCTAATAACAGGATTCGGATTCCGTTAATTGATTGCACTTTCGTGCCTATGATTTGTCCTATATGATTCTAGGTTCAAGAAATTAGTCACATTTTTGACATTTTTCAACTACTTTAGATCCTAGTATTACAAGCTACCCTGATGTAGGGATCTTTAGATATCCTAACAATCACATAATTCAGAAGTTCATTCAAAACCCTAGAAAACCTAAATTTAGCAAGTGGATCTACTCAGAAATGATAGTTGTCACATAAATCATAGATGAATAGAATAGAAATTGTAATAGATATTAAAACCAAAACCAATGGAGTTCCAGAAGGACTGAATGAATTCCTCCATTCTCTCCTAACTAAGAACAATGAGTAGAATAAAGTGTAGCCATCAACCATGGCTTAGAAATAACATAAATAGGGTTTTTAGTCGTCCAGGGGTATCTTGGTAATTTTTGGTTCCTTCTGGGCTTCAGTCGGTTATCAAATATACTCAGCCCAAATTCTGGCATCCATGTCGGTCGATGTCAAGAGTGCTGCATCGATCGATATACGTTCCTCTTCTCGACGGCTTCCTCTCGCGAGGCAGACTGACCACTCTTCAGTAAAACGAGCATAACGTCTAATCTAATATTTGGATTGACCTCAAACCGATGGAATTGGAAAGCTAACTCAAAGATATATCTTGTGTCAAAATATCACATCAATCGCACCGTGGGAAGGTATCCATCCATATCTAAATATCTGACGCGTCTGTACAGCTCTTCACTAAAAGGCTTCAAAAGACACCGAAATCACCACTTTCTTCCGAATCATCTATGAACCTTTAAATACTATAAATAGACTCTATATTGTATTTAATATATATTTAAACAGTTATAAGCCATGACTAAAAGTGGGTAAAATTCTTTGTATATCAATATGTAAAACCCTAATCTCAAAAATTATTTCTTCTTCAAATTGTTCTATTCGTGAAACTAAGGAGAACTAGTAACGAGAACTCAGTTTGGTGGAGAAATAGTGAATGCATGTTCATTTGTGTACCTCATAAGAATGTTTAGCTGATTGGTTCATTAATTTGTGTCAGCGACAGATGGTTACGACAAGATGGTGAAAGAGTATAGTGGGCAACGGTAGATCCGAGTGCTTCCTCTAAAGAAGAAGACAATGCGAAATAAGTTGAAGAAGAAGACGTGAACTTTGAGAGGAATGCAGGGAACTCAGGTGAAGAATATGGCGAGAGGGGATCTCAAGAGAACTCAGGACCAGAGACTCGTATTGGTGGGGAATTTCAGTCGAATGAAGAAGGTGGTAGGGATGAGAGAAGTGAGGCAGATGGAAGTATATTGATGAGAAATATCCCATATCGGAAATATAAAAATTAATCTACTACTATATAAAGGGTCATGGCCAATCCATTAATTGCCAATTGGTTTTAAGTTGGAAGCCCATAATAACCCGAATCTAACATGGTATCAGAGCGATAAGATCCTTTGACCTAATTTACTTCTACTACTATTACTATACCGATGTTGGGCCCTCTGTGGATGTTATTCCTACATTGTCCACGTTTCAGACCTAGATGTCTGAGCGTGAGGGAGGGTATTGATGAGAAATATCCCACATCGGAAATATAAGAATTAATATACTACTATATAAAGGGTCAGGACCAATCCACTAATTTCCAATTGGTTTTAAGTTGGAAGTCCATAATAACCTGAATCTAACAAAGTATCCCCACAACTGAAAGTGATAGTATTAACACAACATTAGTTAAACTAGTCTGATTTTATGTGCTATTGTTATAACTAGGTAGCACTTGTTAGGGAAGTGAGTCAGATGAATTGGATGGATAGTAGACGCCACAAGTCTCTATGACAGGAGATGTGATAAGTTAGGTTGCTCAAGAGCTGCTTTAACATTCTAAAAACTTTATAACACAAATGTTTTGCAAAAGGCAAAAAAAAGGTTTCTATTCATAAACTTCAAGGGTGGTTTACAATGATTCAAAGGACTAGAACTTTATAGGCTCGATTATGGAAAAGACCAAACGGTCATAAACACTGAACAGGAAACAAATAACTTATAACAAAGAAGACTCGAGTCTTCAATGGAGATGATTTTGGATGGAATATGAACGTTCGAGGGGATTTGTTTGGCCATAAAAGGGAAACTTGATTCTTCCCGAACCTTTTCGGGACGTTTGAGGGGAAATATAAGTTTTCTTGGAATCTAATTGATGGCTTAATTAATATGTGCTGATCTCGGGCACAATTTAAGAAGTAGCTGCTGGACTTTGAATTCCAAACTCTAAATAAGGTAGGTTGGAGTGTAAGAGGATTCTCTTAATCCTACCTATGCTGCCACATGGTATAACGTCTACGATACCTTATGGATGATTTAGTATCTCTCATGGCTTCCATAAATAGGTATGGGTCGAACAAATTGTAAGGAGTTGAATGCTTTCCATAAATTATGTCTGTTTGTCCCATTTTAGTAAAACCAGATGGATCTTAATATTGGATAAGGTTCTGGGCTTGGTTCTTCTTTCTATGGAATCTTAAAATGTTCTCCTAGGCAGAATGCTTTGGTTAAAGATCATTTGTGGTCAGACTTGTATTGTATGGAATGAATTGTTATTTGCTAAAAGAAATGGAATGAATTGTTGAAGATGGCCATTGAATGCTGAGAGGATGGACTGACTTGTAAAATCAATAGTTTCTTGGTCCTTGAATCTTTTCTGGTGATTATAATTCATGGTGACGCAGTTCTCAGTTGGTTGTCTTTGCCAAAAGTCTTTCTGGTTGTTGAGATATTCTCCGTGGAATGAACATCTGTCCCTGGTACTCCTAGGTGGCCAGTGTGGACGGTTTGGTGTGACTCTGGTCAAACCACACTGATTTGAGAGCCGTTTCAGTTCCCCTTACAGGTTCAAGCAAAATCAAGTTTCCTTTTACAGCCAACACCTCCAACGGCCATATTCCATCCAAGATCATCTCCATTGAAGACTTCTTTATTTGCAAATTATTTGTTTCTTTTTTATTGTTTATGACCGTTTGGTCTTGTCCAGAGCTGAGCCTATAGAGCTCCAGTCATTTATTCCATTGTAAATCACCTTTGAATTTTATGAATTAAAATCTTGTTTTTTTTTCCTTTTCCAGTCGTTTAAGTTCTTAGAGTATTGTGAGAAATAACTCTTAGACAACTTGACTTATCAAAGCTACTGTTCATAGATCTTTGTGGCATTCTCAATCCATCCAATCCATCCTATTAGGCCCGTCTTAGCCATAAGATCTATAATTAATATTTTTAAGGCCACAGATCTTAAATTGTGTAATGGTCATAGATGATTGTTCAAAACCTAGAGATTTAATATTTAGTCATTTTAGTTTTTCATACTTTTTTAGTCTCTGTTTCTAGACTAATTTAATCTACTTGTCTGAATTTATAACTTATAACTATATGTATCAGTTATTGTTATGTAACTTACTATTGATAAATGCAGTGATCTCTTATATTACAAACACATTTAGTAGTATGCAATTTTGTTATATTTGTATGATTTCTTTGGTTCTTTATATATTTGTAAGATAATTTAACAAAGATTCAGGTTAAAAGTTATAGCAACATCTTCATTACTAAACAATTATTTTTTTAAAGGAACATAAAATTAGTTTTAAAACAATAAATTTTCCTATATAACAAAAAAAAATCTTATGTAAAAAATTATGTTCATATTAGAGACTTAGTAATGATAAACCAGATTCAAAATTTCTGAAAAAAGTTAAAGGCCACCGGATATTTCGGGACGGCATTGCATCCCATTGACCGGCCATGAGTATTAAATTACCAGCAAACTTAGCTCCACTTCTATCAACTTCAATCCATCAAATTGATCAGTGTTAGACAACAAGCAGCCTGATTTCATTCTATCATCTCTGTTCATAAGTCTTATTTTATCATTCAGTATCATCTGGTTTCATTTTGTTTGCATTTGTTTCAAGTTTACCACTCGGATTCCAGTCATATTGCCCACTTGGTCACATCTCTGGTCGACCTGATCGGAATCTCCATTTTCCATCTGCACGACCCAGTTTGCGGCCTGAAGGAGAAGAAAATCTAAGAGAAATGTTGACATATTAACATTCTCGTCTTCTTTTCGAGAGTTAGTTTGTATGGGTGTAATTTTTTTTAGAGAGCATTGTATTGGTTGCTTTGGAGAGAGACATAATTAACATCGTATGACTATTCTTTTGTGTGTTGAGAGTTTTCTGACATACGGGATATGATATATAAAAAAACTTTAGCATAACTATTCCAACACACAAACCGAGACTCATCTCGCACGGCAAAGAACACACAATGAGCAAGAACACAAGACAAGAGAGCATTAAGATTCTTACCACTTGATAAAATAAACACAAAGAACACTTAAGTACATTGATGAGTCTCTTTAATCACATAAGGCGTCTGCAGAGAGTGACACCATCACCAATGGAGACTTGGGAGATCTCGATGTGAGGATCAGAAGCGAGCTGCTTTGTTCAACTCCATGAGGGCTTTTCTGCACACCCTCAAGTGCTCTGGCACATCCTCCTCTTCCTCAACCACAAACCCAAACCACAGTGTGTTATCAAAAGCTATAATTCCCCCAACTTTCACGAGCTTCATTAGTCTCTCGTATGCATTTGCATAGTTTGTCTTATTAGCATCGACAAATGCGAAATCAAACTTTGGTTTTGGATTCTTCTGTCCACCATCAGGCATATACCAATGTCATCATCATACAAAATATAACAAAAAGTAATCATTGCTATTAGTAATAAGATAAACAGGAATGAGATTACGTACGTTCAACATCTTGTCTAAGGCCTGTAGACCATCGGATTGAATGAAATTGATTTTGTGATCAACACCTGCATTCTTGATGAACTCTAGACCCAACTCATAAGCTTCTTTATCAATGTCTATTGCAGTAATCTGTATTATATTATATCCAAATAGTTCACTGATGTCAGTAGTTGTTATCATATTTACTTTATTACTTTTCTGGTTTTTGTTTTGGAAAGTAGATTAGTGTTGCGTGCATATACACGGCCATCTTCAGGCAATGCGAGGGCAGTCGTGAGCAATGAATAGCCCGTGAAAACACCGAGCTCTAGCGTATCTTTGGCATTCATCAGTTTTATAAGCATCGATAAAAAGTTCCCCTCATCAACTGGTACCTTCATCTCACTTCTACACATATAAACGCAAATAGTTTTTATTTGTTAATTATTGAGTTGATTCATTTTATGTACTTCGATCTAAAAAAACTCATTAATAGTAACATAATTATTGAGTTCCCCTCATCAACTGGTACCTTCATCTCACTTCTACACATATAAACGCAATATTGATTCACTGATTTAAGCAATATAATTAAATCAGGTAATTATTCCTTGTTTGCGTTCGTCTTTGTTTTCAAATGAAACTACAATATTTATTAGAGAATCATAAATTGGTGAAAACTCATTAATAGTAACATCATAATTTTCAAATCAAATTTAAGATTAAAATAAAATCAACTATGCGATTTTTAAAAATGTCAAAAGAGTTTAACAAAATAGTGAATAAAAGATTCTCACACTTGTATTTATTTTTATTCGTCTCTTGAAATACTTCAAACTAGGTGATTCTCCCATACTCATGCACATGTATAAATATTTATAAGGTTAATATATTATAATTCGTTGATATTTCCTTTTGGTTTTAAATCAATATGTCTAATATATATTATTTTAATTATACATATGATTTTTAATAAGTTATATCTAGTCGGTTTGGTTAGTTTATATGTCAACAATCGATTTGTTTATCCCTTGTGTATATCAAATTACATATATTTCTCTAAATTCATCTATAATATTTTATTTTAATTTGTCTAATTTTGATTAAATTTTTATTTTCATATAGATTGGTTACTTTCTTAGATATTTAAATATATTACTGTAAGATTCTGTAAAATGTAATATATATTGGATTAAGAATCTTATAACATAAAAACAAGCTCCACTTTCTTCTCAGCCATTCATGTACAAAAAATAGTTTAACCAGAGAAGGACACGTGTCCAAACGCACGTAATATTGCGTTTCATTTAATCGATCATGGGTTTTTAAGTATTTGGGATGATCTGTCTAATTGGGTCTCTCACACATGTTATTATACGCTGTGTTTTGGCTATTAGGTTAGGCAGGGAGAGACTACACCTTAGCGCCGTCGATGTCTCATCTTCCTCAAATCCTGAACTCAGAAACCGATCGATGACCTTCAAACCTCCCCTTAAACTCGCCCACGATGTAGATTCAATGCAGTATTTTAATTGCAGATGACGATGGAGTCACTATATAAAGGTAAGCTTGCTTGATACATTTCATTTGTACTCTTGCTCATCAGTTTAAAAAATCTTTGATATGGCTAACGTTTCATCTCCGGTTCTTCTCTCCGGAACTGGTGATTTCACATTCAATGAATCTTCCCTCTCTTCAAGGCGGTGCATCTGGAGCTATAAAAAGGTTAGTCTACATACCGTGGGAATCGTCCTCACAAATCCAGATAACACTTGCATTTTTTCCCCAGTAGAATAGCGTCGTTTCAAGGTGGATCCGTAGGTGTCTTAGTTAGAGATTTAAAGTCTGTGTGATCTTTGAGAAACAATGCCCGAGTTCTCTGAACATGTATTATAAATCATGTTTCTTAATAAAAACTTTAAATTGCGTCTTTGATGTGTTCTGCTCATTTTAGTGTTCAACATTTTCTTCTTACAGAACGAGACAGATACCATAAATGGTAATTCAAGGAGAGAGTCAGACACTGAGTTTTCATCAAGTCTTGCGTCCCAAGACCTCATTGCAGATTATTTGCTTCAGAGGCTCTAGAAATCTGCAGCTTGATAGGAAAAATCGAAACCTAACATCACCTTGGAGGTAAAGCTTCCAAGGCTCTGTTATATATTAATGTTTGATTGGTTTAGTTCATGATGTTCGAATGTGTGGAAATGTTCACAACTGGGTTTCTTTTCCAAATGTTCACAACTTGGTTTCTTTTCCAAATGTTCACAACTTGGTTTCTTTTCCAAATGTTCACAACTGGGTTTCTTTATATTTTTGTTTGTCTTTGCAAAAAGTTGTTTCAGAAGTGAATGTAATGTTCCTTTCTCTACAAAACATTTTTTTAATAGCTTGCTTTGTTGCTTAACATTTTCATGGTTGTTGACTCTTTTTCCCGGATTGTGTCTATCAGAGGAGGTAACAGCAGACTCTTATGACGTGACTGATGCTGTGGAAACATGATTAAAGGTGTGATTCCTTGGTTTCTCCAGTTTAGATGCCACAGAATTTTTGTTCTATCAACTTTGTGTTCTATTGTTGAATCTTAAAGTTATAAAAAAGGAAGAACAAATATAGCAATTGGCCTATTTTATAGTGAATGAAGCTATTTTTATTTGTTTCTTATTATTGTCTCTCTCTTTTTTTTTTTGTAAAGAGACTGCCAGACCGGAGTTTTTATTACCAAAGCTAACTGTAATCACCATGACAATGTAATCTCCAGCTATATTTTTTTGGTTATCAATAATGCAAATATCTGCAACTCTCCTGCAGCTTTGTTCCTATTAAATATTGTGGTTGGCTACTATGTATGCTGCCAAGGTTATGCAAAATTTTATTGTTTTAGGAAAGAGGTGATAACTACGAGTTTGACTCTGGTTCATGAAAGGGGCCTGATGGTGAAATAGCTCAAAACTGGTCACTAGATTATTTTACGGTTTTACCAAGGTGTGCAACTTACGCGTATGCTACAGAACAAACATGAGGAACGCAACTTATGGATCCTTCTCACATTTGATTTTTCAACAACGAAATCTCAATCTTCACTGTTAATAGAAGTCTTCGGTGTTATTACATCAGCACTCTACTTCAAAAACTGAGATATGGATCACAAATGAGATCATATGGCTGATAAATGAGATCGAGAAGACCATTTGAGTCAAATATCATATGTAAAAAAATTGGTTGAGTCGATTTTAGTTTTCAACGATGTTTTTGTTTTACAAGAATATATTATTGTATGATAGTTTTAAGTAATCTGCAGGGTATTACTGAAGAAACAAATCTCATCCATGCCCAACAGAGTGGTTATTCCATGTTGATATTGTAACTAAATGGAAAGAGTCTTCAACGGTTTCAGTGCTGCCCAGATATTTAGAGAATATCAAGATGTCTTATATGGCCTTACTGGGGAGAAGAGCATTTTTTTCTTTAAGCCAATATACTTTGTTTTGGATCTTCTGGAGATTCCTTTGTGAAAAAGAGGAATAGAATTCTTCTGGTTCAATGGAAATTAGCTCAAAATTCCAATGAGAAAGTGTCAAGGATGCAATGAAACCATCACATAACAGTAAATAAATTGACAAGTTTCTGACAAAAACTCTGTTTGAATCAAGAATAAAACTAAATATCTTTACGAATATGATGTATCAGGTTCTGTTTATGTCTCTGAAAGCTGGCGTCGAACTGAATCTAACCGCATCTTGACAAGTCTTCTTAACGGTACCGTTTATTTTTAAGCTTACGTTTAAGTTCTTCTTGATAATGAAGAGTTGATTTTGAAATTTTATGATCCTGCAGTAGAAGAGAAATCAATCATATGAGAACTAATCGCATAGGGCAGAAAATAATGGCATGTGGAAGAAGTTTCATAGTCAAAGTAATACTATAAATTGCATTCTCACTGAGTTTCTTGCATCGTAAGTTATCTATTTCTCAGTTACATGGTCTGTTTTTGGATGATCCAGACCAGATCACCTTCTACACTCATGGGCGTGACAAGTCAGATAATAGGGAAACAAGAGCATGCCATGTGTCTCTCTAAGATAGTTTTGTTGCTTCATGAATTGGTCTAAACAATCAGAAGAAGAAGGCTAAGGGAAACCGGAACGTTATCTTCTGGATGGACACATAAAGTAAACTGAATCAATTTTTTAACCATCCGAACTGTTTTTCCTAATCTAATTGGTTACTTACCGGGTTATGGTTTTTTTGTAATATCTTTAAGCGCTTGGAATACACTGGATCACTTGGTGCAAGCAATTTTTATGTCTAAGAAACCAGAGGAGAAGAAGGTGGTCAAGTAAGGTGATGGAAGATCTAACTCCATTAATGGAGCTAGAATAAGATGAAGCTTTATGCTTGGATCAACAAGTTCTGCAACCAAGTCTCCACCAGAATAAAAGCATTCAATTCTTGCAGGATACTCTTGGGTTGCAATAGCTACTGTGATTCTCGATATTGTTTGCGAAGGGAACAGTGGTACAGGATCAAGCAACGGGCTACTGGTGGTCACAAGCCACCCACATGAGCCACGATAGTTGTTGTATCAATGATTTTATATGTTTTTTTGAAGTGTGGTTTTAGATGTTTTTCTGAAGATTAATATTACGTTTGAATCATTGAAAAATGGTAATAATTTTCATAAGATTAACAGAGCATACACCCATTTGAAATTAGTTGTGAGGATTTTAGGAAAATTGGAAATTTAGTTCCAAAATAGAGCAACAATATTAGGGGTTTTTTTTGTTAAAGAACAATGTTAAAATTTGTTATCATATAAATATATGTGCTAATCTCTCTTCAAAATTATAGTTTGCAATATGCTGACTTTCATTTTATTATTGAACACACTTCCAAAACTAAAAACTCTAAAATGTGAATTTAAAACAACTCTTTCGAAGACCACAACCAAGAATTTGTGCATAATCAAAGCTAAGAGTTCAAAAATAGTAGAAAAACAAGCAATAAAAAAATAAACAATAATTTGTGCTAAGAGCATAAAATTAACGATGCTATTGATCAATAAGTGTTGGTGTGTCACAATGTAGATTATAATGTCATATTGTTGAAATCTTATAAGAGATTATACTCCCATTTATTTGGTTGTAAATATTTTCCTAACCTATATAAATAAAATTGAAAAAAACTAAAATGATTAAAAATGAAATTTTCTTTACAATAATTTTACTAATAAAATTATACAGAAAAGTGCATAATAAATACATATTTTACACTATAAATAGGATTAACATCTCTGCAAACCATGTAAAAGTTTTAGTACTTCGGTAAAGGAAATTCAAATAGTATGTATTTGAGGTTATTTTTTTAAAAAAAATATGTTAGTTGTTTCAGTTCGAATGTAATATAGAAACCATTACGAATATTTTCCCCCAGAATCTGAAATCATATGCTTAAAATTTAAAACCAAGCAAGAAATGGTTCAGAGGTGCGCATATTTGTTACTGACAAACAATAGAGCTTATTTTACCAAAACCGAGTATCACCAAATAATAAACTTAAGAAATGAGACGGATGAACATCAAGAACAACATTCCCATCCCAGGACACCATCTCCAACCCAAACTGTATGGCTAATGTTTGGATTGTCAATTTTTCACAAAAGTTGAAATTTTCTTTTAAGAAAATTATGCAAAGGCCTCACGACTGTCGAAAACCTAAACAAGGAATCATATATATTAGTTGTTTGATACAAATTATTCAATTTTAAGTGACATAACAACTCAATCATGGTGATGCCATAGAACGTTTTTCAGTAGTATATCTCGATACCAACTTAACGTTTCTCTTACACGACGTCTCTACATTGAAAAAGAAAGTGTCATGGAATAGATGGAGTTTCTTAGAGTTGGTTTTACGGTGACTAACAAGTATCTACACTCATCGACTATTACTCAGTTTTCACATTTTCATGTTTCAACATTTTCCGTTTTTTTTTATTAGCTTTGCTTTACGACCTTCTTTGCATTCAATATAACATTTTACATTTAATAATATATGAAACTTCAAATAATCATCGTTTTCACTCCAATAGCATGTCGAAAGACTATGGTTTCAACATAAAAAGTAACTACTCTTAACATACACAAAAAATTACTCACATTCCAATTCTTCTTAAACCAAAAATATAATAAAAACCACAAATAACACACCGGACATGGGATCAAATTTTCTTAAAAGGAAATAACTAGAAGACCATTTGAAGCCCCCACATCATTTCAATGCCACATCTATTTAATATAAAGACAACTATTGTTTTTTCTTGACAGCAAAAACAACTATTGTAAACAAACAAAACATATCTTATCACATATACTTTTTCCTCACTTTAAAATTTTCTAAAAGATAAAAAACATTATCATACACAACTCTTGGAAATGCAAACATAAAACACAAACCATAAAATCAGACGGAAAATAAAAAATTAGATTACAAATAAAGTATATCCCGCCCATAGGGCGGGTCTGTTTAAGAATTAAATATAAAATAAACTGTAGTGTTTGGTTCATATTTACATAAATGAAAATAACGACAATATTTTAAAGTCTCACGCATATTATAAAACTATAAAAAAATAGTTAATATTTTATTTTTATTTATTAATATGTTTTGAGTCATCATATAATTTATATGTATAAAAATTAATAGATTCTTATTATAAAATTACATTTTCTTATTATAATTTGGATTAGTCGAATAATTCATGTTGTGAGTATATTGAATTACAGATATATATATATATATATATATATATATATATATATATATATATATATATATATATATTATTTCAAATTCAAACTCAATTATATTAAGTCAAATAAAATTATTTTTGTTTTCTCGCATAAATGTGCATGTATTTTCATAATATTTATCAAAATTATATGTTGATGTTTTAAGAGATATTAGAAAATAAAGAGATTATCAATAGTGAATTACATATATAAGTATAGCTGATAATTTTTTGCAAACTCATGAACGAATATCAATATTTACAATAATTAAAATATTTTATAGATTATAAATAATTGTATGGCTTAGATTTATTGAAAGGTGGCTGAAATTATTTTAAATAATCTTAAAATTGAGAATTCAGATTTTCTTGGGTACTTTAACTACTGGTATATTAAGTTCCACAAACATAACAAAAACATAAGATTAAAAAGAAACAAAATGTTAGGAAAAAATGTTTTAATAATGATAAAGTATAATGTATACACCTCATTAAAAGTATATGCTAGTTAAAAATATTTATTAATTATTTAATCAAAAATATGGTTATCTTAAAAAAACAATTTAGGTTCCATTTTTAATATCTGTAATAATTAATCAGCACTAAACTGTGTTTGTTTTTGTTAAATTATATTATATAAGTAAAATATAATTTATTGATTTTTTTCTGTAATTGTAAGATATTATAGTCTGCTAAATATTATGGAAAAAAAACAGTTCAATAATATTAACTATAAACTATTTTAGTCAAATAAACATAAACTGGTTTATGTCATTAACTATTTTATGTAATCATCTAAGAAAACAGATAGATATAAAGAGAATATTTCTATTACTTTGAATTTTTCTTATTGTGTAAAGTATGTTTTAAAAGGAATAATTTTAAAAAAAATAATATCTATATATATATATATATATATTTGTTTATTTATTTATTTTTCAATATCAAGATTATCTTTGTGAATTTTTTATTATGAAATCACATTATATAAAATTATATTTTGTTTTTATCTTCAAAATATAGATATAAAGAGTGTATTTTATTAATTTGAAAGTTTTTTTTTTGAAAAAGTATGTTTTAAACAGAATATTACTATTTTGCGAACTTTCTTTTTTAAGGAAATCATATTATATATACAGATATTTTTTTAAAAAAAAATCGCTTATAAACTTTATAAATGTTTCTTTTTATTATATATGTTATTTGAAATAAGTAAAATGAAAAAAAAAAATAATAGTATTTTAATTCATTAAGGATAACTCTGTAAATAACCGTAAGAAAACATATGGAACCTTATTTCTCAAATAATAATTATAGAGATATAAATGCTCTATATTTTAAGCACACAAAATAATTGGTCAAAATAGCTAGTTGCCTTTATATTTGGGAAAATAAATTCTTACAAAAAATGAAAATGTTTTAATGTTTTGAAAGTTTGAAGGTACAAGTTGCAATATGTTATGGATAAGGATTTTATAACGTTATAAGACTTGAAATTGTTAGTAAGAATAAGGGTATGAACATATAGACTCTTACAACGTACTAGCTCAAAGTCAATAATAAGGTCAATAAAACATACAAGGGAGGTTGTAGCCAGACTTACAAATTGCCATACTTGTGGACCGTAGCTTCTCGTAGTTTCTTGAGCTCTTCATGCTCTCTAGGATATGCCGTCGTTTCAAAGATGTACTGTCTCACATATCACAATTTATAACTTATTATTCACAACCATATCCGTATGATACAATATCAAGCCTAATCATTAAATGACAAAAGCTTCTTCGCGTCGGACAAAAAAGAGTTTAGTTCTGCAGATCGAGCAAGAATCTAAGTTGTGAAAAAATTTAAGTAAGCAATATCTACAGGGACAAAAGAAATATGAAAATACGATACCTTTTGGAGAGCCTCGCTCTTGAGAATTCCTTTGGTCGGAATTAAATTTTCCATAATTCACTCTGTTGTGTGATGCCTAGAACTTCAAAAGCTTTGCGGTGCCTATGAATATATATATATATATATATATATATATATATATATATATATAACTCTAGTACTTTCCTTTTCTTGTTTTTTTACAATTTCTTTACAATAAAAGTCATAAAGTTATACTTTTATGACAAAAGTTATAATTTTGTCTTTAGGGTTATTGGCTTAATCATGATATCAATAATTGCCCCCCCCCCCCCCTGTGATTAGTATATGATGGATATGATATCCAAAAAGATATGAAAATATCCGCGTTGATGGATTTGAAATTATTAAAGTACATAATATTCAATGAAAAAATAATTAGTAACAAATTAAGTGGTTTATTATCCGAGAGAATTACATGTAGACATACTTTTAGCTGGGTATATAACATCTTCAAGTATTTTATGCTGGAGGTGTACTTTTAGGTCTTATGTGTTGAGTTGAGATTCTCGTCATACTCCTGTGAGTAATGATAGTAGTGGTAGTTGTAAAAGATAAATTTGATAACAGCCGTTAGATTAAAGATAAGAAAAAAATATTTGAAAACTAATTAAAGACAAGACCAAGAATGTAAAATTCATCTGGCTGTTGGTATTAAAATTAGTACAATTATGTGTTTCTCCTTTCGTGCTAGTCTTTGACGAAGACACTTCTTTCTTCTTAGAATATACGGTAAGGATTCGAAAATATGTAATCTACTTTGCAAATTTCTAATCTTCTTAAGTTCAAATTAGATGAAGTAATTGGTGGCTTTCATTTTCTTTCTCGTTGTGGAAGAACCAATATTTCTTCAGTAAAGGTGTGGTGAGGATTCAAAACCTTGATTCAACAGAAACTGGTCTTACTAATTTTGCCTCTGACTATTAATTTGTCGGTCGGTGTGCAGATCATTATGCATGGTCAAGAGATGGAAGTGTGGTCGGGCGAGTTGTGGTCAGCGTACATGTGGGTAGGGGAGGCCTAGTCATGAGAGTTGTGCTGTGGAGAAGTGTGGGTGGGTGAATCCTGGTTGGGTGAAGGATGAATATGGTGGAGGGCTGACAACTGGGTTGTATGCAGTGATCGGATGAAGCTGGTGAAGAATCGTCTAGGTGGTCAGGCAAGGTGTGGTCAGTGGTAAGAGGAAAAGTAGGTTCGATTTATGGAGTTGAGTCTCTGATGTGGTCAGGGTTATCTGGCAGAGGAGATACACGAGGAGATGAACAGTTCTCATATTGATGCTCTGATTATACAGTGGATTGTGTTTTCGTCAGGAATGAGGAGGTGACGGCCTTCGCAATTACGCAAGGACAAATGAATAAAGGGAATCGAGGTCAAATTAAAATAAAAATAAGATAAAGTAAATTAGGTTTTGTCATGCTTTTCAGTGTAGGAGAAAACAGCATGGAGTAACCGTGAATTTTGGTTTCCGTGAAGTAACCATGATTTTTGGTGAGATGATGAATCGTCTCAGTTTAGGATTTGGAAAAATAAGTAACTAATTGATTTTTAGATATTGAAATAAGAAAATGAGATGTTGGGTCGCGACGGAAGAAAAGTAAAGAGAAGAAAAAAGATAACTAAATAATTTCTAGTTGAAAAGGTTATTAAGACAATATCACATCTTTATAATATTATTTGAAATAAGAAAATGAGATGTTGGGTCGCGACGGAAGAAAAGTAAAGAGAAGAAAAAAGATAACTAAATAATTTCTTGTTGAAAAGGTAATTAAGACAATAGCACATATTTATAATATTATTTAAAAAATCAGTTTCTTATGCATCATACTCATACTAATTATCACGATGGTTGATTACAGAAGTACTTTTAGTTAATTTAAAATATAATATTAATTACAGTTATTATTATTTTTTTTATTTGGCAGTTTCTGTTAACTAAATTTTAGTTATTTTCCTTTTTTTAAATTTTTCCAATAACATATATAATAAAATAATTTTTTAAATTTTTAGTTTTTAAACGAAATTTTAAAAATATTTTTATATAATGTAATTTCATTAAAAGGGAAAGTTAACAAAAACTATCATGATATTAAGAAAAAAAATCAATATTATTTTATAGTAATATTTTATTAAGTTTATAGATATTAATTGATACCTCGAGACATATTAAAATAAAAACAAATATTAACTAATTTTAAAAATTTATATCTTTTGCTAAATAAATATGCATGGGATATAAAATATTTTTTATATACTTTTCTGTAATTTTGAATCAATCCACACTTTTTTATTTTATCTATTTGATCCTCAAAAAAGTTACATTGTGCAAAATCTCACCAAAATATATTTACATATTTAAGAGATCAACTAACCTAAACGTTAAATAAAAAAGTATCAAAGTTTTAATATATATTGGTTGAATTTAAAGAAGAAAATGCAATCTAATATATTCACCCATGTGATATTTAAACCCGAGTTGATATTATACAAAATCACATGTCTAATCCATAAATAAATATTATTAATATAAATTTTACACATAATTATTTAAGTTGAAAAGTAAAAACTTAATCAGTTATTATAATATATATTTAAAAATATATGTATATCTGTGTATGAGCACGGAAGAATCACCTAGTAAAAAAAAGCATATGACATGAAAAAAAGTACGTTAGAACTATAGAAAAGAGAAAAAATATGCTAAAGTGTAAAATTTTCTTGTTATTTTTATTGATATACTACGGATTCCGCCCATAGTATAACCACATAAATTATTTCGCTAAATCGTGGCACAGTGAGACTGGAACAATCTTAGATGTCATTAACTTATGTAAATTGGTACGCAATGAGTACAAGTCTGTTGAATGTATATGCTTACTGTGGAAATACTGAAAATGTAAATAAATTGCGACAGGATATGAAAGCAAAAAGAATCCCAGCAACCAATTGCACATATCGGTGATTATTAAAAGACGCATATGCGATGTTAGACATGATCCTTTAGAAATACACACACACGTGTAAATCATCCATTTCTCTTTCAACTTATGCTATTTTTTCTCGCTCTTGGATTAAAGGGTTCTATGCACACAACAACTGAGAATCATTTAGTATATGCATAAACATTAGGGCAGTAACATTTAGAAACTACATTAAGTTCAATCATTTTCTCTGATTTAGCAAATTAATTTGGTGTCAGCAGTGCCGACCTGACCTAAAACTGGTTAAGCTAGGGCTTTAAGCACCAGATAATAATAAGAATTTTAAGGGTATCCAATTAATAAGAGTTATGTGTAGTCTAGTGGTTAAGCGCCTTCTTTCTTGTGTTAAGCGACTACATGGGCGCAAAAATTTTATTTTGCTTTAGACGTCAATATATACTGGGTGTCAGATGTTTTTTCAGCACCCTCCATCCCAATATATAATCTTATTGGTGTTTGTTTCTAATCGCGTTTTGCTATATCTGGTTAATATTGTTTACTTTCTCTATTTGGTTTACTAGTTAGTGGCCACAACTAAAATCTCTGACTTTGGATCTATGGAACTCTGATGCGAAGTAAGAGCATTTCCATCCATTAGGACCAATTAGAGGTACTAATGATTAAATTAAACATAAATAATGTGATTTGGCAAGTTTAGGACCCTAGTAAATTTTCCTTCTCCAATTGGAGAACCCCTATGTGGTTCTTAAATAATTTTCCTCCTCTATTCCTTCTTGTCTTCATCTTGTGTCACAAGCTCTGATTAGTCCCGTAAAGCCTCTGTTCCTTCTTGTCTTCATCTTGTGTCACAAGCTCTGTTCTTTGTACCTGTGAATAGCAAGAAACACCTTTTTTTATTACTGATCACTCAGGAGAACGTATGAATGTACCTGAATCAAAGCAGTAACCTTTACCCACACATCAACACCATGTGACACTAACCATTAATTAAAAAAGATCATTATACAGACTCGGACACTTTGTAGCAAGTAAAAGCTTACCACTTTCATAGATAGTCACCGGGAGATCCTTCTGTGCGTGATTGATAGCCGGATTGAGAAGAACATAAACCGGAGATTCATTAATGTCCATCAGCTATATACAAGATACGATCAAAACTCGCACAATCAGTACACTGAAACATTAAAAAAATTCAATCTCACAAATCAACAATGCACTCTGCACTCACACAATCAGTACAACGAGACCTAAAAAGCTAATCACACAAAATTAATCAAACAATGAATTTGAGAACACTCACAGCTTTGTGGATATGCATATCAGATTCAACAGCGTCTTTTCCAGTAGATTACCATCCCAATATGTAGAATCCAGGGAACACCTTCTGATCTAAACATCCACAGGAACAATCATCAAACAAATCAATAAACAAAGCAGAGACGATTTCGAGCAAGAGTTTGAAAATTACAGAGCTCTTGCTTCTTCAAGAGGAAGGCTCTATCGAGTGAATCGGAACTAGGATCAAACACAAGCTCGAAGAAATTGAAGATCTCAACCGTTTGGCCTCTTTGCGCACCGCAGCCGTAAACCCTAACGTTCTGCGGTGGAGTCGTTGCGCCGGCAGTGGTGGTGGGGAAGTTCCTTGGGGGCGCAGGAAGAGGATGGAGGGTTGAGCTGAACCTTGAACCTTGTGAAGTGTTTAGAGAAGATCAAGAGAGAGAAAATCGAGAGTGTTCGAGAGAGAAGATCGAGAGAGAGAGAGAGAAGAGAAGAGAAGAGAGAGACACAATATTTCGCTGTCCAATTACCATGTGCTATGTATGAGCTCCTTAGACATTCCTTTAATTTCTCTATTAAGGCGCTCCTCTCTTTAGCTAACCTTTTTATTTTTTTAATCACGTTTCCTTAGTAACCCATGATTAGGAACTATGGATGGAGATGGTTAATACTTTTCTTCATTAACCTGCTTCAGATTTTACCTTATTACCCTACAAGCTCTATTTTTAACATTTCTAGACATATCTACTCATGTTTTCTACAATTATAATATAAATAGTATATAACTATGATTTGCCTCCAGTTTTCTAAATTTTGGATTGCTCACATTAGATTAAAATATTGGGAAATATGAAAGTTGACTTCAACTATAATTATGATGCATACGTATTTCTACGATGAATTAACATTCTTTCTTTCCTTTCATAGGAACTTTACTATATTGGTTATTTTTTATGTCTGATTTCTCAAACTGTTTCAGACTTGAGTAATAAAACATTTGTTTGATGAAAAAAAAAACATTTGTTTCTTTTGATTTCACTAAAGCAGGTTTGGTTTGTTTAGTAATTCATCCCTCAGCAGTAGACATTTAAGAAAAAAAACAATTTGGTTGCTTTTTGGTTTAGGTTTATATGCATATGCCGCCTATATATAAGCTCCAAAGCATGACTAAAATTGGTAGTCTGAGTTTAATCACTTTGCGTTTTTAAGCTGATAAAATCTTCTGCGGGTGATAAGCGCTTTTGCATAAATGTCAAAAATGCTGCACAGTACCGTCTCAAAGTGGGAAATATATTTTTCGAACTATTGACTTATATTTCTCTAACTCCTATATTAAGTGTGTTATTTCTTCTTATACCATCTCCAACCCAACTCTATTTTTTCTTTTATAATTTCCACAAAAATAAAGTAACTCTATTGTAGAATAAGTTTTGCTTTAATGGTTTACTCTATAATAGAGTTACACTCTTTTGTAGAGAAAATAGAGTAAAACCATTTTTGCACTCTATATTTGGAGTGAAATAATGATTTTACTCTATTTTCTCCACAAAAATAGAATAACTTTGTTATAAAGTAAACTATTGGAACAAAATTTACTCTATAATAAAGTTATTTTATTTTTGTAAGAATTATAGAAGAGAAAATAGATATCATTGGAGATGCTCTTACTACCGCAATTTTACTTTACGAGCAACCTCAACGTATGAGTTCTCAAATTGTAAATCCCAAAATATTTTTACTTCAGTGTTATTCTATGGAATAATTAACTTTATTTACTTTTAAATTTAAAAAAACTAAGAAATTGACAAATGTCTTACTCAATATTTGAGGAGTATCCTGTATCGTAACTTTTCTTCTACTTTTTATTTTTATTACTATATTGCTAAGACACTTAGTTTCGAAACTATCTGATGAGCTGCTCTTATATATCAATATCTAACTTAGAAAAACGTTATACTCTTTCCAAACAGGTAGAAATTAACTCTGAGTGTCTAAACACTACAAGAAAACAGCTGAATTCCAACGGAGAAAACGTCGGAAATTAATCGGTATAGGCCTTTACCAACGAATTTTCCAACGAAGTCGGTTCTATCTGGTCGGAAAAAAGTATTTTCTGTAAATCATCGGAAATACTAAGGAATTACCGACGAATCATGTTATTTAGACGATTGTAAGAATAATATCATGTAATTTGCTGGCTTACCATCTCTCAAATTCTTTTGATAATTTTGTGATGCCTAAGTTGTAGATTTTGTGTTATACTCCTACCCTACCCAGGCACATTAGCTTCAACCGCCACCTATATTATAATGGCAATTGGTTGGAAGGGATGCACATTTGGAGGCGTTGTTTCAAACCAAATTGCATATAACTTGAAACTCGTGACTTGTGAGGCATATTTCTGATGCAGAGAAATAAAATTGTGTTTGTCGGCGTGTCATCATGCATGGGTAACGGATTGATTTTTGAAGAAAAAACAACTCACACAAACTTCCAACCTCTAAGATGTAAAAGTGCCAATACAAGATTTTTGAAAAATTTGGACTTCACGGATTGCTTTTTGAAACATTTGGAGGGTGGCCACTGTTTGTTGTGCAGTGGACGTTAAATGATCAATTGCATGTACACTTCACGGATTACTATACGGGTGTTCTATTTAGTGTATGATGTACTGTACTCGATTGGAAATGAAGGCGAATCTTTCTCCGCTATTTGAAACGTTAGTTCTTATTCCATCCACGGTATGCAAATCCTAATTCTATATTGTTGCTAGTGTCTGCTGGTAATTCGATTTTCAAATCATAACACAACTGTTATTTTAAAAGTTTCCCCGAGAGAATAGGAATACCTATTTAGAGCACAAGATATGAAATATGATAATATGCTAGGTGGATGGCTCCATACACCATGTGACATACCTATAAATTTTAGATTTATGGTTTTTTTTGACAACGGATTTATGGTATATATATATGTGTGTGTCTATAATCTATATTCATTAAATCTTACATGTATAATATAACTAGGTATGGATATAATTTTCTTTTATTTATGAAAATATAAAAAGAATGAGAAATTTGATTACATCAATTTATAATTTAGATGTATGTTATAAGACACATTTTTGAATTAAAAACCTGTTTTGACACAATTCATGATTTCTTACTTCAAGTTTTAAAATAGTTAATAATGTTTTTATTTTTATAAAAAATTTATTTTTGTAAAATATATTTCATTAATATTAACTTAAAGGACCAAAAAATTACAACTGTAAATAGTTTCATTTGCCATAATCCAGTCCAGTCACAAAAGTCTAGGATTGGATTTGTCCGGATCAATACATTTTGTTACATTCTTACAATATTGTGTATTTGGCATCATCATTGCAAATCTAAAAATTTATGATAATGTTATCTAGCATTAATTTCCCATAATATTTTAGAAGAAAAAAATTAATTTCAATTATTTTTGACAATTATATTATCTTTAAAATTTTTAGAAATGGAAAATTATTACTAAATAACTTTTGAGACAAATGTTTTTTTTTGTTTTGAAATTTAAAAAAAAAGTATAAAAATAGTATTAAACCATTTTAAATTTTCATTTTCTTTGAGATGAGATATTTTAACACATGTAAAATTCTAAAAAAATTAAATTAAATATTCTTTTAATTTTTTTTTTCATTAGGATTTTAGAAAAGTTAAATTATTTTTACAATTTTGTTTTGGATTTTAAAAAGGAACTAATCTTAAAAATACTATTAAATAACTTTTGAATTTTTTATTTATTATTACTTAATCTTGTAAATATTTTTATAGAAATTTATTTCTTTAGTTTCGTAGTATATATATTTTTATTCATGGAATTTTATTACACATGTCAGAATATTAAAAAGAAAAATATTTCCATTTTTTTTGCAATTATATTTTTTAAGATTTTTTAAATAAAAACTACTATTAAATAATATTTATAATTAATTATTAACAAAAATGATTTGTATTATCTTTGTATATATTTTTCTTTTGGATTTGTTTTAATTATTTTTTTTTTAAATTGGTTTATTACATTTATTGTATTTACTTATTTCTTCATCGTTTTAGGTCTCATCCTCCTCATCTTCTTCATCGGCTACGATTGCGAAATTCTCTCCGAGACGTGTATGCAGCCGTGCATGATCAAATCTGATCAAGGCCAAGGCTAATTGCAAAAGTCCTCCATAGATCCCAAGTGTGAGGTCTCTGTTTTTCATTTGATTAGCTCAACAAAGGCACCAGAAGCTGGTCGCAGCTCCACCTCTGACTCCGACCTCTTCTCAACCATTTGTCCAAGAAATTGCGACTGAGCTCAAAAACTCCTGCTGGAACAAACGACAACTCGTTCGAAAACCTGATTTGACTCAGCTAGTCGAAACTGTTATCTTCTCACGCCGGTTTTCTAGTGAGCATCTCGACGACGGTGCAACCGAGAGATCACACATCGCTCTCTGGTCCTTGGTACTCTCCCCTGATCACCTCCGGAGCCATTGATGTGCCCCAGTCCGAGGACCAGTCCATGAAGATGCACCAACTTGAAGATCAGAACATTCAAAATTTTTCATCCGGGGTTCAGTTTCCTGACCGTACTGATCAGTCCGAACTGGCTGTGTACCGATTCGATCCGCGGACGTCCGGAATGGAGCTTCAGAAGAATCCATGACCAGATGACAAGACTTACCGTACTGAAGCTCGTATTCTCCCTCATGTTCGAGGTTCTAAGACCAACGATCCAGTCAGAGTCAACTTCGACTGAGCCAACCCAGATTCAGACCATGCCTTCTCTCTTTTGATGCGACTGACCCGTACCGGCGACTGTACTGATGAACTGATCCGACACTTCGATCAGTTCATGGACTTTGATCATCCAAATCTTTCTAAGGCAAGGATCCTGAAGCTTTCTGATGACTTAGCCGCTGTTTGGATAAAGACCGTTCGCGGGAGTCACTCATCCGACCATGAAGACCGCACTGCCCGCGTACTGCTCCTTACCGCTGGACGTATCGCCGGATACATCGAACCTGGACGCTAAATTCAAATCCGGCCTAACTTCTCCTCTTTTTCTGTGTTTTTATTTCCAGTTATTTTCCAGGCTGTGACAGCTATTTTCCAGCCAGTATTTTCCACATTCACAAGACCATTCCCAAAACCTTTTTTTCTTGCATTTTCATTAAGTGGCTAAGCCCCCAAAACACTTTAAATATGTAATCTCAGATCTGAGAATGGTATTTGATTTTTCTTAATGAAATTCTGAGTTCTTTCTCTTTTTGTTCTTCGTTTAAGAGCATTGATATTTTTCTCTTGGTGAGGTTATCTCCGAGTGAATCTTTTCGTTGTGTTGGACCGGTGAGTCACATCCGGCAAACTTCGGATCTCTGGTAGTATTAGTGGGATTTTCCGCATCTTATTGTGTCACTAATCAATCCATCAGATCTCATTCTACGGACTGAGTTCATGTCATCCTGATCCGGACGAGTGATCCTTTTCTAGGGTTCTTCAGCCATCCAGAGCGGACTTCCACGCGGCACGATCTCAGCCGTCGGCTTTTCTAACTCCATCGGCGATCCGAAGTCTGCCAACTTAACGGAGCCTGTGCCGTTAACGACGTAACAAAATCATGTTATATAATAATGTTATTTCAAGAGAAATTATTTAAAAGTACCCAACAATTGTCAGAAACACACGATGTTTCACAACCAAATTGCTACACGTAAAAAAATACAGATTACGTGTGACCTACTAAAAAAATAATGCATCAACCAATGTGAAATAGAGTGTATACGAAAAGACACAACTTCAGTCAATGAAATAGTTACCAAACATATAATTCATACGGCAATTAAATTGCTATAAAATAAAAAAAAATACAGTTTACGTGTTATAAATACAGCAATCAATGACCTACTAGCATATAATGTATCAACCAATGTGAAATAGAGTATATACGAAAGAATTTAACTTCAGACTATGTAATAGTTACTAAACATATAATGCATTCAATACGGCAATAAATAACTGAAAAAATACTATCTAATTATATAAAAAAACATACCAAAAGAAAATACTATTATACTAGATATAAATATATGAACATGTTACCATATAAATCGCCTTTTGAATCTTTCAGTTGAGCTAAATCTTTATAATTTCGAAATCGAAATTTCTCAGGCGGTATCTTAGGTAATTGTTGAACCAAACATGCAACTGATGTTTTTTCAGTCAACTAGATGTTTTCCTGCGCCATGCGCAGAAATAATAATTTTAAATATAATATTTTTTTGAGATATATATATATATATATATATATATTTAATTAGTGATATATGAGTTATTAATACATTATGATAGTTTATCAAAAATAAATATTTATATGTAAAATTAACCTGCACCATGCGTACAAATAATAATTTTAAATATAATATTTTTATTTTAAAATAAAATTATGATTTATCTTTCAATAGTATTATTTTTGTATTTTAATTTCAATATTTTTTTAAATAAACCATAAACATATTTTTGTAATCTTATTTCTTTTGATTTGATATAAATTTTTTAATAAATATAAATGCTAGTAAATTAGATATTTTGTTTGTTTTAGTTAAAATATTTCAAACTAGAAAATCAATTGGTTAATTAATATGATGAAAATGAACAGATAAATTTAAATAAATTTTAAACTTTTTTTTGTCATCAACGAAAAACAGACTCATATAGACGCTGAAAACCAAACTGGGAGCTCTGCATCCATGTGAACGAAGAAATATGGTTGCTGTCTTGCACAACGTGCTAAGCGGTCCGCCCTTAGAATTACTTTAGTTTTGTATTTTTTTTTTGAAAATTTAACTATTAATATTTTTTGGATTAGAATTACTACAAATATGATATTTAAATTGACGTAAAATTTTATATTTGTAATCGTATTTAGCTTGTTTTTATTAATGCGAGATCGATAAATTATTTAATTAGTGATATATGAGTTATTAATGCATTATAATAGTTTACCAAAAATAAATATTTATTTTTGTTATACTTGGTTAAATATAACTATATGTATATATGAGAATAAATTTCGTTATATTTGGTTAATACTCGGTTACTATAACCTATATGTATATATTCTCCATATTAGATGAAGCTACTATATTAGTAAGAGGTATTAAATGTACCGACATACTTATTGTATATCATATTGCTAATAAGGAAAGAAGTTCTGGTGAAGCATAATCGTAATACTTATTGTATATTGTAATGTTAATAAGAAAAGAAGTTCTGGTGAATCATAATTGTAATATTACTAAGGAAAGAATTTCTGGTGAAACCTAATCATAATGCTAGTAAGGAAAGAAATTCGGGTGAAGCCTAATTACATGCCATGTGAATTTTGAAGATGTCATGTCATTTTTTTTTAAATCACTTGGTAAATATAGACTAGGGGATCTTATCTGAAATTTATGATCTGAGACTTTGTAGATTTTATTGCAATCTTGCAAATTAAAATTGCAGATTTCAATAACAGCTTCTTCGCATAATCCATCTCCAAACTTTTCAATAAGAGAATGATGCCCACAACCTTGAATAGTATTTTTTCTATATAATAAACAAATTATATATTTAATAATAAAACTATATAATTTACTTATCATCGAGTAAGAAAAAATTCATTCCTATTAGCTCATTGTTCTTAATTTCGTGCTTCCCACTTTCTAGTAAGACGAACTAGGTACAATGATAAGGACATTTTTTGTTCAACTGATCTAGTGTTAAATAACTTGATGAAGTCATCATTTCTTGATAATTCCTTGGTATCAAAATAAATTACAATTTTAGTTAGAAAATTATAATTAGGATAATACACAGAAGCAATCATAATAGCAATACTATGAAACGAAAAGTAATGATCATTATCATCATTATGTATTAGCGACGGTAAGGAAGGAGTGCAAATAATTAATGTGGCAATAAATTTGTCTATGTAATTAATGTAGGTAAAGAAGATATAGAGCATCACCTTATATTTTTCTTGAATCAATAATAATGTTTGGTGGTCAAATATGAGAGAGTTTGCTTGTGTGTGTGTGTGTGTGTGTGTGTGTGTGTGTGTGTGTGTGTGTGTGTGTGTGTGTGTGTGTGTGTGTGTGTGTGTGTGTGTGTGTGTGTGTGTGTGTGTGTGTGTGTGTGTGTGTGTGTGTGTGTGTGTGTGTGTGTGTGTGTGTGTGTGTGTGTGTGTGTGTGTGTGTGTGTGTGTGTGTGTGTGTGTGTGTGTGTGTGTGTGTGTGTGTGTGTGTGTGTTGTGTGTGTGTGTGTGTTGTGTGTGTGTGTGTGTGTGTGTGTGTGTGTGTGTGTGTGTGTGTGTGTGTGTGTGTGTGTGTGTGTGTGTGTGTGTGTGTGTGTGTGTGTGTGTGTGTGTGTGTGTGTGTGTGTGTGTGTGTGTGTGTGTGTGTGTGTGTGTGTGTGTGTGTGTGTGTGTGTGTGTGTGTGTGTGTGTGTGTGTGTGTGTGTGTGTGTGTGTGTGTGTGTGTGTGTGTGTGTGTGTGTGTGTGTGTGTGTGTGTGTGTGTGTGTGTGTGTGTGTGTGTGTGTGTGTGTGTGTGTGTGTGTGTGTGTGTGTGTGTGTGTGTGTGTGTGTGTGTGTGTGTGTGTGTGTGTGTGTGTGTGTGTGTGTGTGTGTGTGTGTGTGTGTGTGTGTGTGTGTGTGTGTGTGTGTGTGTGTGTGTGTGTGTGTGTGTGTGTGTGTGTGTGTGTGTGTGTGTGTGTGTGTGTGTGTGTGTGTGTGTGTGTGTGTGTGTGTGTGTGTGTGTGTGTGTGTGTGTGTGTGTGTGTGTGTGTGTGTGTGTGTGTGTGTGTGTGTGTGTGTGTGTGTGTGTGTGTGTGTGTGTGTGTGTGTGTGTGTGTGTGTGTGTGTGTGTGTGTGTGTGTGTGTGTGTGTGTGTGTGTGTGTGTGTGTGTGTGTGTGTGTGTGTGATTTCAATATAAGTTGGATACAATATATTTTGATTTTCAATGCAATGTCGAGCAATGTGACCAACCTCTCCACAATTAAAACATTCTTGGTTTCCATTCCAAGATTTTGAGTCGTTGTCTCTTTTCCTTGTTAGGCCTTGCTTACTAGTATCTCTGAGCTCAACACTTTGCTTTCCCGTTTGGCCATTGACGCCTTTTCTTCTTGGTTCATGCTTTGCTTCTGCTGCTACTGCACTTTCCACATTTAATGAAGTTCCGGATCATTGTTGCTTCGTCTTCCTGACCGTTAAATACATAGCGCCGAAGTTTGGTGAACTCTGCATCATACTCACGTACTGTCCTATCTCCTTGAGTAAGATTCATGAACTGTCTCTCCAATCGATGTCTTTCCTCAGGTGGAAAGTATTTCCTTCTGAACTCATACTGAAAGACATCCCAAGATGTAATAGGATTCCCATGTTGACACTCCACGCTTTCCCACCAGTTACGTGCATCTTCTTGTAGATAGTAAACCGCCACTCTCTTCTTGTATTTATCTGGACACTCCATTGCTTCAAAGTTTATCTCCATCATGTGCATCCATTCTTCCGCCTCAAACATGTTGATTCCTCCGTTGAACTTGTATGTTTCCAAACTCTTCATCGTCTTCAGGACCTTCAGATACTCCGAGTTTAAAGAATCCTCAGGCTGTGCGTTCCTTGAAACTTGACGTAGTACTTGAGTAAGCAAATATACTAATCCTCCCCGTGGAACTTCTTCCTCTGGATTGTCTCCCTGTCTTGGTTGTTCATCTGAATGTGGACTCGCTTGCAGCTGCGACTGACTATGTCCATGACTTGTTGAAAACCGATTTCCATTCTGTTGACTCATATCTCCGTGATCAACTCTGTTCCCAGTAGAAACCCCTTGTTCTGGATCATCATTTGCTCGACCATCTCTTGAAAACAATCCCCACTGCCTACCTCGACTTGTCCCCCGAGTATCCATCTACAACCAATAAAAAGGTAAATCCTAAATTTCTTACCAGAACGGCTGGACGTGACCGGAATACTTTAATGCCTTTCGACTCTTTTTTTTTACTCGAAAAACGTTTGAAAACCGATAAAAACGCAGGTTCTGGAAGCATGGACGAAACCATGCTCTGATACCACCACTGTAACACCCCCGAACCGTTCTAGGCATAGGTCGAACCACCGGCCAACAATCAAACAAGAACATGACCGACGGACCGACACCACACCTTGGTCTGGAAGCGCTACATGACGGGCTAGGGACAATCCGGTCAATGTCACAGAATTTAATCCGCAACTTAGACCAGTTCATCCACTAACTCGTCCCGCTAACTCAAGGCACAAGGCTTTGCAACCCGTACCAAGAGTTAACGTTGTCCGTTAGATCGAGGCCTAAGGCTTTTCAACCCGTACGATGACCTAACGTTGTGTTAGACCGGACTAGTCAAATATCAGAGAACCATTGTAACGAATATAAAACATCACTTTTATAAAATATAGAAAGATTCGTTACAAGTAAAGTAGTACCGATGGATCCAGGCCTAGTGCCAACATCGAGTCAAAATACATCTTAAATAAGTACCGTTTTATAAAAGGAAAGGCAAAAGTTCTCCCGGTGCTCCTAACGTCCAGCTTCCAAGCTACCCGGCCTCCTACTAAGGTTTTCTGCAACAAAAGTGAGTTTAATGAGTAACCTAGTGTTACCCAGTGAGCTAGGGCCCCAACTAACAAATACAACTCCTCGCCATCCCAACCCCAAACAATCTAAGACGAGGAGTTCACCTAGCAATAACACAACAACAATAATAATAACTACAATCATCACTCGAGACTTCCCCCGTGGAAACCCGAGTGAATCAACAAGGACATAAACATAAATAAGATAAGCAGCGGAATATAATCCACCATTAGCATAATCATAGATATATGCCTCACTATGGCTATACTTAATAATGCCTCACTATGGCTATACTTGATATCATAACCTTCCTCCTCACTATCTCAACCACGGAACACCTAACTCATAGCCACAAAGGCACATGAGCTAGAACATCCAATGAAACTGACATGTAACCCCCGATAAGGTGGCACATGACGAAGCATGCTTTCTAGCAACCTCTCCGTACAGAGCATGCTTTTATGCAACCTCTCTGCCCAGCCGCGTAGGGACATACTCCAGCAACCTTCCTTGCCGCAAACTAACATGTAATACCCACAAAGGATACCACATGACGGAGCATGCTTTCTAGCAACCTCCCCGTACAGAGCATGCTTTATGCAACCTCTCTGCCAAGCCGCGTGGGGACATGCTTACGTAACTTTCCTTGCCGCGTAGCATTGCTGATCAGGCAAGCCATCAACACAAATCAACATCATACCAGTAGTACCAGGAGTCCAGCCTATATGGCTTAAGACCCTTGGTACGAGACTAATAGGGAATTCAGCCTATATGGCCTAGATCCTCTACTAACTCAACCATAATAATATGTACTCGGAATTGGCCTATATGACCTAAATTCCAAAGTATTAACATCATCACAATCCCTGCAAAACAATCAACACAACCAAGCAAGCAAGCAATCTAACAACCTAACGATTAATCAATTCCAGATCCTAACTATCCACAACCTAGCAGTATCATCTAAGCGCATTTGCTAACTAACCAAGCAACCTAACGATTAGCATGCTACTACCATTCTCAAGCAATACCTAAGCATGCTACTAACTAATAAACCTAACCATAACTACTAACTAAACAAACCGTTACTCAGTTTAGACATGGCCTCCTGCCATGATCCAACTTCCAAATAACGGGAACCTGCATGAAAACAAGTTAACAAACAATTGCCGTGACTCACTGTATTTGGTTCGTTGTGGCTTTGACCCCTTCCCGAATCCTTGACCAAAACCCTTTCTTGAACTCCTCAAGTAGCCTCACGTATGAACTGATCTTCAACTGATCTAACCTTGACTTGACTGATCTTTACTTGAACAGAACCTCCCCTAGCTGTTGGATGATTCCTTCGGAAAATTGGGCAGAGTATCGAACTGTTACCTCATCTGAACTGAACTTATCTTGAACAGCACCTCCACTTGATCATTAATGAATATGAGTAGAGTGGACAGATTGATTTGGGCAGAGCTTCCGCGTAACAATCGCAGAAAGTCTAAAATTGGACAGAACTTCGCTTCTCGGTGGAGTATCGGCCTTCAGAAGTTGACAACACCCTAGATACACCACTTTCTTTCACTCTCTCTCTCTAGGCACGTTGATTTGCTTCTCAGATCTTCACTTGAATAACCTTGAGTTGGATAGAACATTCCCTAGGCGTTGATTCGAAATCAGTAGAGAAACTGATCTCGAAATCTCTCTAAAACTCTCGAAAAAGATCAGAACTTCTCACTTTCTTTTTCTACTTCTCTCTCACGTTTTTCACTTGCTTTGGACAGGTCTGGATGTTTAGAAATGAGCTGGGGTCGTGAGGTATTTATAGGATACATCAGCGAATCAGAATCAGCTTGGTGGCAGCCCGTGTGTCGCTCTGCATGGCTCCGGACGCATGCATCGCGGCACCTCGTGCTCCACATGTCACTCAGCATGTCCAAGACTCATGCGATACGCCACATTGCCTCCCAGATGTCAAGCAGCATGACTGGAACTCATGCAAGTCGACACCCAAGTGCACACATGTCGATAAGCATGCTTCGGTCGCAGGTAGAGCGGCACCTCGTGCTTCTGTGTGTCACTTTGCATGCTGTGATCTCCTGGGCTTCAACAGCTCCTGCTTCCATTGCCACATACCATGCCAGGAAGGATACAACACGTTCTTATCTCATAGATAAGGCCACCTCGAGCTTCTCGGTTGATTTGCGCGATTTCAGTCCTTCTGGTGAATTTTCGTCCCGTGATCAATCCCGAATATTTTTCCGCTCCCGTTCTGATGATCTGAATATTTTTAATAAACCCCTGATGAATACTGAGATCCTCTAAAAATATTTCCCGTGCCTCCGGCTTCTTCCAATAATTTCGTAAAACCGAAATTAGGGTTTTCGTCCAACTTCGGGATTTCCCGTCGTGCTTCGATCCCGTTGTGCTTGCTTCCCGTCCTGCTTACTTCCCGTCCTGCTTCCAACTTATAATATCTCTGAAATAATATTCTGATGATAGATGTGAAGTTTCGCGGAAAACTTCGTCGCTAAGAAACGTCGGGTTTCTGAAACGTCGAGCTTCTAAACCGTCGTGCTTCCAAAAATGTGATGCTTCCAAAATCTTCGTCTGGTCAATCTAAGACTCTTCTAAGAAAGGTAGAGCAGCTTAAGTTGTCTCGTGGTTCACTCACGTTCCATTGCTTGACCGCATCGTACTTCAAACTTCTCGGTTGGCCCGTACCGCCTGCGGTTCGATCATCAAGTTGATGCTCGACCAATCTTCTGTCTTCTCCGAACCATGTTAAGTTTTGTGTGACCAAAACTCAACATTCCTCCTTTTGTGTAATCTCCCAAAAGCTTGGCTCCAGATCCTGACCTTGACTTCCTCGACCATTTTACCCCAAAGGGCGGGTTATCACAACGACTGTAGTAGATCTGTCTCAGATTTTCAATTTCAAAAATCTATGTTTTTAGATCCAGTTGCGAAAAAAATAATTATCATATCCTTAAGATCTTAAAGAAAGATAAAGAGTAAGTTAAAGAAGATATATAAAGAAGATGAAGAATGAAAAATAACATAGACTCTTATATATTGTTGTAACACTAGTGATGACATGGCAAATCCAAATTGATGACATGGCGGATGATATGAAAAACGGAGTATTAAACCGCCAAACGAATATATAACTCAGCCAAATTAAATTAGTCTTCATGTACAACGTAAGTTTGCTGAAACGTGGATATTAGTTTAATAATTAATCTTTTGCTATAAATCAGCTGTAGCAAGGATGAAAAACCATAAGTCAATCGTATTGTCTAAAACTCAGCCGTCAAACGATGATATTTTAGTAATTAATCTTTCGCTAATAAGTCATTGGTAAAGAAGTTGAGTTTCATGTTAATCCATCCAGACACGGCTGATTAAACATAACTCAGCCGTAACAACCAGGTGATCGGTGTTCATTAACTTAGCCATGGAAACATAACTCAGTCGTGTCTTAACTACGACTCAGCCAGATTTTCCGGAAATCAAACCACCGATGTATAAGTCAGCCCTAACTTTTGTATATAAACCAACCGTTGTCCCAGAACTCAGCCAGATTTTATTAGTGTTTAAAGTATATGCCACTGCACCATCTATTATGGGTGGCTCATACAAATAGTAAAATTTACACTTATATTTGGATTGTTGAAAATGAGTACTTGTAGTAGTTAAAAATTGACAGACTTGCAAATTATTTATCTTGTTTTATTACTTGTTACTTATAAATTATTTGCAAGCTATTTGATAATTATTGATAAGTTATTTGTTAATTAGTTATTTGTTTTAGAAACAAAGTTCTATAATTTTTTTATAAAGAATATTTCATTAGTTTTCCTATGTTTTAATCAACTCGAGAAACAATATATATATATATATATATATAAGAAAATTTAAGATGCTTATCTAAATACAGATATAATTTTATGTTTTTTCTAAATGTTAGATTCACTTATATAACTGAAATTATAAACGAGTTATTTTGGTATAATTTAGAAAAATGTACAAATAACACAAAAAAAATAATTTTTATTTTAATATTTGATACTTGTCTATGTACTAGCTAATAACTTAAATATATTACTTGATACTCGATTTAGTTACTTGATTTAAGTGTTGATCAATTAACTGAGTAAGGAGCAAGTAACGAGTAAATTGTGCCCAGGCATTTTACAAACGAACGAATCAAAGTTTGTAACTTTTTTGAGAATTTATGCGACTGTAAGCAATAAAGTTTGGGAGATAAATGAAGAATACAACCTTTGATAAAGAAATTGAGCACTACTACAATAATGGATGTGACATCGAAAGTTTATAGTATAAAGATTTAGATGGCGAGTAGCATCATCTATACTCACCCACTCACTTGCTCCACTAGTTTGGGATTCGACTTCCGTTCCTCCCATCTTATTAATCCTCGGCTTCCTCGCCTTATCTTCCCCACAAGTCTCACTCTTCCACGCACTAACACTCAATCCTCGTAAGCCCCATCTCTGTCTTATCCGTTTGATGGGTTTTATGGGTTTTTTCTGTTTGATTGAAAGTTTAATCCTTTGATCGTAAGCCATCTCTGTCTTTTCTGTTTGATCGGTGGAATCGTTTTGCAATCAGTTAGAGATTTATGGGTTTGTTTGTTTGTTTCAGTTGGATTCGAGGAGTTGTAGCCATGGATTCATCTGGAACTAAGGAACTGCATGTTGGCTTGGACACAGCTACTGAGGAAGAGTATGCCACACAGTCAAAGTTACTCCAAGAGTTCATGAGTATTCCCACCATTGACAAAGCTTGGATCTTCAACTCTGATTCCGGTAATGACTTTTTTTTTTACAAGTTGAAAACTTTGGAATCAAGATTTCAGCTGATGATTTCACTTTATATATTTAGGTAGTCAGGCAATGGTTGCCATGAGTCAAGCAAACCTTTTAGCTAATAAAAGGAGGAACTTTATGTTAACTGCTCACATCTCCAAAGAAGAGACTAGTAACTTTCACTGGTCTCCATTTCCAGTGGAGATGACTGGTGCATCTGCTTTTGTCCCGTCTCCCTCTGGTATGAAGCTCCTTGTGATTCGAAACCCTGAGAACGAGTCTCCTACAAAGTTTGAGATATGGAGCTCGTCTCAGCTAGAGAAGGAGTTTCATGTTGCACAGAAAGTTCATGGCTCTGTATACGTTGATGGATGGTATACCACACTTTTCCTTTGTTCTTGGAGAATTAGAAACATGAGTAAGGTTGTGTGCGTGTGTGATGATGCAGGTTTGAAGGGATCTCTTGGAACTCAGATGAGACTCGTGTTGCTTATGTTGCAGAGGAACCATCTCTTCCCAAACCTACGTTTGACCATCTTGGTTATTACCGGAAAGGAAATTCTTTGGACAAGGATATTGGAAGCTGGAAAGGTCAAGGTGATTGGGAAGAGGAGTGGGGAGAAGCGTATGCTGGAAAGAAGCAGCCTGCGCTTTTTGTTATCGATGTTGACAGGTTTCATCAAAATCTCTCTCAATAGGAAAAAAGGAGCAGTTACTCTTTGACATTTTCTGATTATTGGTTTGGTTCTCTCTCTTTCTCAGTGGAGAGGTTGAGCATATCAAAGGAGTTCCAAGATCTATAAGTGTTGGACAGGTTGTTTGGAGTCCAAACAGTAACGGCTCAGCAGGTCAGTACTTAGTTTTTGCTGGATGGTTGGGAGATAAAAGAAAGCTTGGTCTCAAGCACTGCTACAACAGACCTTGTGCCATATACGCAATTAGATGCACAGAACCAAAGTGAGTTTTTGGCTTCTGTAAGAAAACTTGATGATCACTCCTTGTTTCTGAAAAGTATTTGATAGAGTGTGTGTTTCACTTGTGTTACAGAGTTGATGCAACCGAAGCATTCCCTATTCATAATTTGTCCAAAAGCATAAGCAGCGGTTTTTGCCCACGGTTCAGGTTTACATCTTATGAATCTTTCTCTTGTCTTCTAAAATTATGTATTTACTAAAAGCATTTGTTCTCCATGTTACACAACATATGTTAAAAACTTACTCTCTTCACCACACATTTGTTTCCTTCTCTCACAGCAAAGATGGCAAGTTTCTTTTCTTTTTATCCGCAAAGGCCGCTGTTGATTCTGGGGCGCATTGTTCAACCGAGTCACTTCACAAGATTAGCTGGCCAAGTGATGGGAAACTTCCTGAATCAACCAATATCGTTGATGTGGTGAGATTATACAGACCCTCTGTCTTTCTTTATCTCCCTATGGAGGTTTCAAACGTACTCTGATGTTGTTTTGTTTCCTAAGAATATAAGTCTTAAATGTTATTTGATGATGCAGATTCAAGTTGTGAATTGTCCTGATGATGGTTGTTTCCCTGGGCTCTATCTCACCGGACTTTTGAGTGATCCGTGGCTGTCAGATGGACATACTCTTATGTTATCTTCCTACTGGCGCAGTTGCAGAGTAATACTCAGCTTAAATTTGATAAGGTGAGTGATGAGTGAATATGAAAAGTTTCCAAATTATCTTCTGCTGCTGCGGTAACTGATGATAAAATTATTCTATCTTGGGGGCATTACAGTGGTGAAGTATCACGTGTCAGCCCTAATGATTCTGACTTTTCATGGAGCCTTCTTGCACTAGATGGTGATAATGTTGTTGCTGGTAACATCTTTGACGACGCTCTTAATCTCACAATGTCACCTCAAACTTAAACACAGACACCAGTCTTGAAACAACATTGTATGTTTTATTTGTGAGAAGTGTGTAGCAGTCCAGTGAGTGTTCCTGAAATCAAGTACGGGAAGAAAGTTCTTGATCCATCTGGAAAGCCTTCATGGCATTGGTCAAGTATCCAAAAACCAATACTTAAATGCTCTGAGAAGGTAAAATCATATTTGCCAAATCCTCTTGATTAAAATGATGTTAAGATTTTTTCTGTATTCATCTTTTTGTTTATATGATACTGCTGCAGGTGACGTCAGGGCTTTCATCTCTTCAGTTTAAAATTCTAGAAGTTCCAGTCAGTAATGCATCTGAATGTCTCACCGAAGGTACTGTAACACTTAATCCTGCCTTTACAGACAATATATACCTTACAAGCTATTTTAGTTTTTGGTTTGGTAAACTTTCTTGGCACCTGGCAGGGGCCAAAAGATCATTTGAAGCTATATATGTATCGTCTTCAAAGAGCAAGGAGAATGGGAGATGTGATCCTTTGGTTGTTTCCCTCCATGGAGGCCCTCACACAGTTGCACCATGTAGTTTCTCCAAGCAGTTGGCATATCTCTCCTCAATTGGATACAGTCTGCTGATTGTAAATTACAGGTTTACATACAGCTCTCATAACCACTAAAAGTTACCAACAACCGTCCAGTGATTCTAATTTAGTCTTTGGTGAATTGAAAGGGGTTCGTTGGGATTTGGGGAAGATGCTTTGCAGTCTATACCTGGAAAAATTGGATCACAGGACGTGAACGATGTGCTCTCAGCTGTAGATCATGCCGTTAAAATGGGACTTGCAGACCCGTCTAGAGTAACCGTGCTAGGTGGTTCTCATGGTGGGTTCCTGACAACACACTTGATTGGGCAGGTACTGTTATTCACTCACCTTTGAAGTCATGGCACCAGAATATAAATCATCATATTCTTATACTAAAAGTTTTGCTATAGGCACCGGGTAAGTTTGTGGCAGCAGCGTCAAGGAATCCTGTGTGCAACATTGCATCAATGGTTGGGATTACGGATATACCTGATTGGTGTTTCTTTGAAGCTTATGGTGACCAGACTCACTACACAGAAGCTCCCTCACCTGAAGACATGTCTCTGTTTCATCAGATCTCTCCTCTATCACACATCTCAAAGGTTAAACAACACCAGTTCAGTTCTTTGAAAGGTGGATGAGGATGGAATATATTTAATGATTCTTCTTGTGTGTTTTCCTCTCACTTGTGCAGGTGAAAACACCCACTCTGTTTCTTTTAGGAACTATGGATCTCCGTGTTCCTATTTCAAATGGATTTCAAGTAAGATCAGTCTTCAACTTGTTTTAAGTTCTGCAGATCTTAATCTCATTGGTGAAGTTGTTTAATTCAGTGTTCTTGATTTGTGTAGTACGTTAGGGCGTTAAAGGAGAAAGGAGCCGAGGTTAAAGTCTTAGTCTTTCCTAATGACAATCATTCTCTAGACAGGTAAAAAAAACACAAAAGCTAAAGCAATGTGTGAGAAAGTTTTGAATTTTAAAAGCATGTTTTTTTGCAACTTGTGATTGTTTATTTTGCAGACCGCAGACGGATTATGAAAGCTTTCTCAACATTGCTGTCTGGTTCAACAAGTACTGCAAGCTGTGAACATCTTGTGATTGTTTGTTACCGTAATAAGTGAAGTGGAAATAAAAGTATTAAATAAAATAAACATATGGTTTTATTGTGTTTATATAGCCTGGCTTATCTTTGGTTGCTTGTAACAAAGACAGGGCTTGCGGTTTAGAGTCTTGACATCACAGTAAGGTAGTTTCGGAGGTGCTTTCTGCAAATTGAAAAACTAAGGGGAAAGTTTAAAACTCTTAAATGACTTAGTAATAATATCCACTGGTATAAAAATAATGGTACAAGAAGCAAAGGCCCCATATTCACTGAGTGGATCTTGGTTAAGGATTTCGTTTATGTGTAGTGTCTTTTTGGAATCTAGCAGCGGTCAATGTTGTGTCTCCTTGTTGGTGGGTGTGCCTCTCTGATCTCCCCTGTGTGGCAACGGGTTGGGGTTCAAGGTTGTTCTTTATAGATCAGAAAAAATTTAAAAATCATTATATGATAAAATATAAGAATCCGGCAGAATACCACTAGTTATATATATATTAAACAAATAAATATATAATTTTTCTTATATTTAACATTATTTTTTCAGTTGTTTGAACTTAAAACATAAAGTAAAATTGATGTACTAGAAGGATTTGGATGTGTTTGTTTTGTGATTATCTTGTTCGAATGAAGATAAAAAATTCTTTCATCCTCTTAAGATAATAACAATGTGAATTAGAGCATGCCTAGTGAGTAGATGGTGCAAAATCTGAGAAAAAGTGAAGACGATTGTTAGTTTTGAAGTTTTTAATCGCATGCAATGGCAACGTTGCAAAAAGGGAATGTATTAAGGGTAGTTTTAGCGAAGGATCTCTTCTACACATTCATCTATCTAATTTTGATAGAGTTTCCTTGTTTTATTCTTATATCGGAATCGGAAGCTGAGATAAGTGTATTTGTTTAAGCTGATTGTGTGAGTAAGTTTAGTATACGTCTGGCTTGTTCAAACTGTTCATCTAAGGCCAACAAAATATGTATTCTGCTTGTTCGATAAACGAAGTTGTTATTCCTAGACTCTTACTAATTATTCATGACCTCCCTCTTTTAAAATTGTCACCAAACCTGTCCTAATATTATGCATAACTTAACATATATGCTTGTATTGAAAGTAAAAAAAACACAAATAAAAAAAAAGAACTCATAACATGGCCGGATGCAAAAGAAAAGTGAACTGATGCTAATTACTAGAAGCTGTCGTTTTGGACAAACATTGTATCCAAAAGCTGAGCCATGTGTGCTTTCTTAGATGCTTTGTAACTGGTTGCAAGGGTGGTGTTGGTGAACCACAGGGTCGTCTAACAGCACGTGCAAGTGGTGCGGTCGAATAGGGTCCGAATCAAAATATAAAAAATTTGAGATGAGAACAGGGCCCGAACCAAATATAATACGATAATATTGCATTGTTAAATATACTTTTAATATTTTTTGAACAAAGTCCATAAATAATTTGAGACGGCGCTGGTGAACCACCTACATTTGGATTAACAGATGATTCTATAGATGTTTTGCTTAAATCATAAAAACAGTTTTTTTTTTTATGTGCTTGTGATAGTAGTATGTGCTACATATGTTTTAATGTTGTTGAAGGCAACTTTTTTTTTGTTTTCGTAAATTTTAAGTCACTTGGTATCATTATTACTTTGATGCATCTTGTAGTTTTTCTTTTTGCTTTCGTTCTGTTTTATATTCATCCTAGTTTTCCTATATATTATGTATGCTTATAATAGTAAGCTAAGATATCTTCACCAGCTCCAATCCATGGGATTTGGAAAGTTTGTTTGAGGGTTTTCAGAGTATAATTTATCCTACAATGAACACGATGTTGATGGCTCCGGTACTTGCTGAAGAAGTTAGGGCTGCAGCCTTTTCAACAAAGGAGGATAGTGCGCCTGAGCAGACGGGTTGACAGAAACGTTTTACAAAAGATTTTGGTCCATCGTGGGTCCACACACGGTTAGAGAAGTTCAGAGTTTTTTCAGAACGACAGTACTTCCGGCGGGATGGAACCATACACAAATTTGCTTCCTGCCCAAGGTTACTAACCCATCGGTGATGACTGAGTTAAGGCCCATCAGTTTGTGTTCAGTTCATTATAAAATTGTTTCTAAAATCCTCTGCAACAGACATAACAATTCTCCCAAATATTGTTTCGGATACTCAGGGTGCGTTTGTTAGTGAGAGACTAATCACAGATAACATTTTGGTAGCACATGAACTAGTGCATGCTCTGAGGACAAAGGAGGGGGTCTACAGTGGATACATGTTGATCAAGACAGATATGTCGAAAGCTTACGATCGTGTCGAATGGAGTTTTATCGAGTTCCTACTTGAGAGGATGGGATTTGATAGGAAATAGGTGATCTGGATCATCCCCTGCATCAGCACAGTCACTTACTATGTTTTACCTAATGGCAGGCAACACGGTTTCATAAAACCAGAGAGAGGGATTCGTCAAGGCGATCCTTTATCTCTGTTCCTGTTTATTTTGTGTGCTGAAGCTTTGGTGAGTACTCTGAATCAAGCTGGACGGCTGGAAAACTAAATGGCGTTCGTTTATGAAGAGAAGGTCCTGCCGTTCATCAAATGCTCTTCGCGGATGATAGCTTGCTCCTGTGTCAAGCAACTGCAGCTGAAGGAGAAGAAATTGCTAAGAGATTAAAGCTGTATGGTGATGCGTCAGGGCAGATGATTAACTCATCCAAATCATCAATTATTTTTGGCGCCAAAGTCCCTCAACACGTGCGTACCGAGGTGAAAGGAGGTTCTGAATATAGAAACAGAAGGAGGCGAAGGATCCTATCTAGGACTACCTGAGTGTTTCAGTAGCTCTAAAAGCAAGCTGTTAAATTTTATTCAGGAGAAAGTTTAGAAGGGGTTGAGAGGGGGGGGGGCTCCAAAATATAATCTCAAGGAGGTTAGGAGATCATCCTTAAGTCTGTGGGAATCGCGCTTCCAGTCTTTGCGATGAGTTGCTTTAAGCTTCCTAAGGACCTCTGCGCTAGATTGACGAGCATAATGACGGAATTATGGTGGGGAGGTTCGGCAGAGAAAAAGAAAATCTCATGGGTGGCCTGGAAGAAGCTGTGTAAACCTAAAGAGCTCGGGGGAATGGGTTTCAAAGATATAGCTTGGTTTAATCAAGCACCGATATGTATACAAGCCTTGAGAATTTGGTCTAATCCTCAATCTTTGCTGTTCCGGATCATGGAAAAGCAGATATTTTAAACAGGGTGAGTTTTTAACCAATGCTATTGGTAGTAGACCATCTTATGCCCAACAGTCGCCGTTCTTACTCAAGAGTTTCAACATCATTAGAAGCTGAGCTGCTAAGTTTCTATTGGGCTGCAGAAAGCCTATCAACTTTGAAATATGAAAAGGTGGTGTTTGAATCTACGTCTTACTTAGCGGGAGAAGCTATCTTGCATCCTGAGAACTTTCCACAATGGCGGTCTTGATCGACGCTATAAGAGAAAAACTATCCTTATTTAGGCTATGGTTCATCGCTTATGCCAACAGAGATGCTAACAGGTGTGCCGAAGCTATTGCTCTCAATGTAACAAGAGACTGGCGCTACGCTTCTTACATTGCAAAAAAAGATGGTCCTTTCTGGCTACTTCCCATGATTCGTGAAGATGCTGCTGTTAGTGCAAAGATGACACCACAAACAGTATTGCAGAAAGTAAATCAAGAGAAATAATACACAAGCAAACACCAATTGCTCTTATTAGAAATCGCCTTGTAAACCCTATTACAAGTTATGCTTAATCATCTTTACATGTCTAGTGGTACACCCTAACACACGCCACTGAACAATTCCTAAGCAACCCTAGCTTATGTCTCTCTTCCGTCAAGTACTTCAGCCACTGCTTCAACACCCAGAACACCTCCAAGAGTTTCTCTCTCTTTCTATAAGATCAGCCTCTGTGTCTCTGTCTCTCTACAGACGACTCCATAGCTATTTTATTTTAACTCCATGATCCCAAAACCCTAGTCTTCAAGGAACCACAATATGGACATCTTCCATAACAATAAGTGCAACTTTCCTTTTCTTGGAATGCACTTATTCCTCTTTCTTTAAGTCATAAATTTGCTCCTCAAGTTTATTTCTCTTTCCAAATATCCAAGATACTCCCTTGCTTTTCAAGTCCACACGACTCCAGCTCAGCATCTCGACTCCACATGGTCTTCACCACTCAACACGATGTATGGTTCAGCAACTACGTCAGCGAATACTACAGGGCGGACATCTTACATCAACATTATCTCCCTTTTAGCTTTGTGTGCCGATCAAGCACAACCTTCTTATGGTTCAACAACCACGTTCCCCACCTGGTACCTTATACGCTATGTGCTTTTCTCCCCCCACGAGATGTGCACCACACCATGATTTTCTCCCCCATGAGACAAACATCATCTACTTCAAGACGTCCATCACTATGCTCTTCTCCCCCTGCTTGATTGCATACTAAGCTAAAACAGATGCATGTCAAGCCTTACAGACACACCCGTCTGTTACTGTATCACGATATGACGCACTTGTCGAGCTACCTCTCGACCCACTTCTGTTGAGGACCAGGCTTCCTTCATGTGTCATCTCTTTGACCATGAGCCTCTTCTCAACCCCACCGAGTGCCCTCTGCACTCGTTGCTATAGCCTTGGAGTGATTTCGCTATCACCCTCCTGAAGATCCTCTCACATCACTTCCTGACTCACTTCGATCTCATTCTCCTTTGTGTCACAAACAACTTTGTGTTCTGACTCCTCACTTGATGCTTCTTGATCTTCCTCAAGATCACTCCTACCAGAGCTGCATCCATCTTATGATGTTTCTTCCTTGACCTCATCGAGTAAGCCACTCTTGGCTATAAACACCTCTTCAACCCTCTTGGGTTTAGTGAACGTCTTGTTCACCCTCTTGGCCCTGTTTCTGCTCTTCTCACGAGCAAAACACTCCATCTTCTTGTGTCCAACCTTTCCACAGAACCAGCAGCACATCCGATGTTGCTTATTCTTTGGCCTGACACAGTAACTGATGCACCGATCAGTCTTCTTCCTTGTATCAACTGCACAACCATGCTTCAGAACCCCATGTCTGATCTTCATGTTGCTGCACTGATGTACCATCTTCGGCTTGTTGCTCATAGCCACGCGCTGTAGCACTTCCTGCCGTACTCCGTGTCTTACGTCCCGACGTACTTCCTGGCAGGCTCTTTTGGCTCCACCTTTTGATGTGCTCTCATGCACGAAGTGTGACTGCCCCTTTTGTACTTCCTTAGTACTCTTAGCTACTCGATATCCCAGACCCCAGTTCACTTTAACTGGTTTTCCCATCGAAAGTATCTTATCCAACTCCTTGGATCCACCGTTGAGCATCCTGATCTGTTTGTGATTCTCAGCCAAATCACGTTCCATCATCCTTTCTCTCTCTCGTTCACCAATGGCAACTTCCTTCAACTTGCTAACCTCCTGCTCCAGAGACTCATTTTTCTCTTTTACAGCAACAAGTTCCTCACGAAGTTCCTCAAGCAGCTCGTTCTGCTTCTGAGCCATATCCTTGAGCTTCAACCACTTTTTATACAGCACATGATACTCATCATCGTCTGTACAAACATCTGAATCCGAGGATTCACTAGATCCCTCCTTGCGTGCACCAAATGCAACCATATTCTACAAAACCTTTTCATCTTCTTCAGACTCTGACTCATCAGACGACTGCGATGAAACTCTTTTCTTCTTTTTGAGTTTGGACATTCACGCCGTGTGTGTCCAACACCGTCATACTCAGAACGCTTAAGTTCTCTTCGTCGTGCTACAGGACAATCAGCCCTCACATGGCCAACTCCTTCACACTCATAGCACCTGAGACTTCTTCTCCTTCTGCTATTGCCTTTACCACCTCCATGCTTCGCATGAGGAGGCTTCTTTCTATCAAACCAACCATGAACGTGCTGAGGTTCTTGACTACCCATGCCACGGCATTGTCAATCTTTTGAAGTCTATCTACTTCTTCTCAGCCACAAGGGCTATACTCCCTGGCGTACCTCCTGATGTAGACACCGAGCCACTGTCTGTCTCCATCTCTTCCGTCTTCAGCATACCCACAACCTTGTCAAACTTGTGCTCATCCGTGTTTGCAGTCATATTCAGGACCGCCTTTTGAGCTCCAAACTTTGTTGGAAGACAGCGTAGCAACTTCTTCACCAGCTTCTTCTCCTTTTACTTATTTCCAAGTACACATGCTTCATGCACCATAGCACTGAGTTTGGCACTGAACCTTGCCACCGTATCACTGTCTGCCACTTGAGGTTCTCAAACTACGAACCAAGATGATCCAGACGTGTCCTCTTGACACTATCATCTCTTTCAAACGAATTCAGCAGGATCTCACACGCCTCTTTAGCTGAAGTACTCCCCTGAATCAGCTGAAACTGCTCCACTTCAACAGCTCCAAAAATCGCCGATAGCGCCTTTGCATTAAAATTTGCCGCATTGCGATCTGCCTCTGTCCAATCCAACTTTGGCTTAGGCTTCTTCTCACCTGCCGTGACTATGGCAGGCTCCTCCCAACCAGTCTCCACAACTGTCCACGCATCTTCATTGATTCCTCGAATCATCTGCTTCATGTGAGCCTTTCAATGACCATACTGGTCCGCCTTCAACATGATTGCCTTCTGCATCGTAACAATCGTGTCCATCTTCAATTCAAGACCACTCAAACTAGTCGTTAACTTTATCGAGTCCCGCTTTGATACCACTTGTTAGTGCAAAGATGACACCACAAACAGTACTGCAGAAAATAAATCAAGAGAGATAATACACAAGCAAACACCAATTGCTCTTATTAGAAATCACCTTGTAAACTCTATTACAAGCTATGCTTAATCAGCTTTACACGTCTAGTGTTACACCCTAACACACGCCACTGAACAATTCTTAAGCAACCCTAGCTTATGTCTCTCTTCCGTCAAGTACTTCAGCCACTGCTTCAGCACGACCCAGAACACCTCCAAGAGCTTCTCTCTCTTTCTATAAGATCAGCCTCTGTGTCTCTGTCTCTCTACAGACGACTCCATATCTATCTTATACTAACTCCACGTTCTCAAAACCCTAGTCTTCAAGGAACCACAATATGAACATCTTCCATAACAATAAGTGCAACTTTTCTTTTCTTAGAATGCATTTATTCTCCTCTTTCTTTAAGTCATAAACTTGCTCCTCAAGTTTATTCCTCTTTCCATTTATCCAAGATACTCCCTTGCTCTTCAAGTCCACACGACTCCAGCTCAGCATCTCGACTCCACATGGTCTTCACCACTCAACACGACATATGTCTCAGCAACTACGTCAGCGACTGCTACATGGCGGACATCTTACATCAACAGCTGTGGGGATGCATCTTGCTTATTAGTTTGGATCGTAGGTGTTATCTCTCACGACGTCCCTCTGTCTCGTCTTCCGTAGCTACGCGAGCTTAAGGAACGAAGTGGTGGCGTGTGTTTTATTTGCTTTGTCCTTGTAATGAGCTTGAGGTCCTGTTGGTTTCGTACATGCTATGTTTTAGTCTTTCTCTTTCATTATGTCTTTATGCTTGTTTCACAACTTTGTTCGGCTTGGTTACAAAGGGTTAAAAAAAGAAAAAGACAATAAATATTAATGTTATGTTATACGTGGGAGCCTATGCGTTGGAGTTGAGACAAAGAATACAAATCTTTGACCGCTTGAATATCAAGGACTTTAAAATCAAGTAGTTTACCTTGAGCTTGGAATAGTTACCCTCATGTTTATCCAATCTGAAGAAGCTCAAACTCCGTTTGTAGTTCTGCTTCAAGCTGATTCATTTCTCCTCCAAAATCTTCTTCCCCTTCCTTAAACATGTAATGTTTTAAAGACCATTCATGTCCAACACACAAAGATGTGTCCAGGAACTGTGGAGAGTAATAGTGATCAACAGAGTATTCTGGGCAATCTAAAACGTCACTCATGATGGAATACTCGGAGGTTAAGTTCTTGTTGTACAAACAGAGGCACTTGCTGTTTTCACCTCAATTCATCATTGTCAAATTCTAATAATTTCTCTATGTTGTTGCAGATCCTGACACATTCCCGTCAAATACAAAACTAACATGTTTATCGTAGATGACTTCTATATAGAAGCCGTCGAAGATCGTCTTGAATATTAATTTTAACAAAGGATGACTTCCAGGGAAGTCTGCTAATGAGACGACTTCTATGAAACTCGTCTAAATTTAATTACAAAAATGACCTAAATGTCGACCTCTTTGGACGTCGTCCAGAAAACTTTCGTAGATGTCGTCTGCGTGAATGTTTAATAAACTTGTATTTTCTCTAAAACTATAAAGACTTTTTAACATTTTTTTTGTTAATTCATGCATATTATTAGGGGAAAATGGGCTGTACAACCTTCAAACAAAAAATAATTTGTTAACTATCTAAAATCCCTAAAAAATCAATATATACTATACACAATATACATAATTGCCATATTATCCTTCAATTGTGACATGTATGATCTGTTGAGAATTATTCATTAAAGTAAATATTTAATAAACAATATAATAAAGTGTGACCACCATTAATACACATTCTCTCTTCTTCTTCCTCTTTTCACCACATCTTTGTTTCTTCTTCATACGTACAACCCACACTAGTTTATCTCAGACACATGAAAAAATAAATATTCTGGGCATGCTAAATTGAATTTGGAGGAGAAGATGGCACCGTAGAGAATGAGGTGACATCTCGTTTTTTACTCTGTTTTTATTTTTGTCTTATACTTGTTTCTGTTTTATTTTTATATTGTGTTTATGTTTCTGTTCCTATACTTTATTTATGTTTTTGTTCTGTTTTTATTCTGTTTTTGTTTATGTTTTAGTGATTTAATGGTGAAGAATTACGATGGACGACCGGTAGAAGCGTTTCTGTGTCGAAGAAGGAAAAGGAGATAAAAGTGATCTTTATATGGTGGTTGAGAATAATGAGATGAACGAAATGAAGATGTATCAGCACGTTTGAAAAAAGAAAAATTGAAGAAGATGAATTCGTATTCTATAATATATTCTATGAACGAAATAGTATACTATTTATTTTGTAATGTAGCTATTTATGTAATGTTACCATACAATTTGAGACATATTTATATACTCTTTCGTAAAAAATGTAATAATTTGATGTCTGCTAATATTTGAAAATGGGAAATTTGTTTATATCTCATATGTGGGTTGACATTTCCAGATTAGGGTTAGTTTTATCATTTGGATTTAGAGTTTATAATTGAGTTTAGGGTGTACTAATTAGTGATTAAGGTTTAGTATTTAGAGTAATAAAAGTGAATTTGAGACCAGTATTAGATTTTGAGATTTGGGTTTAAAGTTTATGATATTTAGTTTATAAACATATTACACAGGAGGACTCAAAGTGGAATACTATATGAAATAATATTCTATTCATTAGATAATATACCACTTAAGCTTCATATAACTTAAATATTTGCCCATGGGTTCACTAATCCATAGAAGGGGTTAGGGGTTAATTAGTTTTGAAGAGTGGGGAGGATTTAATTTTGGAGTTCGGGTGTAGAAAAAATTATGAAATTGCGAAATTGGAGACTTTGGAAGTCCATAAGAGATTGGCATTTCAAATTTGGGGGCACCATAAAAGATGCCCATAACATAAGATGATATATATTACTGACTGAGACTCCAAATAGAATACTATTGGCAATAGCATTTTAATAGTTACTATACCATATAATATATATATATATATATATATAACATAAATATATGTCCATGGGTTCATTAATCCATAGGGGATATAGTTTTCCAAATATATGACATGTCCATATTAGGATATAGTATAATAACTTCTGATATTTTTCCAAGTCAGCAAAATGTTACACTTATTACAAAAGAAGACTCCAAACAGAATATTATATGAAATAATATTTGTTACTTTAGTTACTATAACATTTCACTACGTACAATGTAAATATTTGTCTATCGGTTCACTAATCCAAAGGGGGGGAGGTGGGGTTTAGGGTTTAGTTTTGAATACTGGAACGATTTAACTTGTGAGTTTGGGTTTAGGATTTAGAATGGTATGATATAGTATGTATTCTTTTCATAGTTTTTTTCACCAGCGAGCAGGTCATTCGCGTGACTCCCTTTTTTGGGCGATATTCTCCCTTTTCTTTATACGAGTTTTTCTCGACTTATAAGGAAAGTAGGGCTTTTTTGTGAGATTTTTTCCTCTTTTTGTGAACACACAAACAGAAAATCTCTTTCTTTTGGGTAAAAATCAAGGCTCTTTAAGTGTTTTTCACGAGTTTTACTAGGGTTTATCATTGGCCGCCTTTAGTGTTCTTGGGTTTGGGAAGAACAGAGAAGTGGCTTTGGGGCTTTAGGTGGTGAAAACATGAATCTAAATAAGGTGTTTGAGACTATGTCTTTGGAAGAGGAGGAAGTTCCTTTTGATTTACCGGATCTTCCACAATACAGTGCGGTGGAGGGTAATAAGTTGAGTATTATTGGACGAACTTTAAATCCAGAGAAACAGAGAATGAAGGATCTGATACTGGATATGCCAAGAAAGTGGCAAGTGTATGATAGGGTAAGAGGTGTGGCCTTATCCCCAACAATGTTCCAATTTATTTTTAAGTATGAGCATGACCTTGAGGAGGTGATGCGTAAGAGAGTTTGGACTTGCAATGAATGGAGCATTGTGATTGATCGATGGGTGGAAAAACCGCCAGATGACTATCTAAAGTATTTACTAGTCTGGGTGCAGATCAGGAATATTCCGATGAATCACTACACTGCAGAAGCCATTAATACTTTTGGTGGTTTTGTGGGCAGAGTGGATGTGGTGGCTTTTGACCCAAGTAAAGCTCAAAGTGTTGACTATGTGCGGGTACGAGTCTTCTTTGATGTATCAAGACCGGTGAGGAAAACAAAGGTGATTAATCTACCGAGTGGTGAATCGGTTACTCTAAAGTATGATTTCGAGAGACTGCAGAAGAGATGTTATCACTGTCAGCGTCTAACACATGACAAGGATAAATGTCTTGTGCTGATACAAGAGAGGAAGGATTTAGCATTAGAGAGAAGGAAGAAGATGGTGCTTGAAAAACAGAGGCGTGAGACGATGATCCATAGCGATGATCCACTGTTTGGTGTGCTAAATGATGAGCAAGTTGGAGTGGATGTGTCAACTGGTAGACGCAAGATAAACCCGGAGGTTCTTCAAAACATGCGTGAATACCTTCTTGCTGCGGAGGGTGGAGAGAAACGGGTAAGGGAAGAACGAGTTAGAAATTCAGTGCTGCAACTGGAGTCTGATCCAATTGGACAGCGCGATTTTCTAATATTGGAACCGCCACCTCTGATCACAAAGGAGGTGGATCTGGACAAGGGGAGAATTTTTGATTACGGCTTGAAGAATGTTGAGTATCAATCTGAGTCAGGAGTGGGGAAGCATTTCAATGAGGAGGCTTTTACAAAATATCAAACTTCTATCTCGGCCCCTGTGATGGAGAGAGATAAATTGTTGTCTGGCACTAATGAGTTTTTCGACTGTTCAACGGGTTTTAGCTATGGCTTTGCAGAGGCTAACTCTTCCGGGACAGCAAAACTCAAAGGTGGAAGGAGACACCGTCCTCCAAAAAGATTGAGAAGGTTCCGTCCAAAGACGTACACAACGGACGAGCTAGTTGAGAAGGGTAAGGGAGTTGAGGATCCAGTGGAAAAAGGTGCGATGAAGAGAAGAGCGGAGGTTGTGGCTGGTGTGTTTTCCAGAGCTGTGAGAAGGTTAAGAACAGAGGTGGTCCCGAATGGGGGACTGCCCAATCAGTAATGCGGATTCTGAGTTGGAATTGTCGAGGCTTGGGACGGTCTCAAGACTCGACAATTCCGCGTCTCAAGGAGATACGTAAAATGTATTTCCCTGAGATTGTGTTCTTGATGGAAACAAAGCAACAGAGAGATATGGTAGTTGATTTAAAAGTGGTTTTGGGTTATGATAGAGTGATGATGGTGGATCCTATTGGTTTGTCTGGAGACCTAGCGTTAATGTGGAAACAGGAAGTGGGTTTGGAAGTGAAGTTTGCTGATAAGAATGTAGTGGACTGTCGGGTAAGATACAGAGGCCAGAATTTTTTTGTCTCTTTTGTTTATGGCGAGCCGAGTCAACAAGGGAAACGAAAGGTTTGGGAGAGGATAATGAGATTTGGAGCAAGGAGGAAAGATAGCTGGTGTATGGTTGGAGATTTCAATGAAATCTTACACAATGGAGAGAAAATTGGAGGTCCTACAAGAGGTGTGGAATCTTTTAAAGATTTCAATGAGTTGCTAGAGGTATGTGAGATGAAGGAAATTGAAGGCATGGGTGACAGTTTTACTTGGGCTGGAGTTAGATATGATAAGTACATCCAGTGCAAGTTAGATCGTTGCTTCGGAAACAAGAAATGGCGGTCTGTTATCTTTAAATCATCTCAGACGTTTATGGAGAGGCTTGGGTCTGTTCACAGGTCTGTAATGGTGAATTTGTTTAGTGAAAAGGACAGGAAGAGGGTGGACTTTCGTTTTGACAAGAGATTAGTTGGAAAAAACAGAGTCTTTGAAACCATTGATGAGGCTTGGAGGAGGGCCAGACTTGGGAATAAGTTTTCGATTGTGAGGAGCTTGGGAGAAGTGAGGAAGTATTTGGGAAAGTGGAAACGAGATAATAACCACAACTCCAACGAGAGGATGCAGTCTTTGCGTCATGAGTTGGAACTGGAAACATCCTCTTTAGCTCCATGTTGGGACCGTGTGCGGGAGTTAAAAGCAGAGATAGCTAAAGTTTTCAAAGAACAGGAAGATTTTTGGAAACATAAGAGTAAAGATAAGTGGCTTGTGGTAGGTGATAATAACACTAGTTTTTTCCATGCGTCGGTGAAAGCTAGTCGCCAGAGAAATCAGTTAACTTCTCTTATTGATGACAAGGGGAGGGAGTTCTCTTCGGTGCCTCAATTGGGGAAAGTGGCTACGGACTACTTTGATAAGCTGTTTGCGTCTTCTAGTGTGAATGAGGTGATGAGTTTTTTCAATGGAATGCCGACGCGTATATCTGATGATATGAATCAAAGTTTGATTAAAGAAGTCAGTGATGAGGAGATACGGGAAGCTGTGTTTTCGATAAAGGCCTCTAGTGCCCCTGGAAGTGATGGAATGAATGGATGTTTCTTCCAGGAGTACTGGAACATTATTGGTGTAGAGATTTCAAAGGAGATTAAAGATTTTTTCAGCTCTGGTATGTTTCCCTCAGAATGGAATTTTACACAGATTTGCCTCATCCCAAAGGTGAATAATCCTAACAAGATGGTGGACTTGAGACCAATAAGTTTGTGTTTTGTAATGTATAAAATCGTGGCTAAGATTTTGGTTACACGACTCGAACCTCTACTGGCTACCATTGTCTCTCCCAATCAGTCGGCTTTTGTTCCTGAGAGATTAATTTCTGATAATATTATCATCGTGCACGAGATGGTGCATGGATTAACGACTCATGAGAGGATTGCAAAGGAGTATATGGCGATAAAAACAGATATGTCAAAAGCATATGATTGAATCGAGTGGGCTTATTTGGGAGGTCTCATGGTAGCTTTGGGTTTTCATGCTACTTTTCGGTCATGGATTATGTTCTGTGTCCGATCAGTTTCTTATACGGTTCTAATAAATGGTGAGGAGCAGGGGAATGTTTTGCCACGTAGAGGACTTCGACAAGGTGATCCCTTGTCTCCTTTCTTTTTTGATCTGTGCACGGAGGGGCTCTCGTACCAATTAAACGAGGCGGAGAGAAGAGGTGAAATTACAGGGATACAATTTGAAGAAGATGGTCCGGCGATTCATCATCTATTTTTTGCAGACGATTCTTTACTCTTGGTGAAGGCAAAGGAGGATGAATGTGTGGCTGTGTGTAAAATTCTAAAGGAGTACGAAAGGGTCTCTGGTCAGATGATTAGTCTCTCTAAGTCTGCTATTACTTTTGGCAAGAAAGTCCCTGATGAGATAAAAGTCAAGATAAAAGAGATTTCAGGAATTACAAATAAAGGTGGCACAGGGAAGTGTTTGGGCTTACCAGAATGCTTTAGCAGCTCTAAGATTGAGATGCTCCACTATATCTTTGAGAAGATGACGTCCAGATTTCACAGCTGGTACTCCTTCTTTCTGTCCACTGGGGGAAAAGAAGTTTTGTTGAAATCAGTTGCTTTGGCTATGCCGGTTTTTGCGATGTCGGTTTTTAAATTGCCAAAAACGACTTGCAAAAATCTCACTAGTGCAATGGCAAGATTCTGGTGGAATGCTCAAGAAGGGAAAAATAAGATGCATTGGGTTTCATGGGAAAGGATGTGCTTGGATAAGAAGGATGGTGGAATGGGTTTTAAGGACATAAAAAAATTCAACCAGGCCCTGTTGGTAAAACAAGGTTGGCGCTTGCTTATGGACCCTGACTCTCTTTGTGTTAGAGTCCTACGCAGCAGATACTATCCATCTGGTGAGTTTCTAACTGCAACAATAGGAACTAGACCATCTTATGCTTGGAGGAGTGTGATGTTTGGGCGTGAGCTTTTGGTTAAAGGTTTAAGACGAAATGTAGGATCAGGGGAGAATATTTTCGTCTGGATAGAGAAGTGGCTTTTTGACTCTGTTCCTATAGCTCCTTCGAGAAAACAGATAATTTTTTATCTTGAACTTAGAGTGTGTGATCTTATTGATCCACAAACAAAGTCTTGGGACAGGGGAAAATTAGAAGAACTGTTCTTCCCAAGTGATATCGATCGAATTATGAAGCAAAAGCCAGCTTTGGGGAAGGAAGATTCTTATGAGTGGGTGCACAATAGATGGGGTGCCTATTCTGTGAAATCGGGATACTGGTTGGCGTGTTCAATGGATCAATCTGAGGTTCGAAGAGAGGCACAATGTAAGCCTTCCCTCAATGAGCTGAAAGCTAAAGTTTGGAAGGTAGATACGATGCCAAAAATAAAAGTGTTTATGTGGAAAGCTCTCTCTAATGCTCTTGGGGTAGCAGAGGAGTGTGCTGCGAGAGGGATGATGGTAGATATGCGGTGTCAACAATGTGGTGAGACAGGTGAATCTATCAATCATGTGTTATTCACGTGTCCCGCGGCCCGGTTGATATGGGTGACATCAGGGTTTCCATTCCCCGACAGAGGTTTTGAGCACCGATCTTTATTGGAAAATTTTAGTTTTATGTTAGATATTGGGAAGAGACCAAGAATTCCACATGAGCTAAGATGTGTTTTTCCGTGGATCCTTTGGAGAATTTGGAAGAATAAAAATGCTTTTAGTTTTGAAGGGAAGGAATATGAGGCTGGTGATACGGTGGCAAAATGTTTTGAGGAAGCTAAACGATGGCATGATGTTTTAGAGATATCAAAAGGTGAAGAGAGACGCAGGAATGGAAGCTCAATGGGTATGAAGGTATGGAAAGCTCCAGAGAGGGGATGTTTGAAGTGTACTATTGGAATCTCTTGGGCGAATGAAAAAAGAGTGGCTGGGATGGGATGGATTGTTAGAGATTGTGGTGGTGAGGTGGTTTTGCACAGTAGAAGAGCTTTTCTTGATGTTACTACTTTAATGGAAGCTAAACGTATTGGCTTCATCTGGGCAGTTGAAAGCATGATCTCTCACAGAGTACAGAAGGTTTGTTTTGAGATTGAAGCTGATGAGTTGGTGGGCTCAGTGAATAGGCCTCAGGCTTGGCCGGCTTTTCGAGCTTATGGTGCGGAGTTGAAAGACGTGTTGAGCAAGTTAACAGATTGGAGTGTGTCTGCAGTTAAAAGAGAGGTGAATAGAGGTGCTTTTATGATTGTGCGGAGTGTGACCAAGGAATCTCGTATGCAGTCCTATGTAGCTCAAGGAAGCCCAATGTGGATAAGAGAATTACTTGCGAATGAAGCAACAGAATGCAGAAGGGAGTAGCATTTTGGGTGTCTCGTCGAAGTGAACGTTTTTTTGGAATTTTGGAGTTTCAGGCTCCTCTGTTTTTCTTTCTCTTCGGTCCTGTTTTTTATTCTGTTTTGGGTTTATTACTTCCAGATACGATTCCTTACTTTATTTGATTCTAAGAGTTAAAAAAAAATGAATTCTTTAATGTAGCTAGGTTACCATAAATGGTACTAAGTCCTCTGAATTATTGATAGAAAGAATAACGACGGTGAACGAAGTAAATGTGTCACAATTTAGGATTTAGTATTTAAAAGTTGGGTCTGGATCAATCCTTCTATACTATGTGGTTACGTTGAGAAAATTGACATCATTTAATATAAATTTTATTTGAGTTTATAATTCAGTTATTTGAGTTTAGATTTAGTAATACATCGACAATGTAAACGTACTATACTATATCCGCCATGTAGTTTAGTGGTATGAAGCTAAGTACACTTGATATTTGAAAATGTGAGAAACTATTTATATCTCAGATGTAGGTTTAGATTTTTATTTATGATTATAATTTATATTTGGGTTTAGAGTTTATTGATTAAGGTTTATGATTTATTATTTACGGACTAGTGTGGGCTTGGTATAAGTATTAATATCTAAATTCAAGTGTTGAGATATATTTGATTGTAATTTATTTTGGTGATATGAAATATAATTAGTGAAATGTTTGTGGTTATTATGTATGTGATGTGGTTGTATTATCTTCTCTATTTTGGTGTGATGTGGCTGTGGTTGTATTACCTTCTCTCTTTTGGTGTGATGTGGCTGTGTTATATCCTCTTTTTTTGTAACAATATATATTAGTTAGTGGTCGTAGTGACTATTATGTGATGTGGCTGTATTATATTATGTGCATAAAAAAACAACCAACGTCATCCACTCTCTCTTTTCATGACTTGGTAATTGCTATTGTTGAGGGTACTACCGGATGAAAAGTGAGCTAAATGATAGTTCCTTAATTCAGTCAACATCACCGCTTTGCACCTAATAAACTTATCAAACTTAGACCTCTCGCAAATAAGCCATATTATTAGACCATATTAGGGCTACTGAATGAAGTTCATGACTTTATTGATGATATTTATAAGATTACCAACATTCATGTTAAAGTTTCTAGTCAATGAGAGAAGACTTCCGCGGAATTCTTCTACGCTAGTCTTAAAGTCTTCTGGGCTAGTTTTTAGATCTTCTATTCTAGATATGTATTTTTAAAAGTGTTAAGTAACTTCAAGATATGTAAAACTTGTATTTTCAAGATATGTTCTTTTCCCTTAGTTTTACTAAATTTGATTGGGTTTTTCAACACAAACTTATAAAAAATGTGATATGCTTTGACTAGTTACTATTTTTTGTTTCCATCTCTTAAGTATTATTGTCATAGACACCAGTGATAATTATTGTTATGAGTTGGAAGAGAGGTTAAAATGTTTTTTAAAATGTTGTATCAATATAAGGCAACCAACATTCTTTATTAAGATGAGAAGAAGGTCATTGGATTTTATTATTGCATATGGGAGATCCAAAGATAAGGAAAAATCTATTGGAGTCAATTATTTCATTGATTTGTAAATGTGTAAAAACATTGTTAGCACATATATTACATCTAGGGAAACATTATTACTGATTTACAAAAAAAATCACAATTAAATGAGTACACATTCAAATCACAAAACAGACAAGAAACAAAACTATTATAGATCATTCATTTACAAAGAAAAGCTTTGAATCCACTTGATATGGAAGAAGAATTAGCCAGAAGACTTCCAGGAAGTCCAAACGATTTTCAGGAAGTCAAGACGACTTCCAGGTAAGTCATCCCAAAGTCTTCTAAATCTAGATCTGAAAAATCTGCATATCCAAAAACGTTCAAATGGCTTAAAATAGAGAAAATGATTGAAAAATTAGACAAATCTACTTTTATAGAACACACAAAAATACATATCTAAAATTAATAGATCTACCTTTAAATGAGTGGAAGATGAGAACCATGTGATGAATAACCTGCAAAAAAAAAGATAAATTAGTGAGAAAGGCATGAGACAAAACTGAAAAATTCATATAAATTTTGGTGTTTTGAAGTCAAACATATTAGAGTGTGTTTGGAGAGTTTTGGTTTGTGAAAAAGTAAGAACTTTATCCAACATGAAGTGACCAAATGAAGAAAAATTATACATGGAGAAGACTTCGTCAGACGACTTTCAGGAAGGCCATACGACTTCCAGAAAGTCCAGACGACTTCCAGGAAGTGCAGACGACTTCCAGGAAGTCCAGAAGACTTCCAGGTAAGTCGTCCCAGAAAATCTTCCAGATCAGAAAAACATGAATATCCAAATCCAAATCTGAAAAATCTGCATATCCATAAACGTTGAAATGGCTTAAAACAGAGAAAATAAGTGAAAGATTAAATAAATCTACCTTTATAAACACACAAAAAAATACATTTCTAAAATTAATAGATTTACCTTTAAATAAGTAGAAGATGAAAAATATGTGCTGAAAAACCTGCAAAACCAAAATAAATTAGTGAGAAAGACATGAGACGGAAACAAGAAACTGATATAAACCTTGGTGTTTATAAGTTCAAAAAGATTAGAGAAAGGTTGGAGAGTTTTAGAATGATGAACATTACATTTTGTTGCAGCCATTTGAGAGGAGGAAAGAGAATGTGTAAAATTTTCTTTATATAGGGAGACGCAAAAATCTAATTAGGTTATTTTCTATTCAGACGACTTTAGACGACTTACTTGTAAGACGACTTACCTGTAAGTCGTGGAGAAGACACTAATATATTTAGTGGGAAACTAAAATATTTTTAGCGAGATACTAAATTAGAAGACTTTCTAGACGACTTACAATCATCTGGTTTAAATTATTTAAGCGAGAAACAAAAATTTCTTAAATTTTAGGCGAAAATATTAAGATGACTTACATGTAAGTTGGCTGGTTTAAATTATTCATCAGAAGACTTACAAGTAAGTCGTCTAGACCCTAAACATAATTCCTAACCAAAATCAAGTAATTAAACACTTCATAAAATCAAATTAAACTTAAAAATGTTTATTATACATAGAAATAAACATATATAGGTAAAAAAAATATTTTTCACAAAACAAAATTTTAGATTTTCGGTTTTATTATTATTTAAAAATATCTGCTTTTAATAAAATAATATTTAAGCGGGAAAATAATGTTTTAAAAAAAAAATTAGGCGGGAATATTTGGACGACTGATATATAAGTCGTTTGGTTTAAATTATTCATCAGATGACTTAAAAAGTAAGTCGTCTAGACCCTAAACATAACTCCTAAATTAAATTAACTAATAAACACTTCAAAAAATCAAATTAATCTGAAAATTTATTTACTATACACTGAAATAAATATAAATAGGTAAAATTTTACTTTTTTTTAATCTCAATCACTTACAGCCACACAATCTTCCTTATTTCATTTTTATATTCGAGTGGGTACAACTAGTATAACTCGTATAACTAAATATTTAAGAAAATATATAATTGGTATATAAATGTTATAGTTTATATATAAAATAAACAAGAAAATATCATAATTGGTATATCATGACAAAATTTCATATTTTATTTAAGATTTTTTCATTTTTTGTTAAATTATTACATTACACTATTAATTTTACACTATATATTTTATACTTTTAAGATTTGTTAACTATATTAACCATATTATATATGATAAATAAAAAATAAACATATTTTTACAAAGTTATGATGTGAAATATTGGTACAACCCCTAAAACTATACATATAAACAATTAATATAATTTTATTACACATTAAACAAGTATTTCTAGTACAACTGGTATAACTTTGACATTTCTGAAATTGATAAAATCAATTTGGCATTTCATATGAAGAAAACAATCAAATATCTCAATTGGCATGTACTCATAGAGTTTCTCTTAATTTATTTGAAGTTTTGTAAAAAAAATTGAAAAGTACTATACAACTCCATAAGCTTACATGATCTACCTTATACTTTTAATGCCTTATACTTTTAAAGTTTGTTAGCTTGTTTGTTCACATAATTTTTGAAAAACATACATGAAATGTTGTTTTACAAAACTGATGATTTGATTGTAACCAGACAAAGACATGTAAACATAAATAAGTGGTACAACTGAAGTAATTGTATTTATTATATGGTACAACTAATATTTTTTTATTTAACTGCTAAAGAATAACTATGCACAATCTAGTACAAATAAAAAACTAGTACAAGTATGTGCAGTCGGTACAACTAGAAACCGGTATAACTACTTGTTATTTTATTTGATCCAAATCTCCACCTGAATAAATGTGGTTTCCGGCGATTTCACCGTCGACGTTCCCCTCTCAAACTCACTAATTTCTACTTTGTGATAAATAACCTTTGCATTTCCCTGAGATTATTCTGTGGCCATTACATTTGTAGTCTCAGGTACTCATGAACTATCTAATTCATCTCTTCATGTGATAAGTGGAGCTTTAATTGTCTAATATTCATGAATCATATCTTCTGGTCTTTTTGACACTTTTAAAATCCTAATTTTGATTTTATGAGGTTCTGTTTTGTGACGTACTAAAACTCTTAATCCCTTTTGCGGCTTTTGCTTTCCAGAAACATCAAACCCATGTAACCATGTTCTTCGTCCAAATCATCATCATCTGCTCCTTAATTAAGTGCCCAGTAACCATGCTCAGTATTCAATTCATCAACATGTTAATCAAATTCAACATCTGCTGCTCCTTAAGAGAGATCGTGACACCTGGAGTGTGGAGATGTCGAAGATGATGCGTGAAGGGTTAAGATAAATTGGAATTTTTGTTATATTTATTTGATTTTAAATTGTTTGGTTAATAGTAAACCGGTTAAAACCAGTAAACCAATAAAAAACCATGGTTTATGGGTTATTGAGATTTGAAATACAGATTCGGTATCTTAATAAGTTTGTAATTTTTAATTTGTGGGGAATTTAACATTCCATCACAGTTCTGTAGAAAACTAATGCTACATGATAGTTATCGTGGAAAAATAGATCGTGGAAAAATAGATCGAAGATCCATTAACTACCCAATGGAATTAAACGGTTACAATAGAGGTAACATTGACGGCTAGAGAATAGCGGAACCTACTACAATTATATTACTATTTGACTACCCAATGGAATTAAACGGTTACAATAGAGGTAACATTGACGGCTAGAGAATAGCGGAACCTACTACAATTATATTACTATTTGTGTGATTACAATTATATTACCATTTGTGTGATAAAAGTGTTAAAGGGGTAAAGATACCCATAGAACTGCTTCACTTGACACCCTGAAACTGATGTGCTCAAGAACATGCCAAAGTCGGAATATGAACCGACGAAAGAGAACCCTAAAGAGAGGGTCTTAATTATACAATGCTCATTTAGTGAATCTTGACCTATCTAACCAGTCTAAACGTGCTGTTGTTGGAACAATCTCGTCTCAAAGATCCGTTGTGGAAGAAGGTTATAAGACAGCACAACTAAAGGATTGCAAATGGACGATCCGTTAAAAGCATAACATGCGTCGAAGAAGATGAGTTAATGAAACTAATGTTGCCAACAATTGACTTTTGAATTAAGGAAACTGACTTTATACTATTACGAAATAATTAAATAGGTTTCAAAAATAGAAAATTTCAGTTTATTTTGATAAAATCGGGACTATATATATATATGCTCATATGATATTTGATAACAAAATACACCGAGCTTTCTTCTAAATTGAGATTTGCTCCTTATTATTATTTTGAGAGCAAGTTTTTTTTTTTGGTATTCAATCACAATTCTAACAGCTCTACGGTATAGATCAGGGTTAGTCTTAACAACCAGCTACTGGGGCAACTAGTCTAATGCAAACGACTTTGCTTTTATTTTTCGGCTGCTGTATATCTAATATCATACAAAATTCGAACGTAGAAAGCAAACCCCAAGATTCTCCCCACGACGCGGAAAACCCTAAGACTAGCTTGCTGCCTGGAAACTGATTACAGAGTAGATGGATCGTATTAGCGGTCTACCTGACGAGGTTCTTTGCCATATATTGTCCTTCCTTCCGACAAAGCTTGCTGCTTTGACATCTGTTCTCTCAACGAGGTGGCGCAATCTTCTTGCGTTTGTCCCTAATCTTGACATCACATGTCCAGTTAAGATCGTGCCAGTAGATAGCATTTATTATGGTGTTCCTAAGGAACATATGTATGGAACTATGCGGAGCTTCAGAAGTTTTATAGATAGGGTATTGGCATTGCAGGGTGATTCTTCCATTAAGAAAGTCTCCCTCATGTGTATAAACTACATTCCTCCATATCATTTGGATCGTTGGATACGTAACGTGTTGCGCCGTGGTGTTTCAGACCTTGAAATTTTCGTCTATGATCAAGATGGTGATGATGATTTTAATTATCTTCTGCCTCAAGAGATGTTCGTCAGTAGGACACTAGTCAAGATGAAATTCAGCGACGTTGACTGGTGGCCTGGAGCTGAAGGAACTTTTTTACCAAAGCTTAAAACTCTAGTTGTTAACGGACATTGGTTTTGTTCGGATAAGCTTGGGATGATTCTCCCCGCTTTGCCTGTGCTTGAAGAATTATATATAAAAAACATGGTGTGGAAAGATTCGGGTGATACAGTGTTAAGTGCAAGCCTCAACAAGCTAACTCTCCATGCCATTGGAAGTAAAAGCATGACCATTTCTTTTGACACTCCAAGTCTGCTTTACCTTGAGTATTCTGGTGATGTTGCGAACTACTATCCGAAAGTTAACTTGCCAAATTTAGTTGAGGCTGTAATCGACCTTAATATATTTGATTATACAATGCCAGACAGAGAGCAAAATGTTGACGGGTTTAGGAATTATGTTGTTCTGAGATGTGGAAATTTGTATAAGCTCATGACTGGCATAAGAAATGTGAAGACACTTACGCTTTCTTCTGAAACTGTCGAGGTAATTATGTTTCTATTTTGTTCTCTCTTGGAACATAAGATCATTAAAGCCATGTTAGGTCAAGTAAAACTTTCTTAATCGTGTTTTTTTTTTCTTGTTACAGTATTTTTCTATATGCATTGAATCGATGCCAGTGTTCAGTAACCTCAAAATGTTACGAATGAGTGGGATTTTCCGCCCAGTCGGATGGCAAGCAACGCAGGTTCTCTTACAGAACTGTCCACAATTAGAAACTCTACACATAGAGGTACCAACTTGTCAATAATCATTACCATAGAAAAAGATCATTCTTCAAAGTCCTTTATTGTGTCTTTTTTTCTTTCAGTATCTCCGTATTTGCGACTTCATTTCCCTGGAGGAGAAAGGTGGTTGGCTCATATCTTGTCCAGCGGAAAAGATAGTGGAAAAGATACAGATTGAAGTGTTTACAGGAACAAAGCGAGAGATTGGAATGGTAAAGCATTTGTTGGAGTCTTTCTCGGGTTTGAAGAGGATGACATTATATGCCGGAAGGGATTATCCTACAGATATCTTTGATCTTGTTGTAAAGATGGTGAATCTATGCAATGAGAGTTACCGAGCTATGGTGAACGCTCCCTGGTGTGTGATTAGCCCGACATATGAAGTAGATTCCTAGTTTCAAATAATTGGAAAAGTCTAAAAGAGTCAACTGCTTGGTTTTGGGAGAGGAGAAAGCAGTCTATTTTGAAAAACCCAACAGAATCCGAAAAGTTTGTATCTAATCCATCTGAACTGAAATGTGTATACGATATCTGAAAATAAACCTATCACAATAAGAGAATCCACACAGTAATAACACAAGTACCTCTCCTTGTGTTGACACATCAGATTTTTAAAGTTATACAAGAATGACCTGTCAATAAATGAAAAAAGTTGAAAAGCCAATGAAAACATTCTAAATTTACACATATGATTTATAAATAACACGTAAGCGTGCGTTACATGGATCGTTAGCTATCTCAAGCCTTTGCTTTTCTGGCTAAAGATCACATTGTTGATGTAAGAGATTTGGATGTGTCGCTGCAACAGTCACGTTTAGTCTGTAGACGATGGTGGCTGAGATTAACAGAATATAACAAACGAAAACGAGCCGGCCACTGATTTCTCTAACTTTAACCAGAATCCATGGCTATGCAAGGCGGCTTTCAGACCTCTAAGGTCCTCATGTTACTCATTGCATGTCTCTCTCAATATAAATATGATGGTTCTGTTTGCTACGAATTGATTTTGTTGTTTTGTTTTGTATTGGTTTGACGCCATTGTTATGTTGATGGTACTCTGCAAATTTGTTTTTAGGCAATAATATTGTTTCTTTATAGGTTCTCAGTGTTGGGTAGTTATTTGCCAAACAAATGATTAGAATGAAAGACATACATTATATTTTCTTTGATCAATTATTTGATGTCTTCTCTTCGTTGTAAACAATGTACAGTAGAACCTCTATAAATTAATATCTTGATAAATTAATATACATTAAAAATCTCTATAAATTAATATTATTTTATAGTCCCAAATTAAGTTTTTGGTTCATTTAGTATCTCGATAAATTAATATATCTCTAAATTAATAAAAAAATTAACATTTTGGTGTAGTCCCAACCTTATTAATTTTTTTAACGCTGGTTTATCATGATATTACAATTATTAAGAATATTACATAGACGATTCGACAACCGACAATACTACATGTTTTATGAAGATCTACACCTAACTGCATCATCTGAGCCGTCATATGAAGATCTACGCCTGACCAGATTTACTTACACCTGACATTATTAATTTATAGAGGTTTCACTGTTTATAGATGTGTTGTTCAATAAAATAGTATAAAAACAATTCACATGAATTCCTGGAGATTTTAAGAAGACCATCAACATCGATTTCAGGGAGACAAGCATTAACATTTATGTATTTGACTTGGGTTCAATGAATTTTTCCTTTCTATCAGGCCAAACAACGACCTTCTACATTCTTTTAAACTCTTTATTAGTTCGTGATGGCTTCTACATAAGGCCATCTATATTTTTATAGTACTGTCATCGCTTTAAGTCTCCTCATACCTTAAGTTCTCTGATTTTCCAGTTACATAGTTTCACAGGTTCTAAAGAGTAGTTCTTGCTTCTCCTTCTCTCCTACCAAGCTTTTGTTTTGATGAAGATTGTAAATTGCAGATAAAGGAACAAAACAGCTACACAGGAACATTCATCACTCTGCCTTCCGCCAAATCATCCCATCATACAAAAGAGTGAATATTCTAATGTGAGCACGGCAACCTGATATAGCAATCGGCTCACATGCTTTTTTAGCAAATATCCTGGAAAATCCAATTTTACAATTAGGTTAGTGATGCTTTTATAAATTGTTCGTATATTAATATATTTTATTCACTCAACATTCATAGGTCTACATCAATGTTTTTAAACCCGACTCAAAAAAACTGAATCAGATGACGTTCCGGATCACTATAATCAGCGGGTCGACCGCATGTGAAATACCGGTTTATAAATGAATTTATTGTATTATATAATATATTAGATATTAGTTACAAAAATATATATATATATATATATATAAAAATTAAGATTAATTATTTTCTAAATTTCTTATAAAACATAAAATAATAGTTTAGATATTAAAAACACTTAACTTTAGTTTTTATATTTTATTTTCATTTGAAATATAAAATATCAAAAAATAGTTTAGACTATCTTTTTTTTTTGTAACAAAGTAAGATTTAAGAAATATACTAAAAATATCAATAATTAAAAATTCATAAATATTTAAATATCTAATGTGAAAAATAAAACTAAACTTCAAATCTAAAATAAACCCAAAGTAAAACATCATCAATAAAATATCAAAAACAAAAATAAACTAACACAAAATTAAATCAACTAATTTTGGTTCTCTCTACCATCGTTCAGTTCATTTTCTTCAAGTAAAAACTATAAAAATAATAAGTGAAAATTATATAGTAGTTCAACCGGTAATCGGGTTGCGGATTTTTGTGGAATTTCGCGGGTTTTATTGGGTTTTAAATATTAGTTTTTTCACAAAATTCAAACCGGATTTATCTTCCAGGTTTACCGGTTTAACCGGGGATGGATTTCAAAACACTGCTCTGCATACACATGAATGTCAATCTTTCAAAACATTTAGGTGTAAGAGATCAAAGTTGCAGTGATTTTCTTGCGTCTTTTTCTTTAATATGTAAGTAGTATTTTTAGGTTTATTTAATATGTAAGTAATATCAGTTTATTAATGATTTACTGATATTTAGTTAAGTGTATGATTTGTTTTATGTTGTTGAACCGTTCTTATGTATTGTTCTTAGGTACTGTATGCACGTGTAAACCTTAACAAAATGACAGTCTATTACCAACACGAGTATGTTTAATTAACAAGAGGCTTAAAATACATACATCTATCCATGCTCTTTTGGTAATTTATGAAACATGAAATAAATGGAACAGATCGGAAACACCAAATAATAACATGGAACCATTTGTTAAGACTTAAGATGTCTAGGACCTCTAAGGACTTAAAGAAAATAAAAGAGGAGTGATATCAGAGAGAAAATTGTCAGGATGCTTCTGGAGCTAGACAAGAGATTAATATGGAAAAAGAGGGTGGTGGGGACTTGCCAGAGTAGCTGGAGAAGAAGACTAATGGTAATGGATATAAGGGAGTATAATGAAGAAAAATGATATAAGGGAGGAGTATAGTGATGATTGACCCGAGTGAAGGTCAAACAAAATTATGAATGACTCAGTTCAAGACGATAATGACCAAGCTTTTTGCAAAGATTTAAATTACTGTAAAATATGTGATCAAAATGCGGTGAATTCATCATGGTGAAAAATGTACACTCCTACAGGAAGAAAGAAATAAAAACAGAGAGCAACGCACGAAACATTCAAATTATCTTCATCGAGCAGTAAAATTGGGATGATGATGGCCATTTAACCAAAAAAATGTTATTTTTCTTCTTATTATTGTTTCCTTGGGGACATGGTAAGATTGAGCAAATAACATATATTATTGTTGTTAAAAAAACATATGTTATTGAAAAGCTAAGGTTTATGTTAGATTGTTCCAACAATGGTCGGGACCCATGTCCATGAGAAGGAAACTTTATTTTTCTCTAGCATCTGCAGAGAAAAGATGCAGTGACACATGTGATTAGATGTTAAGGAGATATCGAAGAATTCTCTTCTCCAAAGACTAATTACATTTCAAGCTCTCAATTAAAAAAAAAGACATTTTGCGCTCTGCTTTCATTTTTATTGTCTTATTTTTGAAATGAATTTAGCAAACGTTAGGTCTCTGGCGATTTCAAAAAAAAAATACTTAGGTTTCTGAGTAAAGTAGTTAACCTTTTCAGTTTTCACTATTTCAGTCTATGTTTATTTTTAAAGTGCGTTGTGAAACTTTAGTGTTTGGTCATATATACACTGGTTTAATTGACTAACCAAAAACTGATGATTTCAAGACGATGCAAATTTGCAAAAAAAAAAAAAAACATGTCTATTTATTCTACAAGATCAGAAATCAGACTGGTGATTTGGCTAGGGATATTTGTGAGATGACCCATATGTGCTCGCTGGTATTAGATGGTGTAAGAATAGTCAAAACAAGTTCATTGATATTTATAAAATATGTTAATGTTTTCACGTATTCAGAATTTATAAATTGTCTATATCGTTGAAGGAAGAGACACTTATGGTTACAGCGGAAACACTTCAGCTAAGCTTCACTTCAGGGTAGGAGGATGATATGTGAAGAAGTGCCGATAAATCTTCGGCCAAGTGCATTTGAAACACTAATGCTAGAAGTTTCTTGAAGATGTAGTTATATTATCAAATGATGTTATAGCCAAGTAGATGTAGGGGATAAAACAAGGATTATATTATGTTTGGAAAGAAGCTTTCTAAAGATAGAGAGGAAGTTGCAATTACGTAGCAAGTTGGGACAAGCCATCTTGTTTTTAAATCTGATGATTCGATGAAAAAAAATAACAGTTTAATTCGAAGTCAGTTCCGTTTAAACATTAAATTAACATGAATTATAAAAAACAGTTCGTGTTATAATATTCCGCGGTCGTAGCGCGGGTTTTTGGCTAGTAAGGGAATAATAATATGAGGAATTGTTGTGTTTTTCACCACACCGAATGAGATAACCCACATCCCTATTTAACTTGAACAAATGGGCACGTTATAGTATTAAATGGAGACACTAACGTCGCAATCATAATCGAAGCACTAAAGGGAATTTGATTTCCATTAGTAAAGATTCGAAACGTTAACAAATTAAGTCATAATGTTGCGTTGACCAAATTAATACCAACAATATACTTTAACTGAGTTTATATTTTATATTTGACCAAATATCAAAATATTTTATGAATAAGATTTAATACAAATTAATTGACATTAAGTCTAGTTAAATTATTAAATCTAAATTCAACTCAAACATCCAAATTGAAATATTTGTTAAATTTTCTATTTAACCAAATATATAGCTTAAAAAGTTTTTCATGTCACTCACTTTGGACCTCCATTTCTCATTCAAAATAACTCTGGTTTTTACAGAAAACACACTAACTCATAGTGTTCACGGTGACGATTACATCGAGCCCAAATTCCGGTCTTTTTGACAAACGTCTCCGTCGAAAAACCCAACGGAAAATGGTCCACACCACTTTGTCAAAAACGAGTTCCAACACTCTTCAGACTTTTGATGTCTTCTAAATAACTTGCGAAAGCCGGTTATTTTTTTGGTTCCGAAACCATCTTCACCAATTGAGAACAATCTGTTGCAAATGAAATATGCTAGCTTTGGAAATGAGAAAACAGCCATTAAAATCCTAAACTTTCAAATTAAAGCCAAAAAAATCTTCAACTCATGTTTGAGCCAAAAAAATCACCAACTTTTAAATATTAGTCATTTTAACCCTCATATTTTGTTGACTATGCCATTTAAGAAACTCAAATAGTCAACTGTTAAAATCAAGTAAAAAAATAAAAGCATGATAATTTTTTAAACGACATCATTTTAAAAATTGATTAAAACATTGACCAAATGATTTTTTTCCGTCTGAAACACTTAAAACATCTAGCTCTTTCGTGAAACCAGAGTGAAGAAGATGAAGTTGATTTGCGGCTCTGCTTTCGCGAAAGAGATGATTTGAATGTTTTCATTAGCAAATAGACGTCGTTTGATCAATGTTTTAATCAATTTTTAAAATGATGTCGTTTAGAGAGTTAACATGCGTTTATTTTTCAATCGGATTAAACAGTTGACTAATCGGATTTCTTAAATGGCTAAGTCAACAAAATATAAGGTTTAAAATGACCAATTTTTGAAAGTTTGTGATTTTTTTGGCTCAAACATGAGTTTGAAGTTTTTTTGGCTTTAATTTGAAAGTTGGGGGTTTTAATGGCTGTTTTCTCCTTTGGAAATCATTTTTTCTACAGCTTTTATTTAGTGTTTTCAATTGCATTTGAAAAAAAAAAATCTACAGCAAAAAAATAAGGTCCCAAAAAAATTGCAGCCGACTTTCTAAAGCAGAAAACATAAAATCAGTGCCTTTTCCAATCAAAAAGACTCCTTATATCATAAACAAGGTTTCCACGTCATGTTTGAAGTCCAAAGCCCTCGGCAATACAGACGTGGAGACTTATTTAATGATATAACGAGTCTTTGTATGTATTTACTAGGATTAAATCTGCCCTACGGGTGGGTACAAATATACAAATGATTAAAATATATTTTAAATATTTTATTAATTTTTATATTTTTTCATGTTAAATTTTTTTATTTATTTTGAAAATCATAAATTTAGCTAAATATAGTCTAACTATTTTAGAATTCATAAAATATAATGTTTTTAAATTTGTTCTAATTTATCTTCTAATAATATATCATTTTGATTATTTTTAGCAAATAAACATCTACTTAATAGTTATAGCCTTAATATAAATCTAGTGTTAAAAGTTAAAAATTTTCTTTCATTTTTATACTTTGACACCAAAAAAGTAAAAATGTATTATCGTAAACTAAGATTTTCATCATTTGCTTTTGTCATGAAATATGTCGACTCGAAAAAACTGTTTTTTTTCTCCAAAAACAAATCATTTTCTCTTCTCTAATGTGTTTACTTCTTGAAATTTTACGTGATAAAAATATCTAATTTCATACCAATAGTCATTATTTTGAAGATAAAAATGACTATTAGGAGTGAAACTTTTTTACCAATATTTGTACTTGTGACTACTTCACCTTCATAGCTCGTTCTGACATATAAGTCACAATCAGTGTTGTAGCATTTATAGTTTTTTATATAAAAATATATAAAATTTATAAAAATATAAAATTACACATTTTCCAGATAGATCTTTAAGGTATTTTTCCATTTCTTATATTGGATATTTACTTGTTATTTATTTTTTCTTATATTGTATACTTACTTATTTTAATTTTTTTGCTTTTATATACAGTTTTAATATTACGATAGATTTTTAATGTAATATTTCTGTTTCTAATATTTTAAATTTAATAATTGTTTATTTATTATATATTTTTCAGATAGATGTTTAATGTAGTTTTTCTATTTCTTATATTGTATATTAACTTATTATTTATTGTTTATATCTTATATTTACTTATTCTCATATTTTAATAAAAAAAATAATGTTATATTTTTATTTCTTATATTGTTTATTTACTTATTATTTATTTTACTATACATTTTTCAGATAGATGTTTAATATAGTTTTTCTATCTTTTATATTGTATATTTACTTATCTAATATTACAATGGATTTTTAATGTAATATTTTTTTTATATTGTCTATTTAATTATTATTTATTGTACTATCCATTTTTCATACATATATTTTAATTTAGTTTTCCATTTTTATATTGTATATTTACTTATTTTTTATTTTTTTCTTGTTTTGTATATTTTTGTAACTTTTCTTATTTTGTATATTTACTGTTACAAATAATAATATTAAGATATATGTTTAATGTAATATTTCTATTTTTATATTTGACATTTACTTATTATTTATTTTTATCGTATATCTACTTATAAAAATATTTGGAAATGATAAAAACGTTATATATATATATATATATATATATATATATATATATATATATATATATATATATATATATATATATATATTCAGATATATGTTTAATGTAGTTTTTCCATTTCTTATATTGTGTATTTACTTATTATTTATTTGTCTTATACTTTATATTTAATTATTCTAATTTATTGTTTTATATCAAATGGTAAAATTATGATAAATGTTTAATGTAATATTTCTCTTTCTTATATTGTATATTTACTTATTATTTTACTAAAAAAATTCAGATAGATGTTTAATGTAGTTTTTTTTTATTACTTATATTGTATATGATTGTTGTTGCATTTATAGTTTCTTTATATAAAAATATATAAAAATAATAACAATGTAAAACTACACATTTCAAAGCTATATCTTTAAGGTATTTTTTTCATTTCTTATATCGGATATTTACTTGTTATTTATATTTTCTTATATCGTATACTTACTTATTATAATTTTTTGCTTTTATATACAATATTAATATTACGATAGATTTTTAATGTAATATTTATGTTTCTAATATTTTATAGTTAATAAATACTTATTTTATTATATTTTTCAGATAGATGTTGAACTGATTCTCCCTAGGATAGATCTCTGGATGAATGGAACAGATATGATAATCCTTGCAAACAGAGAATCAAAGACTCAATTTGCTTCAAGGCTTGTGGATTGATGTGGGACACAAGAGGGATGACTCTTCTCCTGATACTCCTAGATACTCTGGTTCAGATATGACACACCAAATCAGAGAATCCTTGGTTTGCTGGATATTACACACCAGCACTTGAAAACTCCATTAGAGAACTCAAGAAGAAGAAAACAAGTTTTTTTTTTTGATTGAAAATTGATTTCCCTTAGTACAGCCACGACCTGACATAAATAGATAGAGAAACTTGCTGCATGAGCAGCCTAGAAAGCATAAAAGATAAAGAAATAAATATTGTTGCTGCATGAGCAGCATAGAAACTATAAAACAGACAATGCAGTAAATGCAGGTGGTTGTGCATCTGGAAATGGTTGCAGCATTCCTAATTTTCGACCAAGGCTTTTCTTTCACTTCTCTTGTCCATTATTCTGATCAAACACAAGCCCAAATACCTTGTTTAATGGCCCAACACGTCCAGAAATCAACTAGTATTTTTTTCTCTGTCCAAAACTGCATGAATAAGCCCAATAAGAGCTCTCTTTGATATTACAGCATCTTCAATTCCTTCTTGTCTAATCCAAGCTTTCAAATCTTCATATTTGTTGCTGATCAGGATCACATCATCCTCTTCTCCTTGAGAAAGATTTGTCCTCAAATCTGACATTTCTTCAACTTCAGGAAACTGTTTTGGGGCAGTGATCCGCTCAGTAGATTCATCTCCATCATACACCCATTGTTTTCTTCCTACCTTCTTGAACTTAGTAACACCACGCCCATCTCTTACCTTATCAATAAGAGGATGGATTCCTTGAGCTCATGTTCCAACTTTCAACATCTTGAACTGAAGAGAACATACATCTTGAATCTGCAACTCGTTTTGATATTTCTTCTTGAAACAGAACTCCACAAGTTTATCTTCTTTGAATGACCAGAGAATCTGAAATCCTCTGCCTCTTTCAAACAACCAAGTTTGAGCTTTGCCTTCTATATTCCCAAATGCTGAATCTCCAAAAACAAAGTCCACAGCTTGTTTCTTCTCACAAATCTCAAAGTTGCAGAACTTGATTCCTTCTAAATAAGTTACTTGGAACTCATAACCATTCAGTGATTCACTAGGATTCTTTTTCACACGTCGGTTCTGGTTATGTTCTGGAACAACATCTCCATGGTGGCTTCTTTTCTTTCCTGCTGCATTTCCTCCTTAGAAACCACTTCCTCTTGCTGTGTTTCCTCAGGTTGCACACTCATCTCTTGCTGAACTTTCACCATAGTTGTAGGAAGCTCAACACCTTGAATCTGAGACACTTCTTCATGATCAGATTGCTGAACTTTCGCAGCTTCTTCTTTTTGTTCTTTGTGATCTGAACTCTTCTCAAGCTTTGTTCTTTTTCTGTCTAATCTCATCATCTCAAGCAGATTGGTGAATGACCATGGATCTGCCTCCTTTGTTCTGTCTTTTTTCACATCTATTGAACCAGAAACATGGGAAGAACGAGACGTCTTGCTGCTGCTGAGTTTTGGATTAAATCTCCTGGATGAACTTGATGGACTAAGATTTAGGCTCAAATCAAGCTGACCATAGCTTCTGGATACAAATCTTTTCTTCATGATCCTTTTTAATTCAGACCAAGAAGAAACTTGTGGTTCTCCATTGAATCTCCTGGTCTTAGAATCGTTATCCCACCAAGTGAGTGCATATCCATTAAAACCAGTGACTGCTAGTTGTACCTTCTTTTCCTTGGTGTAGTCTTGGCAACAAAAGACTAACTCCATCTCTTTTTCCCACTCTAGGTATGCATCTGAATCAATCTTCCCATAGAAGGATGGAATCTGGATTGATCTTTTCCTTTCTTGCAGCGACCCCCTTGTTGCTTTGCGCTCAGATTTTTCCTCCTGGTTTCTCTTGCTTTCAAAAGACATGTTATCCAGAAAACAAAAACGACCAGACATAGAACACTTCCCCTCCAGAGACTGCTCTGATACCACTTGAACTGATTCTCCCTAGGATAGATCTCTGGATGAATGGAACATATATGATAATCCTTGCAAACAGAGAATCAAAGACTCAATCTGCTTCAAGGCTTGTGGATTGATGTGGGACACAAGAGGGGTGACTCTTCTCCTGATACTCCTAGATACTCTGGTTCAGATATGACACACCAAATCAGAGAATCCTTGGTTTGCTGGATATTACACACCAGCACTTGAAAACTCCATTAGAGAACTCAAGAAGAAGAAAACAAGTTTTTTTTTTTGATTGAAAATTGATTTCCCTTAGTACAGCCACGACCTGACATAAATAGATAGAGAAACTTGCTGCATGAGCAGCCTAGAAAGCATAAAAGACAAAGAAATAATATTGTTGCTGCATGAGCAGCATAGAAACTATAAAACAGACAATGCAGTAAATGCAGGTGGTTGTGCATCTGGAAATGGTTGCAGCATTCCTAATTTTCGACCAAGGCTTTTCTTTCACTTCTCTTGTCCATTATTCTGATCAAACACAAGCCCAAATACCTTGTTTAATGGCCCAACACGTCCATAAATCAACTAGTATTTTTTTCTCTGTCCAAAACTGCATGAATAAGCCCAATAAGAGCTCTCTTTGATATTACAGCATCTTCAATTCCTTCTTGTCTAATCCAAGCTTTCAAATCTTCATATTTGTTGCTGATCAGGATCACATCAGATGTTTAATGTAGTTTTTCTATTTCTTATATTTTATATTTACTTATTATTTATTTTTGTTATATTTTATGTTTACTTATTATAATAATGTAATAAATGTTTAATGTAATATTTTTATTTCTTATATTGTTTATTTACTTATTATTTATTTTACTATACATTTTTCAGATAGATGTTTAATGTAGTTTTTCTATCTGTTATATTATATATTTACTTATGTAATATTACAAAGGATTTTTAATGTAATATTTTTTTCTTATATTGTATATTTACTTATTATTTATTTTAATATATATTTTTCATATATATTCGTAATTTAGTTTTCCAGTTTTATATTTCATATTTACTAATTTTTTATTTTTTCTTATTTTGTATATTTTTGTAACTTTTTTTATTTTGTATATTTAATATAACAAATGATAATAGTAAGATATATATTTAATGTAATATTTCTATTTTTATATTTATATTTACTTATTTTTTTTCTAAATCGTATATCTACTTATAAAAATATTCGGAAGTGATAACAATGTTCAGATAGATGTTTAATGTATTTTCCATTTCTTATATTGTGTATTTACTTATTATTTATCTGTCTTATACTGTATATTTAATTATTCTAATTTATTCTTTTATATCAAAGGGTAAAATTATGATAAATGTTTAATGTTGTATTTTTTGTTTCTTATATTGTATATTTACTTATTATTTATTTTACAAAGAAAATTCAGATAGATGTTTAATGCAATTTTTCTATTTCTGATATTGTATACTTATTTATTATTATTTTAATATTATGATAGATGTTTAATGTAATATTTTTATTTCTTATATTCTATAGTTTCTAATTACTAATTTCAGTATACATTTTTAGATAGATATTTAATTTAGTTTTTCGATCTCTGATATTGTGTATTTATTTTTGTTTATTTTTTTCTTATATTGTATTTTTTTTCTTTTCTATCAAATTATAATATTACATTAAATGTTTAAAGTGATATTTCTACTTTTATATTGCATATTTATTTCTTTTCTATATTAGTATAAATTTATAAGATAGGTGTTCAATGTAATATTTTTATTTCTTATGCTTTATTTTTACTTATTATATTTTATTATATTGATATTTACTCTTTTTGTAATAATGTCGCAAATAATTGTATATGTTTTTGTTATTTATTTTTATTATTTTCTTATATTATATATTTAGTGTTCATAATTATTTTTCTTTTATATCAAATTAAAATATTATGATAGATGTTTAATGTAGTATTTCTTTTTCTTATATGATATATTTATTTATTATCATTTTTTTCTTATATGGTATATTTATTCTGTTACATATTTTCCAATATATGTTTAAGGTAATACTTACAGTTATTATAGAGAAATTGGTTCCCATGCACACAACTTATAGTATATTTGCACTCCGTACACACAATTCCCCCAATTTTCTTCCCCCCAAATCTACCATTTTCCCCCCACTCTATGGTATCTGCATTGTTTTAGGCTATTCCCCTAATTCACTCTTTATTATATGGTATATTTACTTATTTTCTACTTTTCTTTTTATTGTATATTTATTTATTTTTTAGTTTTTATTTTTTTAATATCAGTGCCATGTGGCATCTTTCGGACGAAGTTTTTTCCGCTGATGTGGACGCTTTCTGGAGCCTCGAAAGGCTATTTAGTATAGATTTTCTAAAAGCTTTTTCAAGAGTTGATCGAATCAATGAATGAAAAGATGAGGCCAGGCCCAAAGCTCTTTTACTTAAGCTTCGATAATTATTAAGAGGCTTCAACATACTCGGGGGTCTTAAACAAGAAATAAACTGGCCCATTCCTTAGACGAAATAGGCACTGTCGGTTCAACGATTTCCCCCAATTTTCTCAATCGAAAAACCCTAAAAGTTCGTCGTTGGATCCATCTCTGATCTCTGGAAACGAAAAAAAAATGTCGGCTGTAGGAACATCGAAAGGGATCTTGGAGATAGCCAAGTTCGGGTTCTACGTCGCTGTACCGATCGGTCTTATGTATACATTCGCCAACAACAGCACCAATATCAAGAAATTCATGGGAAATGTAATCTCTCTCTTTTATTTGAATCATCCTGTTCGATTAGACTTGTAAAATTGATATGTTTCGCTTGATTGCTGCTTAGGAAAATCTTCATATTAGTGCTCAATGATTCTAAATTTGATGTGCAGCGTTCATATGTTGTGTACCCTGAAGAGGCACCTCGACCTCCTTCACCCGAAGAGCTACGAGAGATGGCGCGAGAGCTTGCCCGTAAGAAGAACATCCCCTGAATTTGAGGACAAGTTAATAAGGTAATGTATCTTGTTGGTTCTTGTAAGAAAAGAAATGGGATGTGTAGCTCAATAATGAGGGAAGAACATATCTTGTACTTTTACTATACACATCAATAATTTGAGAGACACGGATGATAACAGTAGTGCTTTCTTCCACATCTCTTGTTATGTAGAAGTTCCCGTTGATGCAATTTAGAGTCCATGAACATTCATCAATTATCTACTGTTCCCTTCTTTCTTGTATTTCCTGAGTGGGAAAATTCCATATTTCTCTGTATAAAATCCAATTTGAGAGATGGTGTATGGAGTTTGGCACTACTTCAATTTGATGTGAATCTCAGTCCCAATGTTTCAGTATCTTCTGAAACTAATGGAAACTCATTCTATATTTGTGCAACCGTCTAGCTTAAGAGACTGCGAGTAGATGTTATGCGGGAGATTCTTGAGTTTCTTGCAATGGTTCATTGACAGTGTGACTAACTTATCTAGATTAACAAGAGAAGAATGGAGCTCAACCAAGATTTCTCAATAACAAATATATAAACACTCTCGACTCTTTGCCTTAGATATAAACATAAGATTCAAGACATTTGTTTTGTGTAAGAGACGGATAACACCAGAAGAACAACAAACACATGGAAGTGTAGTATCTGACAACCGCTCCACAGTGTTTCAACTGAGCTATCAGATAGGTTGATCTCAACGTGATATATAGTCAGTCAACCACGCACACTTTGCTCCCTTCAACAGCGCGAGACTTTGCTCCCTATCACGAATTTTAAGAAATTTGAGACTGATCATTCTCTTAAACCTTGCAGCGTCAATTCAAAACCCTATTTCTCCAGCCATGTTGAGCAATATACTTTCAACCTTTATGTCTTTGTTTTACTAGGAAGATTACCATGATAGTCAGCACAAAGTTCATAGAGAAATTAAAGGTTTATGCCTGAAGTAAAGCTATAAACTTTCTTGTCTTACCATATTTTCAGTGAATAACCTTTTAACATCCAACCTTAACGTTCCATACGATTCTACGCTCCCATATTATTCATTTTCCTAAACAAATGATATCCTTAGCCATGTCTTGAAGTAAATTATGAACCCATAGCCTCGTATAATTGGACATACTAATCAGAGATTTTACAATAGAGTAGCCATGGTCCAGATTAAAACACGAAGGGTTGGATATATGCCCCGTCGAAACAACAAAAAATATAAAGAAAGACAATCTTTTCAAGATCATCCAGTACATCATAGCTTACTTTTAACTTCAGAGAACCGCCTAACACGACTGGGAGTTCCAAATCTTCATGTTTAGCATCCAACAATATGATTAACTTGTCGATTATGATCTGAAAAATATTTACTCAAATATGTTCATTTAAGGGGACTGGCAGCAGTGTCGTCCCAAAAAATATGGTGGCCTAAAGCAATTTTAAAATTGTGGCCTTCGTTAGATTTTTGCTGGTTTCTATAAGTTTTAAATTTAAATAAAATGATAAAAGAAACCAAATAAACCATAAAAACACTTATGTTAAACTGCAACACTATGTTTACAAAATAAAGTGGAAATATATTTAGTCATAGATGAAAATATTTTACAATGGAAAAATTAAAGAGATAGTAAAGATATAACCACCCAAGAATATGAACAAAAATAAAATTAAAAATTAAAAAAAAAAACAATACCAAGAGTGTAAAAAGAGAAACAAAAATATGAACTTTAAAGTCAAAAGAAGAAAATTAATTAAGTAAAAGTAAATCTCTAAGTCAATCAACCTTGAACACAATGATTTAAATCTTTGATGTCTAGTCTAATATGGAAACTATAATGTGGCCCTTAAGAACAAAATATTTGAATGTGACCTGAAGCTAATGCTTCACTTGCCTTATGACAGGGACGGGTCTGACTGGCAGATTACTCTTCAAAGAAAACCCGGACAAACATATCTGGACAAATATTATTTTGTATGATTTATTCACATCCACGTGTTTTTTTTGACATGTCAAATGGTCATTTATTAGGGCTTAATTGAGGTGACCGCAGCGGTTGCGGTTGCGAATGGTTGCGGTTTTAAATATTTTCTAGACATTTATATGGCTGTTCAGCAGTTAAAATTGGTTGGTAAACTACCAAATACAACAGCAGTTAAATAATAAATTAAACACTTTCTATAATTATAAAAGTATTAAAATCATAATAATTAATATAAATTTAAAAACCATACAATTTTTTTAATTATAGAATTTTTTTTTATTTTAAAGTTTTATAGTATGTATACAGTTACATTTTCTACTATTTGAAATTTAAATATTTATTGAATTTATAGATATATTAATTTATCGAGTTACTAATTGAACCAAAAAATTAATTTAGGACTATAAAATTATATTAATTTATAGAGCTTTTTAGTGCATATTAATTTATCGAATATAATTTATAGAGATTCTACTGTACATTAGGTTTGATTAAAGTTTATAAATTTCTATTTACAGAGTTTGATAAAAATTATATAGAAAACGTAAATAAAATTTAAAAATTCTACAAAAGAAATTATGCAAAAATGATTAATCATCTCAATAGTAGCAACTGTTTCTTTCCTTTTTGTAAATATAATTTTTGTAAAAAATGGTTTCTTACCTTTTTTTAAGCACAATTTTCGTTTTTACTATATAAATATTAATAAATTATTATTAATATTTATGTTACTTTGAAAAATAAAAATATGAAAGGAAAATAAATTATATAATTCGTATAAATTATCAAATACCTTTTAATCTCTATAATTTTATTTAACAATTCAGTTTTCTACATGTCACGCTCACCTTAACTTTTACGGTGGTTGATTACGATAATATCCTTAATGAATTAAAATATTACTATTAAGGGCTATTAATAAAAATTTTATGTTTCCTTTTTACTAAAAATAAATAATAAACGGGGGAAATTGTAAAATATATATAAAAGTATAACTTAACAAGATGTTTTTATTTTTGTTTAAATATAAAATAAAGGTGAATTTATTTTTATTATTCTTTATGTTTCATACGACCAAAATATTAAAATATAATGATTAAGATATTTTTGAAAAAGATGATAATATTTTTATTATAAATATTTTTTTGATATAATAATTTATAAGCAAATAATTTTAAACAACGTAAATGATTATTAAATATCCTGATTAAAATTATTATATCTTATGATTATTTAAATCCAAATAAATATTTAAAAGTTTGAGTCTTCAAAAAAGTAAATAATATTTCTTACGTATCAATATATTTTTGATTGAATCGTTCAAATTTTAATAACAAAATTTAACAACACTTCAATTTTTCAGTTTTTTTATGAAAATATCATATCAAATTATATATAAGCTTACAATATATATTTTTCATCATAAGATAAAAGTATAACTTAACAAGATTTTTTTTATTTTAGCTTAAATGTAACTAAAAATTATTATAACAATTGATTTAATCTAGTGTACTAAACTATGAATAACAACCCATTCTAAATATGAAAAAATAAAATCAAACAATTATTATGATTTAGTGTATAGTAGTTTTCAAAAAGTGTGTGTATCAGTTTTCCATGACAAAAAAAAATCAGTTTTCAGAATAGTACAAGTTATTTTCTTTTTAATGCAGCTTGGATTTCATATTTATTTTCCCTATTTTTTTCCTAAAACAAAATACTATTCCCATGTATACATAAATTTAAAAATATAAGAGGATGAAATGAACTACATAAAATCAATAAAATAATACTCCAATTTTAACCTATAAATAAAAAATAATTGCTTAACTTAAAATAAGAAATGCAATTTAGCATATTGAAAAAATATGAAACAAGAAAAAGTAGTATAGGCCAAATCACTTATCCAATTAAGATTGGAACATAATAATACACAATAAAATTTTGATATGCACATAAATTAAAGAATAATTTAAAATTATAAATAAGAATTGTTTTTATCAAATATGTTAATTTTATTATTAAGTAAATATTTGTAGCCGGACATTAGCACGGAAGAATCACCTAATAATAGTATATATATATATATATATACTATTTTTAATTCATTAAGAGTATATTTATAATTACCATTATAGTAATTAATGTGAGCCTAACACATAAGGAATTGAATTCTAAAATAATATTTTAGAGATATTTTCTTAGATAATTACAGAAAATAAACTGTGTGAGACTCGCCACCATGTATCATCAGCACTTATGGCAGAAGCCATCGCTGTCCGTCTTGCAGTAGTTACTGCAGTGTACTCAAACGCCGATCCCTGGCAGTTCTCTCTGATTCCCTCTCAGTCATCAAGTTATTGAAGACTGGTAGCACTCTTCAGCCTGAACTTTTCGGTATTATGTTTGATATCTACCACTACTTATCTTATTTTGATGTAATTTCCTTTACCTTTATTTCTAGAAACTTTAATGGAGAGGCTGATACAGTGGCTAAATCAGCTCTCTCTCTCTTCGTTTGTATTAAGCTCCCATATGGGAGTGTAAACCTTTTCTATGAAATGCAAGTATGTTTGATCAAAAAAAATTACAGAAAATAAACTAAGATTTATTTTCTTTATGTAAATTTTTACTGATTATCGTTTTATTCTTTTATAGTATTTTTAGAAAATCATCATATATCAAATTATTATAAATATTACAAAACATATGTACACACCTAAGACGAAAAACTGAACTAATGTGATAAATAAAATAATATGATTTGGTTTGATAAACGAAATTTATTTGGATGAGTCTTTCTTTTAAACTGATGACAAAAAAAAGAAATTTATTTTATGAATCTTAATAAAAAAATTAATAGTTCTACAAATATTTAGAAAATTTTATAAGTTTGGATAGATCTTTATATTTTTTTTAATTAGTTAATGTTTTGTAACCAAGTTGTTAGGATTGTGCAGCGAGAGCGGGACAGAGGATTTTTTTGAATCAGACGGTATCAAAGCGGAGAGCATGGATCCGGTGGATGGGAAGAGTTCAGCTACGATGGATAGAACCACCTAAAGATTAGAAAGAGAGACGCCTCCAACCATAGCCGGTCTTTGGTTTGTTGAGGCTACAAGCCAAACACAAAAAAGTATGTGGTTGGATAACCTTGAATCTTACTCTGCTTCTTGAAGATAGAGACATTAAATCACTGGACTAAAACAATTTCTTCTACAATTTTGTGGCGGATTATAGTTTTATTAACACTGAAGGCCCGGGCCAGAACCGGTTGTGCCTTCAAAATCTATACTATTATTTATAAAGTAATTTTTCGAAACGGAGCTCTAACGTTAAAAATTAGAGTGGTTGTATCGATAATACCCTTAATAAATAAAATACTAAATAAGTTAAAAATAAAAACAAAAATTAATATATTTGATTAGATAATTTATTTAAATGAGAAATACTAAAAATATATTTTAGAATAAAAATTAATTTCTATATATATTGTGTTGTTATATGAAAAATAATTTTACTAAAATGTAAATATATATAACTAAATATTAATCAAATAAAATTCTTAATTCTATATAATTCGAAAATAGTAATATTGGGTGACTTTTAATATTTATTTATATATAATGAATATAATGTACAAAGAATTTTTTTAGAAAATATATAATTAATATGTAAGAATTTACAAAAGAAAATAAAAATAATAATTTATCATTATTGTCTTATAATTTATAATACACATATTAATAAGTTTTTATAAAATATTTAGCCCGCATATGCGGACAAAACACCTAGTAATATAACATTTGTAAATTTTGTAAGAAGAATAAAATAAAGGGTTTGGTTTTAAAATAATATAAATCGGAAATATTAGTAATAAATATGAGTGAATGTTCGTATATCCATTCTGGTTCGATTTGGATCTATTTGAGTTGTGGGGTTAAAGATTTTTGCCTCATTCGAGTATTTAGAAATTTTTGGTTTGGGTTCAGTTCGGGTTTGAAAAACTTGTTTAAATTATTATAATTTTTTAAAATCTATATATAAAATTTAAATTTCTCAAAATCTAAAATAAAAATAATATATAACATATAGATTTGAATAATACATGCCAGAATATTTAAGCATAACAAAAATTGGTTTAACTTGAATATTTGTATGGAGAATCAATAGATATTTTAAGCATTTTTAGTGTTTTGGCTATTGATTGGCTATTTAGATATATATTCTGACTATTTCTATATATTTTAGAATTATTTTAGAAATCTTCAAAATATCTTATACATTTTTTATATTTTTGGATATATAATCTATAAATAGCTAATATATTCAGGTATATAAATTTGATTCAGATATATTTGGATATCCGAAATATTTCATTTCAGATCGGGTTCGATAATAGTTTTTTTAGAAACCAAAAGTTTCAACTCATTCAGATATTTAACCATTTTTGATTCAAACTCGTCACTACTTTTTTGGATCGCATTTGATTTGGTTTTTCGTTTCCGACCTTTTGCCCAACCGTAGTACTAATAAACTAAGATAACCATTTTAGAAGATTAACAAACAATAAAACTAAAAGAACTCACTGTGGATATATTTTAGGGTCCCTTATTGCTTAATGAATCAATAAAACCCAAAAAAATCACCAAGTTTACATTTTGCATTTTTCAAGTCAGCTCTACAGTCTATTTTACAACCCATGCAATTTCAAAGATTATTAAAATCATCTCGTGTAATTGTGAACAATCTTATTATCAAATAGACTTTTGCGGTCCCTTGTATAACTGAGTTATTATAGTAACTTTATTGCCAACACTTGGCATTTTAAACTTCAAGGTCATGATTTTTCAAGTATAAGATATTTTTTTCTTTATTTTGTGCATATAAGATATTACTAACATAAAAATGGAAGCAACAAAATATTTTAAATAAATACAACGTCAGGAAGGCCGGTGTAATCAACATTTTACCATTTCAAACTTCTGGATAATGAAAGCTACAATTTAACATGGCAACAATATAATAATTTAAACGGCAACCAACATAATACGACTTTCAGAGAACACGGTTGAATAAGTTTTACCAATTCAAATCTTAGATGACTAAAGATACAATGTTGGAGTTCTTTAGATTAAGGAATCAATGTAGCAGACATATACGTATGGACTTGTTCAACACCCAAACTCCATCTATAAATTGAACTCCTTTTCTCACAAGTTTCTCACATCTTCATTGGAACTAAAACCAAGAGATTAACAATAGCCTTATTTTCTTCAGAATAGACAAAATACACATACACTTGGCAATGAAGAGTCTCTCCTATATTGCAGTTCTATCTCTCTTGGCTTTGACACTTCCTTTGGCCATTGCTTCTGATCCAAGCCCCCTTCAAGATTTCTGCGTTGGCGTCAATACACCAGCAAGTGGATGTATGCATAATTTCTTAACTTCTTGAATATATTTTTATGCTACTTTTTTGCATGACTTATCTTCTCAAGCCATTTTCAGTGTTTGTGAATGGAAAGTTCTGCAAGGATCCAAGGATCGTTTCCGCAGATGACTTCTTTTCCTCAGTACTCAACAGACCTGGAAATGTAAATAACGCTGTTGGGTCCAATGTGACAACCGTCAATGTTAACAACCTTGGAGGATTGAACACCCTTGGAATCTCACTTGTTCGTATAGACTATGCACCCAACGGTCAGAATCCACCTCACACTCACCCACGTGCCACTGAGATCTTGATTGTCCAACAAGGAACCTTGCTTGTAGGGTTTGTCTCTTCCAACCAAGACGGAAACCGTCTTTTCGCCAAAACCCTCAATGTTGGTGATGTGTTTGTGTTTCCAGAAGGACTCATCCATTTCCAGTTCAACCTAGGACGAACTCCAGCGGTTGCAATCGCTGCCTTGAGCAGCCAGAACGCAGGTGTTATCACGATTGCTAACACAGTGTTTGGGTCTAACCCAGCTATAGACCCGAATGTTCTTGCTAGGGCATTCCAGATGGATGCCAATGTCGTCAGGGACTTACAAAACAGGTTCTAATAAAATAAGAAATGCCGTATGTAATGCTTACAAAATCAGTATGATGTATGATGTTGTTTGTTTGTTTTTATCTTAACTGAAATTTTTCAGTGAATAAATAATCTTGTGCCAAAGGTCAGGTGGCGTAGTTTATAACTTTATATTAGTACTGAGCATGTTGTGCCTAAGGTTCATGAGGCTTTAAACAACCAGAAACCAGTAAACATCACGAGAGCTTGGTGATGTTTGACATGTTGATTGAAAGCAAAGTAGAGGCTGGATCTATCTTCAGAATGGAAACTTTTTTCATTTTGTTGAGGCCTAACGAAGCTTGAGCAGCATTCGAGGGAGCAGGACGAAGCTGACTAGTTTGCCATTCAGGAGCCAGCGAAACAACCTTAGTCAATGTTTCCTCTTAGAGTATTTTGGTTATTTATTCGGATTGAGTTGGGGTTTAGTATGAGTATTTTTCTAGTTCGGACAAAACACATAACCTGAAATACCATAAACAAATCTCATTATATACTTCTGTCGGATTCAATTCGGTTTGGATTCATTTTTATCAGACCGAATTTAACTTGGATTTTTGTATTTGTTTTATTTGACCACCCCTAATATATAACATAAAAATACTGATTTCATCTCATATAAATCAAACTCCAACGATTTTGTGTTTTTCTATAAATCAAACTCAACGATTTATGAAAATCAAGTATACATAATTAAGTTACTAAACAACATTAGTTGAACGAATCGTTTAAATTTAGACAATATATTAATTAGGGTGAGTTAATATAAATTACAGATCCAATTTGCTAATATCACACGGTAAACTAAGATTAGGTCCAAACTGTATTTCTGCTTTAGTAATATTGATGGTAGACGTAATTCAAAAATAAATGTTATTTCTGCTAAACAACATGCAAGGGTACGGTAAGTAACAATGAATGTTTCTGCTTAGTAAGACAGATATAACATACATGTAAAAAAAATATAAACACTGATAAATAATTTATTGTTCTTTATAAATAATTTATTATACTTTATAAATCTTATATATCTCTTATAAATGAATCTTTATATAAATATATATTTTTGTAAATAGTTTTATGAATCTTTATAAAGATTTATAATACTTTTATAAATCTTTGCAAATTGTCTTTAGTTACAGTTTTGTAACATCTATAATTAATTTATCGGTTGTTAGGAGTGAGCCGCGGGAGTGGGAGAGGTGAAACTTTGAGGCAGACGGTATTAAAGACGGAAAGCATAGATCCGGTGGATGTGAAGGGTGCTACGATGGATGGAACACCACCCGAAGATTAGAGAAAGAGACCCCTCCAACGTAATATAATATTTGTTTAGAAGTTTTGTAAGAAAAAGAATCAAATAAACGGGTTGGTTATAAAATTTTATAAGCAAAATTATTAGTAATAAACTAAAAGTATAACATTTTAATAAGATTAATTATCAATAAAATTAAAAAGAACTCATTGTGGAGATGAATTATGTCCCCTTGTTGCTTCACGACGCAATAAAACCAAAACAACAAAAAAATCACCAAGCTCACATTTGACATTTTCAACTCATCTCTACAACGCATGCAATGTGAAAGATTATAAAAATCGTCACGTTTAATTGTGAACAATCTTATTATCAAATAGACCTTTGCCGTCGTTTGTATAACTGAGTTATTAGAATAACTCTATTGTTGCCAACACTTGCCATTTTAAACTTCAAGTACATGATCTTTTCAACTAGAGATATAATTTTCTTTACATTGAGCATCTAAGATATTACTAACATAAACATGGTAGCAAGAAAATGTTTTATATAACTCCCAACATAATACAACTTCAGGGATGCCGGTGGAATCAACATTTTGATTTTACCATTTCAAATTTCTAGATAATGAAAAAAATACAATTTAACATGGTAACAATATAATAAGTTAAACGGCAACCAGCACAATACGACTTTCAGAGAACACGGTTGAATTAGTTTTACCAATTCAAATCTTAGATGATTAAAGCTACACTATTGGAGTTCTTTAGATTAAGGAATCATTGTAGTAGATATATACGTATGGACTTGTTCAACACCAAAAACCTTCTATAAACTGAACTCCTTTTCTCACAAGTTTATCACAGCTTCACTGGAACCAAAACCAAGAGATAATCAATAATTCTTATTTTCTTCAGCTGCACTTGGCAATGAAGAGTCTCTCCTATTTTGCAGTTTTATCTCTCTTGGCTTTGATACTTCCTTTGGCCATTGCTTCTGATCCAAGCCCCCTTCAAGATTTCTGCGTTGGCGTCAATACACCAGCAAGTGGATGTATGCATGATATCTTAACTTCTTGACAATATTTTATGCTACTTTTTGTATTACTTATCTTCTTAAACCATTTTCAGTGTTTGTGAATGGAAAGTTCTGCAAGGATCCAAGGATCGTTTCCGCAGATGACTTCTTTTCCTCAGTACTCAACAGACCTGGAAATGTAAATAACGCTGTTGGGTCCAATGTGACAACCGTCAATGTTAACAACCTTGGAGGATTGAACACCCTTGGAATCTCACTTGTTCGTATAGACTATGCACCCAACGGTCAGAATCCACCTCACACTCACCCACGTGCCACTGAGATCTTGATTGTCCAACAAGGAACCTTGCTTGTAGGGTTTGTCTCTTCCAACCAAGACGGAAACCGTCTTTTCGCCAAAACCCTCAATGTTGGTGATGTATTTGTGTTTCCAGAAGGACTCATCCATTTCCAGTTCAACCTAGGACGAACTCCAGCGGTTGCAATCGCTGCCTTGAGCAGCCAAAACGCAGGTGTTATCACGATTGCTAACACAGTGTTTGGGTCTAACCCAGCTATAGACCCGAATGTTCTTGCAAGGGCATTCCAGATGGATGCCAATGTCGTCAGGGACTTACAAAATAGGTTCTAATAAAATAAGAAATGTCGTACTTGGAATTACTTTATATTACGTTGTTCTTCAGAATAATGATTACAAAATAAAAATGATGTATGGTGTTGTTTGTTTGTTTGTATCTTTTTTTTTGAACAGCTGATTGTTTGTATCTTAACTGAAGTTTTTCAGTGAATAATTAATTAATGTTGTGCAGTTACAGGTCAGGTATAGTTTATAACTTTATATTAGTACTAGGCATGTTGTGCCTAAGTTGCATGGGGCTCTAAATAAACAGTAAAGTAATGATATGTCTTCTGAAACTAATATAATTATGATTTGTAAATTTATATAAATAGATACAAAATACAATAGATTTGTAAAAATCTTTTCTTATCAATATAGAAACTTAGACCAGTAAAACAAAAGAAACAAAAACACAAACCAAAAAAAAAAATACATTGGAAATAAATAATAAAACTTCAAAAAATTAGTAAATGCTAGAATATGTAAGAAGTTATAGAAATATAATAAAATAGAATTATTTATAGAAAATGCATTGTTTTCGCTTATAATTATTTGGTTACCACTTTGTATATGTAAAACCTTTTTAAAAAATATGTAATCCGCATACGTACTTTTGTCTGGGTTAATGATGAATATGTCTCAAATCTTATTTAGAAATGAATGTAAGAATCATGAGCCATTTGTATGGGTCAATGATTAATATGACTAGAATTGAGTTATAAATGAACATAGGAATCATGAGAAAAATCTAAGACAAAAATCAACATTCACTAAATGTTTTCATTTTTCTTCTTTATCTTTTCCATTTTTCATATCTAACACATGACAAAACTAAAAGACACATTGCAAAAAGTCACATCTGTTCATTTAAAGAATTGCAAAAATTAGACTTCCATAATTATTAGTTAACTAAATTGGTATATGACCAAACCATAGATAATGACTTCACCAATAATATTTCCAAAATTATATTGATTTGTATTGACATTTTGTGGTTCTTACCATGATAAATATACCGAATGATAACAACATTTTTGTTAAATTTAATTTGTGAAAATTGGTTTGTTAAAGAGTAGAAATTGACGAACTGATGCGTTAGCTAAGCGTGTAATGGAATTGGTTTGTCAATTTCTACTCTACTCTTAGCTATATAAGCGTTCAATTCTACTCTTAGCTAATAACCTTTCAGCTCTCAATTTCTACTCTTAGCTAAAAACCTTCAGTTCGTCAATTTCTACTCTTTAACAAACCAATCAGCTAAGAGTAGAAATTGACATACCTTTAAGTATTTATTTAGATTTTATAAAATAATAAATATAAATAAAAGCAAATCAAAATAACATACGCAAAAACCTATGCAGTTTTGAAGATGAAAAAAAATAAGTTTTAGATTTTTTTTAATAATTTTATTATTTATAATTCTAAAAAATGTGAAAATTAGTTGTTTAACATACATATCTGCTCAATTTATATATGATGATACGATAATTGAAACCTCCTCAATAATGGATAACAATGGAACTTTCTCATGTTTATGTATGTCAATTTTCCAAAGATTTTTAATGATCTTTAAATAATTTAAACAATGAATTTCTGTATGTCTTATTTTATTTATGATTTTTCTGATTTTTTTTCTTTTGTTATTTTATAGTTTTGATTTAACAATGTCCACACTTTTTACATAGAAGACTAACTGTTGCAATGATTAACAAGTTAAATGGCTAATACCAAAAATTGCAATGGCCCATTATCAAAATGTAAAATTACAAACAATTACAATGGTTTATCACCAAGAATTGTAGTCACCAAAGGTTACTATATTTGAATGTATCATCAAAATATTTCACTATAAAAACATACATTTATAGGATTTAAAGATACACCATGCTGAAAAGATGCGTTCTTAAATAGCTTTTTATACTAATAAATTTTAAGATGCAAAGAAACATCCTTTAACATTTTTTTTTGGATTCCTATTATCAGTAAATAAGATACTTGTTTAATTTTTTGGTATCGAATCCAGAATTTAAGAAGTAAACGTTGTTCTGTTTTTTTTTTCATAACACCTATATAAAATAGTATTGAAATCGAATTTGAATCTTTTAAATTGTAAATCTTTTAGTCTTTTAGGATCACGTGAATCTCATTCTATTCTCACTCAAAAATAAATTTTGGATTAAAAAATGAGTATTTTCATGTGATATACAAGAAAAACTCTTAGGTAAATGCTGTTTGTACCCTTATATTGTAGCTATTGTATTTTCTATTATCTGTCATATTTATGTACTAAATTAATTTCTCACTGTCATTCTTTTCCTCTCCAGTTCTTTATCCTGAAAAATAAAGAGAACACAAAAGTTAACATTTTAAGAGTCGAAGTTAAGAGACGTAACTGATTTTTGAACTAAGCACAAGATTTTTTCAATTTTAGAATCTCTGATTTTGAGAGAAGTCGGATCAAAATCCGACTTCCAACAGCTGTTATCATGATGACAATGTGCCGATATACCGTATATGTCCACGGCGGAGTGACTGCGCCAGATCACCGAGTTATTTGGCTGGAAATTTGGGTTTATATGATTGAGTTTAGGGTTTAGTTTTATTAAGAGTTTAGTTTGTGGTTCTCAATATATGTAAGATATATATATATATATATATATATATATATATATATATATATATATATATATATATATATATATATATATATATATATATATATATATATATATATATATATATATATATATATATATGTGGATACATTTATCGAATTAACTGGTAATACAAAAAAGTATCTGATATTAATAAATTTTATCTGGATAATATGAAAATATTTGCCAAGTGCCATTCCAATCCAATTCTCTGATTTGGCGACATGTATTTGAAGTTGAAAAGATCAGATACAAACAAAATATAGAGAAAGTGAAAAAACCCACTAACTTAGATGTAGAACAAATATGTTGGCTTATGTGGGTTGTGCGGCGAACCACTTTTCCCAAATATGTGGCGCAGCGGCGACAAAGTGTTGAGTTCCGGCGATGAACAAATGTTGCTGAAGGAGAGGGTTGACGTTTTAGATTCAGATCTGAAGATCCGGCTTTCTCCTTCAGGCATCTACAGATCTGTGCGACAAAGCAATGCGTTGTAGTGGAAGTTCATCTTCCAGCGACGGTCGAGTGGCTTTGCTTGGTGTGATGCAATTGGACTTCGATTCGGATTTTTTTTAGGCTTCGTCGTTGTATAATCTCGTGAAGTCTTCAACGGTTGATGTTGGTGATATTAGTGAGACGAAGCTTTGGTCGGCCAGTTGTAATTAAATAACTTTGAAACAATGCTATATACAAACAATGTTTATATATACTATAAATACTTGTTCGAGGATTAGTTTGGAATTTCACCTGACTAGCTTGTATCCACTTACCTAATAAAGAGACATTGTAGCCATTTACCTAATTTCTGCATTTTCAGCTGAATGGTTTTTAAAAAATGGTTTTGTGATAATATATTTTTACTCTATAATAGAGTAAAAGAATGGATTTACTATGATAATAGCTTATTTTTTATTTGTTTATCACTCTATTTGAATCTAATAAATTTTGGAGGACAAAAATCTTCCTTTATCATTTGTTGTGTATTTTTATAATTTATATATTGGTTTTAAATTGTATGGAGATTGAAACTTTACCTGCTCTATTTTTATTGGTGCATTACTTTTCCTATAGATCGATCCGGAAGTAAAGTTGAGCTTTCCCCGGGGACTCGAATTTCATTTTTTTGATATGCCCCCACCACTGTTAAGCTAAATCAAAGGTATGATTTCTCAGTACGCCTTTCTTTTCACTGTTTCCATCATCCCCAAAGTTAGAGAACAATTTTGAATCCTTAATTACCCAAAGAGAAATTTATACTAGAAGTCACTTTTATACTTATTAATATCAGAATAAGTCACTTCTTTCTACTAGAGCACTTTTTCTTAAAGAACACTTGCATTCTAACATTTTCAGTTCAGTTCTAACCATAATATCCCAACTAAACCTTTAAAGAACATATGAGTAATAACATCTCTATTCTCTCTCTCTCTTTGATTTTACTCATTTCTTTTCTCTTTCTCAGTTCTCACAAACCACGTGCCATTTCATGTTCTCCAATAGCTTCAAATCTATGTCCATGAACAAGTTACGAAATTGTGTTAAAAAAAAGAACAAGTTACGAAATTGTGTTCAAACCCATCAGTGAGTTTGATTTGCAGGGGAGAAAACCCAAGAAAATACGGTATGAGCAAATTGTTAATGAGGGCTTGAGCTTTAACGAATTTAAATTCTGGATGATTCTTTCGGTGTTAGAAATGGGTCTGGGTGTACAGTCGGAGAGCTCCAGTTTGACTCCTCCTCTCCGTGCTCAGCTCCTCTGTCCGAGCTCTCCGTCGCATCTCTCAACATCAGCTTCTCCATGTCTCAAGCCCACGACCTCTCCATCTTCGAGTCGTTTCTCAGCATTCGCCGTCGTAGCCGACTCGCCATTGTCGTCAAAGAGATCCAGCGAGAAGTGGATCTGCAATGGAGGAGTATCACCTTTTTGCACCTTTGGTCCTCCAGTTTCCTGATTCTTTTACAATATGCCCTAAACTTCCAATCTGATCAAATTGCTTCAGACATTTACCCCAATACTTTTAAAGTTTACAGTTTGTCAAATAAATTCAATATATTAATTTAATCATACCTAAAACGACCAAGATAAATTAATTCAGAGCATTAAAATCATAAATTAAATCAGGTCACTCAAAATAATATTTTAGAAATTATACTAAGAGCAATAAAATCATTAGATATCATAACTTGAGCAATGTATAAACATATTAATGGACATGTGATTTTTTCGTAGAACCTGGTACATATGGACAATGATATATATACATGTACGCATGACAATATTTTAACTATGAAATATATGTGTACAATATTTAATGTTACAATCTGGCATTTCCGTTTATTTTCATAAATGATCTGTCGGTTTTTGACCATAAGTAACATAGATAATACATATTAATATGTAAACCAAATATATATTGAACTAGAGTAAATACATAGGGTAAACAGAGGTAACACATAAATATATGGATTACGTATTAATATACATCGGTGTACATTTAAATCGTTGCACAAGTGAACAATGATATTTATGTGTACATTCAAATGTTATTTAAATGTACAAATGTTATTTATGTTCACATGCGTCCATTGTATGCATGTACACATACATGTATGTATGACCAATCCTAAATTTCAATTCCATTTTCTATCTATTTTTTGATAATATATTTACATCTTCTTCAACTTCAACCTGGTTTTACATTTTGTGAGTATCAAAACTATGTCATATATTATTTACAAATCATAAATTTGTTCCTACATTTGTAATTAGAAATAATATACATATGGACATTTGGAAACATAGTGAAATCTTTTTTAATTGATTCTGTATCATATTTTAGTAATCTAAATCATTATGGATTTAATATTGCATTTTCATAAATATTTACATTATTGGGGTTTAGAGTGCTCAATCTAAAAGTTAGGCTAAATTTGAGGATAAATATGAACGTTTAGAGAGTTTAGCACCAAACTAGAAAAAATCTAAAAGTATAGGGACCTAAGATGAAAAAGCTACAAGGACCTAAGATGTAAAAATGTTAAAAGTTGGACACAACTCCCTAAATCTATGAAACCAGATCGACAGTTCGCCGGTGGGCTCGCTGAAATGACGATAGTGGTAAGAATTAATCAGAGGACAGCAGGATGAGGCATCACAGTGGTGGATCGAGCTTGCCACATCTCGATGGAGGTTTACTTGACGAGCAACAGAAATGAAGTCGGCTGCGGCGGAGGTGGTAATGTTTACTCAATGAGCACCAAATCCGCTTCTTGTTGTCTGTTGGAGAAGAAAGAGATTGCAATGGAGGTGGTCTAGTGTTATTGGCCGAAGACGGTAGTGAATCAAGCTCGTCACGTTCACCATATTTAGAGAAGAAGATGAACTAGATTATTTTGAGAAAGCTAAGATTTTTTTTTAAATAATTAAAAATTAAATAAGAAGTAAAAAACAAACTAGATTATTCTGCTAGTTACACATAGTTGGAAAAAAATGTCTCAAGAGCAACAAGTAACCTGTCATGTAATGAAAAGTCATAAAGTGACATGCAATGTAAATCTCTCTTACCCAAATCCGGTTCAGGATCTATTGATAAAAACATAACCTGGGTTCAAATCAAAACCGGATCTTTAGTGCTTTTCTTTAAACAAATCAATCTCAATTCTTGCCGTGATCAAAAGGAAAAGAAAGATTCAGTTATGTTTTTTTTTTTGTTATTACATGAAACCAGAGAGAGATGGGAGTATTCGCGTCGAGGTTTTGGTTCATGATGTTCCCTGCAAAGGAGTACAAGATCGTCGTTGTCGGTTTGGACAACGCGGGAAAAACGATGACGCTTTATAAACTTCACTTGGGTGAAGTTGTCACTACTCATCCTACGGTCGGAAGTAACGTCGAGGAGCTCATTTACAAGAACATCCGCTTCGAGGTTTTCTTTAATTTGTTTTTCAAGAAGTTCTTCTTCGGACATAGGTTTGGATTCTTACGTAAATTCCATTGTCTCTAGGTTTGGGATCTTGGTGGGCAAGATAGGTTAAGAACATCATGGGCAACGTACTACAGAAGAACCAACGCTGTGATCGTGGTTATAGATAGCACAGACAGAGCCAGGATCTCTCTCATGAAAGATGAGCTGTTTGGATTACTTGGGCATGAGGATCTTCAGAACTCGGTGGTACTCGTGTTTGCTAACAAACAGGACTTGAAAGAGGCTATGAGCCCAACTGAAATCACTGATGCGCTTAACCTTCATAGTATCAAGAACCATGATTGGCACATTCAAGCAAGCTGTGCAGTTACTGGTGAGGGGTTGCATGATGGGCTTGGTTGGATTGCTCAGAAAGTTACTGATAAAGCTCCAAAGTAAAAGAGGAAATGTCAGAGAATGGATCACATAATCTTCCCATTTTCTCTTTTTTTTAACAATTTATTGATTCTACTCTTGATGTGTATGAGATTCACCTATTTGGTTTACTGTAGTTGAATTGAGATTCGCCTATTCAGGTTGATTGGTTACGTGTTATCACCAATTCAATTTCAGTGGTGTCACGTCCAGAGCTAAAAACAAAGTAATCATACAGTTTGGAATGAGTTTTTGCACATGGCAACAAGAAAACGATGTGGCACAGTCACGTCATGAGTTTTTATCATACATACAAAGGTATTTGACGTCCGACCATACTTTTTCTTTAGAAAATTGGATATTGATATTTCGTTGTAAAAAGTTGAATCGGTAATATTCGTATCGTTTTTAGATTTTTGTTGGTCCCCTGTTGGTTTGCTACCTCTTATTGTGTTTTATGAACTTATAATGCAGAAGATAGGGTCAATTTAAGCGTAACTAACAATGCAACATACATGCATTGTACTTATTGTTGGAAGACCAGATTCAATGAAAGTCTCTTCTCAAAATCTTTCCTGGCAATAGATGTTCTGATTACAATCTTTTGGCAGTAGTTGTTCATATTGGTTTTCTTAAAACACTCATATCGTTTAAATCATTTTTAATTAAAACTATTTTTTTGAAATAATAATATTTGCAACTAAAAGCAGATAGTGGCTTATACGAAGAACTATAAGTTTTTTTAAACATAAGCGTTAATAATCAGTTTCATAATATCGTCTCCAAAAAAATTAATATGTAATTTGATATTTTACTCGATGCTAAAAATAATACTTTGTTTACTTTTCAACTAAATTTCTCAGATTTTCTTTTCCGCTAAAGGGTTTCCTAATTTTGAAAACCAAAATCTTGTCTCATTCGAAAATAATTTTTCATACAAAACGGCATGGCTCAGTGTACGACTTCCATTGCGTTTTGTCTCCCAGTTATCTAACCTTACAGCTGTCGATACCACTACGCATTATATATACGTCCGCATATACAGCCTTTTTCAGTAGTTTTTTTTCTGTATTTTGATGACATTTGAATTTTGTTGATCACTCAAAGACCCATTGACAAAAGAATATTAATAATATGATAGGAAATCTAACCATATGAAAAATAAGTTATTTGCTCTATTCTCCCGAAATCTTTTGTTCATTTGAAGCCTCAGGTATAAATCATCTTTGAATCAAACTCTAGTCATCTACCCAATTGATCTTGGTCGTGGATTCCCCTTTGTCATGTGTTTTTTGGTAATGTATACACAAAACGAAACAAAAGTGCAGTGGAGTAAACTTAGACCAACCAATGAGAGTTGAAGTTTGGAGACTCTTATTACGAGCTTGGTAAATCTAATCACTTAGACAACACATCCGAGTGGTTTTAGCCGTTAGACGGACATTTAGACAGTTAAACGGTCGAGTTTTAGAACGATACATTAAGTCATTACTAATGGCGATTATGTATAATTTAAATTTAACTCGAGAACCGCAACAATTATTATATGCTATGGGGTCATGTGACTAGAATTAAAATTTTCAGTTCGAGAATAAAAAACTTCCCTTTTAACTTAAATAATTTAAGAAAGGCGCGCTTACATATTGCAAAAGTACCATGAGTCCAAAGTAGGAAGTTCTTGTCACGACTCTACAAATAGACCATAAATCAGAGATTCATCAACTACTTCAAAAACCTTGAGCTCTCTCTCTCTCTATTCTCTTCTCTCTCAGGACCCCAGAAACAATGGAAGAGACAGCACTGACAAACGATCAGATTATCGAGTTCAAAGAGGTTATTTGTCTCATCGACAAAGACGGCGACGGTTCTCTCTTTTCCTTTCGAAATGATAATATGTATAAAATTAAGAAAAGTGATATGTGTGGTGACATATATATATATATATATTGTTGCTTTGGAATCCAGTAACAGGTCGTATAACGGTAGAGGAACTTTTAACAGTGATTAGTTCGTTGGATCAGAATCCAACAGAACAAGAACTTCAAGATATCATCACTGAGATCGACGCCGATGGTAATGCCACCATTGAATTTGCTGAGTTTCTTAACCTCATGACCAACAAACTTCAGGTTCCTCCTCTCTCGTGGTCTTTTTTCTTTTCTTTTTTTTGAGCAACCCTCTCTCGTGGTCTCTCTCTCTCCATACTGTATTACATTCATGCTTAATTAGTTTGATACGAAATATATACCACCATTTCCCAATTAATTACATCAAGTAAAAGATTTTTGCAGATATCATTTATGACTTGTTGTGAAAAATGAGCTGTCTCATTAATTCTGCCTCTGTCTTATATTTCTTGAGCATAGTCGGAAAAATTATTCTCTTCTTTTTTCTTTTGACTAATCTTGGATAACAAGTATTTAATCATCTTTTTATGCTTTTAATTGTGTGTTTTATTTGGTCAAGCAATTTACTTATATTTTTTTTATAAGAAAGAGGACTTTCACCTTTTCTCTGTTAACAAATCTCATTTGTAAAAAAAAACATTTGTTATACTCTAAATAAAGACAATAATATATTCTTATAACATCTACTATTTGTTAATTTGTTGTCGTGATTTGATGGTTATAGGATAATGATGCAGAAGAAGAGCTGAAAGAAGTATTCAAAGTCTTTGACAAAGACCAAAATGGCTACATCTCTGCCAGTGAGGTCCGTGATTTTTTTTAAAAATCTCATTTTTTTAATAGTTTTAATTTGGGGCAATTTAATTTGAGTTCGTTTTTTACAAACTTAATTTGAGTTTTTTATGTCTCTTTTCTCTCTATATAAGTGCGTATGTATCGTAAGATATAAGCTTGACTTATTAATAATACAATATAAACAAAGTAGTTCCATGCACTGGATTACGTTTTGTACAACGTTCTTCAATAATAGCATGTACGGTCTTAACTCTGTTGTTATTTGTTATAAATGTTTTAAAGCCACAATTATTTAGATTTTCTGTTTACTAAATCCTTATTCCGTTTTTGTCAAATTTAATTAGGGTTCATGAACCAGTTTCATAAATGTTTTCTCTGCTTAAGTGGTACATCCTTCATATCGCTAAGTTGTCAAATCCAGGCTGAACATTATAACTATGAGTATATATTACGTTCATTGGCCCACTTGATCAATTAATTCTGCATTAACTAGATAGATGATAAGCCAGCTAAACACACTTAGAAATATTTTGAATTAATGACAAAAATCAGACAATAGCGCCAGGCGATCTTCCAATTTAAAGAGGAGAGATCACATACTTGTCTCATTTATATTCTAAACATTATTCCGTCGTGAAGGCTTAGAGCTAGCTGGCATTGTGAATCTTTGGAGAAGAACGAGGAGTGACGAGAAAAAAAAACAATTAGTAGAAAATAAGTTAGGAGTGAAATGCGTTTGATATTGGTTTATTGGACAGGTTGGCACATGTTTCACCTAGTTTAATTAAATACTAGGTGATAACCCGCATCCTGCGCAGAGTGAGAAAATTTTAAAAAACTATAAATTTGAAATTATAGATATTATAAAATTAGGAGCATATAAAAAATTAGAAAAAATTAAAGTTGTATGAAATTTGTGGTTAACTAACAAATTAGACAAGTTTTTTTTAAGTTGTTAAAGTATTAGTTTTTAGTCATATAGGCGGTGGAAAAAAAATAAAAAAGAACCATAAGAATAAACAACATCTAATATAAAATAAAGTATGAATTTATAAAACAAAACAAAAACAATAAATGTATAAAATCCTCCAATAACATAATATAATAAAAACAAAATTAAAGTAGAAAAAAACATCTGCGGTGAATAATATCTTCAAAAACTCCATGATATAATAGGGGCTGGAAACTTATGTAGTGGTATAGTGCTTTTGAGAAGAAAAAAATTGTGAAGTCAATATGATAGTTTGTATCTCCTATTTATACATGCAATGGTATCTAGTTTGGAGTAATCTCCACGCAAATTAAAAATTCCACCAGATGTCGAATTATTAAATGCAGTTCGTAAATATTTGAGTAATAAGCGCAAGTAATAAGTTTTGAGTAATATCAATCTCATATTTAAAAGTGATTGACAATACAATAGGAAACACATTTTGGCATCTAGAAAATCTTGATTTAAATCAGCTATAAATTGGTGATTGATATAAGAGTTGATCCCTTATACATGCAATGGTAATTATATAAACTAATAAATTTCAAAACTATTTATGTAAAATATTTATTATTTTTCCTATCTTGATTTGAATTGTGTGTATAACTTAACAAAATTTATATGAAAATGTATCTAGAATTATAATTTTACATAAATAAATTAATAAGTATAATCTAAAAATCTAAATTTTATGTTTAACTTAATCAAATTTATATTAAAGTATTGGTATGAAATTAATAAAATCTACAATATAAATTAAAGTTATTTAAATATAATATAAATTTTAAAATTTATTACTGCAGGCAAACACTTAATAGACCCGTAAATTTGAAAATTTGATTCAATCTTGCACTAATTACATCAGTTACATCAATCTTGCACTTAATAGACCCGTTTGAAACTTATAATCTGTCTTTTAAACCTGATATGATTACATGTAGTTAAGATTGTGTGATTGTTCATCTAAAAAAGTTTCCAATAATAAGTATGTATTCATAGCAAAATCAATCATAATGGCATGATTGAAGGCAAATTTTTGGTGTAGCCTCATAATAACATCTCAACATTCTTTTGTCATAATATGAATTTAACAATCAAATAATAGCACGAACAATATAATAGCATGAACCAAATTATAATAAAGTTATATAGTGATCAAGCATGAAGCATACATAGCATTTTAAATTTGTAGCATTTTAATATTTACGGTTTTGTTTTTAGCTCAGAACGACAAAATTCATTCATATTTGGTTAATTAGTTGCAAAAGAAAAAAATATATATTTCTAAAAACATGCAAAATAAAGTGTCCACAGATACCATTATGGTAGACATCAAACGAAACGACGTATTTATGGAAACTGTGGTAAAACGACTTCATAACGTAAAACGTTAGATTGACAATTGAATGACATGTTTAAAGTATCGTAATATCATGTCTTATAACAAAATGTTGACATATTTGACAATGGCAATACAATGTAATTTATCTAACAATCAAAGGGTTTTTGCAAAATATGGTTGAGAGTTATTGTGGGAGTGACACTTAGGAAATGGCAATATGTAATTAACACATGAACTCAAGGTTATTGTTTATGAGTGCTTTTAAAATAATATATAGGGGATATATACATTCCTTCACATCCTCAAAAGTTGCATTAGTGCGTAGAAAGTCATATATGCACATTTTGGCATGTACACATAAAATGTATATACAATTTATTAATAGCATTTTGATTTACATCCGGGTTCGGGTTGGTTTGTTCATGTCTAAAAAAACTTTAACCGAAGTCAACTGAAATTAGTTTGGTTCGGTTTATGTTTGGTTTGATTAGGTTTGAGATTAGGTTGTACACGTTCAGTTTAATTTGGTTTTGATAGTACAATAGAATCTCTATAAATTAATACTCGTTAAATTAATAATCTCTATAAATTTATAAATTTTATCGGTTTCAAGTTGGGCCGGTGTTAAATATAACACAAATCGATAAAATAATAAGATAATAATATTTTTGAAACTTCTATGTAAATATATAGTCCCATTAAAATCATAAATTAATAATCTATCTATATATATTTTTTATATAAGTACAAGCTAAATATTATATTGTTGGTTTTATATTCACAATAAAATTTTTTTTATTTTTCTAAGCATTTCACTATATTTGATAATAGTTAGTAAAATTATACAGAATATCACTTAAAAATTCTATGAAACATAAGAATATACACAAAATAAAATAATAAAAAATAGGAAAGTCAAATTTCTAAAATTTAAATAATGTACATATGGTAAAATATTTTTTTATACATAAAAATATTTAAAAATAGAAAAAATCTAAATAAGGAAATGTTTGTAAATTAATATCTCTATAAATTAATAAAATTTCAAAGTCCCAACATTATTAATTTATAGAGGTTTTACTGTATTTGTTCAGTTCAACCGAATTAGTTTTTAGTTTTGTTCTAGTTCGGTTACTGAAATATAGTTTATGAAACATAAAATAAATTATCATTTGAAATTAAATTATTGTTTTTTCATATTAAAAAAATCAAGCATCACAATAAAAATATATAAGATGCAATCCAATAATTCCATATTATTATCTTCGAATCTAATATAAATATTATATGTGTTTTTCAGTTTTGAGATTCATATTTTTTTTATTTGATTGTCAGTTGTGTTTCTTTTATTCTTTTATAAGTAAAATTTATAAAATTATATTTAGTTGGTTAGGTTAGATTGTTGAATATCTTAAAACTTAATATTTTTTAATATTTTCAATTAAATTAATTAAATAAATACTTCGGTTTTCTTGATTTGGTTTTGGTTTGGTTTAAAAATGAACCAAAAGAAACCATTTGGATCAATAAAACCTTTAACCAAATGGTTTAAACATATATTTTAGTTTGGTTTGTTTGTTTGAAATCGGCTGGTTCTGTTGATTTGGTTTGTTGGGTTTTTTTGCTCACCCTAATTTTATATAGGATTAGAACTTGAGCCAGGGGCTTTCTAATTGTGCATTTAAAATGCATGACTCATGCCTAACAATAATTTCAATTCGAGATTATTTTCTCAAACAAATCTCTCATGAAGACTAAATCACAATTAATAAAGCTTGAGTTCTTGCAGCTATATTCTGAGTATTAATATTCTTGCTTCTGCATTGATATTATTAAGAGACATCATCAGTTAGGTATGAAACAAATCTAGTGGATGCTGGTTTTCAGATAATTGATCTCTTTAAACCGAAAGGGTCAGACTTAGGCCAAAACTTGCTGCTTCTTTTCTGAAAAATGATTGTGGTGCTTATAATTATAGTGTTTTGAAAGAATATGAGTTTCTACAATATCTAATTAACCGTTTGATTGACATGTACACATTTATTTGCTAATTTCAAAAGCTTTGTTATTGCAGTTGAGTCATGTAATGATAAATCTGGGGGAAAAGCTAACAGATGAAGAAGTTGAACAAATGATAAAGGAGGCAGATTTGGATGGTGATGGCCAAGTCAACTATGATGAATTTGTCAAGATGATGATCAACATTGGCTAATTACTATTATTTTGTGGACTTACAAAACAAGCTATCCTTAATTAACTATATATCCTTAGTTTGTACTCCTTTGCGTTCACTACATCTCAGCAAATGCAAATTTTCTTAAATTCTTTGAAGCTTTCAGCTTCAGTTTTGTTTTGTCTCTTGTTGAATCTTACAGGTGCAGTTTAATCTCTGTACCTTTGTTTATTACACTTTTGAAACACAATTTGACATTTTTCCTTCTCTGAGTGTTTCACAAGTAGAGACAATATAGGACCCTAACTAATCTTGACTAATTATATGGTAAGGGAATAACATAAAACAAACCCAAAATTCATATTAAAAGGAAACATCATAAAACCATATCATTTTTGAACCCCTCAAACAGAAAGCCCATCTCAAGTATGCAGAAATCCCAATCCACACATTCGTTTAGTTCGCACCCATAATAATTTAGAAAAAAACCATCAAACCACAAATTCAGTAGTCCTCTTTCATGAAAAATATATTCAACTCATTGCAGTGTTGCAGCAGAGGCATGTTCCAAAGAGAGAAGATTTGCTCCTTTTTCTGACTCTGCCCTTCATAGAACCCCAAGAAGATTTCTTGTCCAGCAAGTTTTCTCCTGAGTCTTTGTTTTCTTTTAAGCTATCATCTGCTTCGCATCTCTCACCAGGTTTCATCGACAACCCTAGAGACAACTCAAAGCCTCTTGTTTTCTCAGACTCACTTCTCTTCAGCATCATAGTTTTATTTTCCACATCGATAGTTGCATCGTATGTCTCTGCCTTGTCTTGACAGAGTAATGGAATGTGCCCTGTCGATTCACCGCTTCTTTCTTTGGTTCTTAGGTCATTTCCAGAGCTAGGAGATCGCGTCGCAAGTAGATCTTCTTTGTTGCTTTCAGTTAAAACTTCAGTAGCTTTCTTGTCCACCAAGTTATCTCCTGAGCCCTTGGTTTCTTTGAAGCTATCATCTGCATCACATCTCCCGCTGAGGTTCATCGACAACCCTAGAGATAACTCAAAGCCTCTTATTTTCTCAGTCTCACTTCTCTTAAGCATCACAGTTCTCTCTTCCACATCAAGTGTCGCCTTGTATGTCTCGGTCTTGTCCTCCAAGAGAAAAGAAGTTCCCTCTGTAGATTCACCGCTTCTTTCCTTGGTTCGTAGGTCATTTCCAGAGCTCGGGGACTGCATCTCAAGTACATCTCCTTTGTTGCTTTCAGTTACCACCTCATTAGTATCTTGCGCCTTTTTGCTTCCTCCACAAGAAACAAGAAGAGTCTCAGACATGTTAGGTTTTCGGTCAACCAAGTTATCTCCTGAGCCCTTGGTTTCTTTGAAGATATCATCTGCATCATATCTCCTACTGAGGTTCATCGACATTCCTAGAGACAATTCAAAGCCTCTTATTTTCTCTGTCTCACTTCTCTTCAGCATTACAGTTTCCTCATCCTCATCGACAGTTGCCTTGTATGTCTCAGTCTTGTCTTGAGAGAGTAAAGGAGTTTCTTCGGTCGGCTCATCGCTCCTTTCCTCGGTTCTTAGATAATTACTAAAGCTGGGAGCTCGCATCTCAAGTTTAGCTTCTTTGCTGCTTTCATTTATTGCTTCAGTAGTTTCTTGCACTTTGTTGCTTGTTTGGCAAGAAAGAGGCGGTATGCCAGACGTTTTGGCTTTTCCTAAACCCGTTTTGTTTCTTGAACGACACGTAACCTCCGAAACCAATTCTTGAACCGGCGAATCTCCCTTAACTCTACCGTTGTTGCTCGGGAGAGATCTGCATCGAGACATGCGTTTCAGACTTGCTTCTCTTGCTAACTCCATGTCCCTCTCTACCTTATAATCTTCAAAACCGATCTCTACAATTGCGTTTGATCCTTTTGAACCAGGTTTTGAGATCTCCTTGTTGGATTTCCCTTCATTTTTAATTTCCTTGTGAACCAGGTCCAGATTCAGAGTCTCCTGAGGCTCGATTTCAGGAAACCCTGTTCTTTGTTCCATAAAGATCTCTTGATTAAGCTTTACAACGTTCTCTGCAGGAGCAGTTTCTTCTAGAGACTCCTTCATGACCAGCTGTTCTTCAGTTCCAGCAGTTTCCTTGAACCCTGGAGAGACAAAGACAATCTCATCACGTACAAAGGGCTTGTCTTCATTAGCATACTCTTCAGCATTCACTTTCTTCTCAACGCTTTGAGTTCTAATCATAGATAACTCTTCCACTTTTGTCGATACACACACAGTTTCAACACCTGGTCATGAACAGAGACATGAATTAAGCAAATACAAAGAAAGGCATAAAGGTTTTATTCAAGGATAAAAGAGAAGAGAAATAGATATAAAAGTCAGATCAACCTTCTCCAACTGATGTACTTTTATGTAGCTGCTCATCGGTTTCCACTATCAAGCCATTGTGACTCATATCTTCTTCAACATTGGTCACTTGTGGATCTTTATCTATTTCCTTGCTTTGTGGTTCTGTTTCAGGAGTTTCTTTACCTATATTTTCCAACAAAAAATGACTCTATTTATATTTCCAACAAAAAAATGACTATATATATGTGTGTGTGTGTGTTTCTGGTCAAAATGATTTTATATATAGATATAAGTGAAATATTATGAAGAAAAACCTGTAACACCATCAGAGAAACCTTCCCTCTGTTTATCACCATGTTTGCCTTCACCTACAAGTAACACCTGATCTTGCGTGGTCTCCACGGGGACATTCTCCAACGGAGACATTCCATTGGTTTCTAGCTTTGAGCTTTCTTCTTCTGTAGTTACATAGACAAATATTCAGTGAGAAATATGATAATTACAAAAACGGAGATGCCTTTGATGTTTTACCTGTTAAATTGCCGGTTGCGTTGTTGTTTCCCATATCATCCCCAGTGTTCAGTTTTTAATAAACCAAAATCTCTGATAAAGATCTGAGAAATTGAGAAATTAAAACAAAGAACAATAAGATGGGCTTCCTACTGGAGGAGAAGTTTCAGGGAACTGTATGTCTTGCGTAGTTAAAGCAGTTTTTGGTATTATATTAACCATTTCTTTTAAGTTAAATCAAATGCTTATTAGTTGGCGCCACTTTATTAGGGCTTGGGACCCTTTACAACATTATGAGACCATATGACATGTTAATATTTCATATAGAGCCGTCTCAAACTTTTTGTAAGCTACATGTAAAACAGTAAAACCGAAAAAGTTTTAGTAAATTTAAATTTCTTTAGAGTTTGTTGATTCTAAAAGTTGAGAGATTTGTTAAATTTAAAAAGAGTTGTAGAGAATTTGGTATATTGTGAAAATTTATGAAAATAAAGTAATGTAATGATTTTAAGAACCCAAAAGAAAAACATAGTATTCTCAAAATCTTGTTTTACGAGTTAAAATATCAAGAATTCAACTCTCAATAACACTTACTTTAATAGATTTGTAGAATCATTAAAATCTAAACTTTTTGAATAACAAATTATTTTATATAGAATTTAGGAATCATCAAACCAATAACACAAGATTTTAAAGAGAATGTGAGAATCTATAAACCAATAACACTATACTTGAAAATATTGAGAATCATTATAAATCCAATTTCCACTAACACCTCCTGGATTCTTTTAATTCGGGGGGGGGGGGGGGGTGGTTTACTCGAATCATTTTCAAGACAGATTAATATATACAAAATAATTTAATTAAAATATGAAAATAATTTTACACAATCAAAAGATTTTCACTATCTTCCATCTATTGAGTAAATGATTCAGGTCTTCGGTTTGGATTCAGATTATCAAACCTGAATCTTTTTAATTGGTATAATTTTTATTGGAACATGTATAAATATTTATAGAGTTGTGATTTGGTTTTAGTTTGGTTATATTCGTTTCCAAATTTTGTGTTTTGTGTCTCTGGTTTCATGTTTTTGTGTCTCTAGTTTCGTGTTTTTGTGTCTCTAGTTTCGTATTTTTCCTCCGGTTCAACAAAAGATTATTCTGTTTGGTCTAGTTCAATTTTATTTTCTTTTCTAATTTCTTAAAAAATTATTCCCTCTGTTCATTGTAAAAAACAAATAATTTTACTCGACTCTTATTATTTTTGTTAATTTAATTATCAAGAAGACAGATGAATATATACAAAATATTTTTATTAAAATATGAAAAAAAATTTACACATCAAATAATTTTCACTATCTTCCATCTATTGAGTAAATGAAGGCTGAGTATTCAGGTCTTTGGTTTGGATTCGGATTCGGATTATCAAACATGGATCTTTTTAATTGGTATAATTTTTATTGGAACATGTATAAATATTTATAGAGTTGTGATTTGGTTTTAGTTTGGTTATATTCAATTAAACATTTCGTGTTTCATGTCTCTGGTTTCATGTTTTTGTGTCTCTAGTCTCGTGTTTTTCCTCCGGTTTAACAAAAGGTTATTCAGTTTGGTTTAGTTCTATTTTCTTTTCTTTTCTAATTTCTTACAAAAAAATATTCCCTCTGTTCAATGTAAAAAACAAATAATTTAATATGAACTTAAGTAAACAAAAAAATCTTATTGAGCCAATAGAACGCATCACTAATTATTTTGGTGTCGTTTTCCTTCAAAAGATTTAATTTTGGGTATAAAATATATATTTGAGCTACAATAAAGCATATAATTAGCTTTCAACTTTTGATGGCATCACTCTTTTTGTTTTTAATTAAAACACAAGATGTCTTTTTATGCTGGAATTCCTCAAACCAATCCTTTTAACAATATTGATATCCAAAAAGTATAAGCAGTAGGATGAAAGTATGGACAGCATTTTAGTTAGTTAATATGCAATTATTGGTTAGCAACTAGAGTGAGTTCGGCTGCTTCATCATGCAATTATTACAACAAATTGGTTCTTCTTTTATTATTTCTTTCGTAGTTTTTAAAGACTTTTCTTTTTATAACTTTAAACAAAATGATGATATTTTGGTATTAATTAGAAAAGCAAAAAATGTTGGCAAGAAAATCAATAGATAGTAAGAATAGATAATATATATTTACGTAGTCCAACATTAAATTCTATTAGTGTAGAAGACGTAATATATTAACTAGTGAACGTAGAAAAATCACTCTTCTACATAACACTTTTGGTATTTTTGGGAAAAGCCTATACATACGATTTTTTTTTGACATCTCCTATATATCCGATTTAGTAACCTATTTTAATATTGTTTTAAAAAATCAAAGATATTAATTTCTAATACCATTTTAAAAATATCACTGATTGTTGTCCATTCTAATAAATACCATTTCTTATATATGTTTTAACAAGTACAAAATATAAATTTATTGACGTTTTTGTATACAGTTTAAAAAAATTTCAAAATGAAATACACGGTTACGCATCAAGTTTTAACAGTTTTAAAACAAGGTTAAATTTATATGGTAGCAATAAAAAAGTTGTATATGCAAAAAAAAAGCTATCTAAATCATACAACCGCAGTATAGACACCGTTTATATATGCAGTAATAGTATGTAGATTTTGGTGAGCACAAGTGTTCAGTTATTCTATTTGCAATTTTGTTTTCTATAACACATGTATCCAAAATGACATTTTATTAACATATATACATCGAGAGTAATAACGATCTTATAGTTATATAGATATTGGTTTTTGGAGTTTCTTGCAGTAAAAAGTAAAACTAGCAAAACTTAAAACGTGTTACTGACGTTCAGTTGATCATTTTAAGTATCACATACAAGAAAAGTACTTAATAAACAGGGACTGGTTCGCAGTTACTAGTGAGGCCAATCGATCAGTAACTCAAGAAATGGATCAAATACCTAAATTAATCCAGCCTTTCCTCTCTTAAAGGTGGAGAATATCATTAACATTCAAAGAGTACTTACCAAACATAAAACTAAACGACCTGAATTATTGACACGAGAGATTGCACAAAACCACAATCACATGACGAAACCAGACAGATCACTCTTCAGAGATGGGTCCAAGGTAGTCCCCTTCAAGGCTAGCCAACGCCTGAAACTCCTTCTCAACCTCCATCCACTTGGTCCCAATCACCACAAACCTGACCAAAGTATCAACCTGAATCCTGGACATCTTCTCGTTCATGAAGATGGGGTTCTCTCCGGGGAGGTACTTGTAATCAGGCATCTTCAAGTGAGAGAGGTAGACGTTCTCGACAGGACCACACCTCATGAAGACACCGTGCCTCAGCACCTTGTGCACCACACCTTCAAGTATCTCTCCTTTGAAGATCTTGAAGGTCATCCCGCTGAAGACGACAGGGAACATGACTTCACCGGTGTGCTCCCTGATTTTGCCTTCTCCGATCTTGTCTAGGGATGTGACTGTTAAGTAGTAGCCAAGCTCCTTGGTCGCTCTCTTCGACGCAAAGGCGTCAAGCAACTGAACCAGAATCGTCCTCTTCAGCATAAGACCTTTCGCATCCATGTTTTCAGCTGGGATCATCACGTTCCATGGCAACTCGACTTTGAGAAACATGTTTCAAAGGCTTCAAAAATCAAAATTACAAAACATTCTTCTCAGCACTAAGATCCAGAACCCAGAGAGAAATTAAAAAAAATATATATATTTCCTTTCATAGTACAGTCAGCTCAACATCAAAGTTTCTGTTTTTAGAATTCAAATGTATGCATGCACCTGCAAAGTTTCCTCCTTTCGACAGTAATCAAAAAGAAAATCGGAGATCGGAGCATCGAAGAGAATCTAAGTGTATTCTGTTAGGTTTTCACTGGAATTTCTTCTGTCAGGCATTTTAACGAACAGTTTGAAGACAAGTACGTGTCCATGATAGGGTAATCAAAGCTTCGTTAAAGAGTTAGCAATTTCAAAGAGACAAAAGACCCACAAAAAGACTTGTCTACATTCGACGGTTCAGACAGTAACATTCATAGATTCTTTAGCAAATCATTGTCGAAGAAGCTAAACTGAAGAAGTCTGAGAAATCAGCAGATTCAAGAAGACATACCTTTGCTTTAGAGTTCCGAAGGTGGGGGAAAGAAACGAGAATCTACAAGTGAGAGCTTCGGAAAATCGACGATGCGAGAGCGAAAGGAGACAGAGAGACAACACTCACGTGACCTCGTTTTGGGTGTTTATATCTTAATGGGCCCCATTAGTACTGAGTTTCTTTTCTTGGCCCATTTCTATGTTCACATTCACCTGAATGAAACGTTTTGATTGTTGAAAAGATTTATTTATACTTTGGTGTAATCTTTTTTTTTTCGCTAAAAACTCTGGTGTACTGAGTTTCTTTTTTGTATTTTTCCCGTTTATCAAGGTGCATGATTTTTTTTTCCTGAACAACCTCAAGTTGCATGATAATAGTACTGAAATTGTGTGGTCTGACTTTGTTTCTTACATTCGAATCAAGTTCATCTGTTGAGGCAATTCAATGCAACGACAATAATACCGATATCAAAGGTTAAGAACGGTGATAATAGTAGTAGTACCGATATCTCTGGCATGCTCAACTAGAAATTACAGTGACAGCAAGGGTCCTTAAGAAGCGAGACTCCGACAAAATTATTTCAGATATACAAGTTCAGTTAAACCAAGTGGGATGCGTACACGGTAGATTGCTATGTAAAAACGTTAGATTGCTTCCAGTCTGAGCTGGTCTCAGACTTCTATAAACCAGGTGAAGTATCAAGATGATATATGAAATGTAACTTATCCAAAGCTAATGATAGCGTTCATTGGGATTTCTTATGATAGTGTTCTACAAGCACGCTTCCAGAGAATGGGATTGAGCAGAGAGAAACCAACAACATCTATAGTGTGGCGGAGAACAGAGAGCTGGCTGGTCATTTAATGGACAAATAAGTTTCGTAGCGATGGAAACTCAAAGTTAATAGCGTCATAAAAAGGACATCATTTACATAATTTGAACAGGGGAAATCCCCGCCATTCTCAAACTCTCTCCAAGTGAACCAAAGAACATTTCCGACACTAACCTAACTCAGCACTACATACCTAATAAAAGATGGAAACAAAAAAAAAAAGGAGCAAAAATAAACAGAAAATTGATCGATCACAAGACTCCTCCAGCTCAATGTTCTTGTGCCATGTTTCTGAACTAGACAGCATTCTTTTTCCCCTTTTTAACTATTCTTCTTCGGGTATTGATGAGCATTACCATACCCAGTTTTTGGTTATCTTGTTAGTAATCTATAAACACAAGCAAAGAGAGTTTTTTAGGGAAACACATTGGAAACATTAGCAAAAGCTTTTCAAGTTTCCCACATGATTCTTTATTATCTTCTTACCTTCACTATTTAAATCACTGTTCAGATCAACTGACAGATTGGGACTTCTTGTCTGAATTTCAGGTGACTCGTGCTGTTCTCCTCCGGTCCTGCCGCCGCTAAGGTTTAGTGAATATGCAGCGGCAGCGTTCATCACTGGCTGACTACGATTCAGATACATCTCCAATCTAGATGATGCAACTCCTGGTGTCTTTTTGCTCTTAAACAATCTTCTGTTCAGAAAAAAAAACTCAAATATTAGTATTCTGTGATTCAGAATAAGCATGTAAGTTTTTGAGTATTTGTTTCTTTCTAAAGCACCTATCCTTCCGCTTTTCAAGATATCTTTGCAACGACACTTTTCTGTTAGCCTGACCCTCCGCATCTTCATAAAGACCAACAAACACACACAAGCGAGACCATTAACATTAACAAAACAAATTTAGAGTTTCTGCAGAACAACTAACAAGCAAGTCAAGTTTATGAATCAAAATGTGCTTGGGAATATTAAGATAACGTCGGAGCACTATGATCGTACCAGAATCACGAGAAGCATTTGCCTTTTCAAGAACATAGTGGGGAGGTTCAACCATATTCTCTGCAAAAATCACAATCTTCATTTAATTACGCTTGGCACAAAAGAAATGGAGCAACATGTACTCATCTCTCAGAAAAACACATTGTGATAATATACTTTAGAAACAGAATCATTTCAAGTTTGAAGCATCTATCTATCTATCTATCAACTGAGAAAAAGAAAATCAGATCCTTTTGTAAAAGAGCTTACCTTTACTCATGGTCATGGGCCTGGAAATCATTCTAGCAGAAGCAGAAACACCATGTTCAGGCAAATCAATCGGATTGGCTGCAAAGTGCATGATTGACCGCGCCTGCAAAAACCAAATATACAGGAGATGAATGATGCAATCAAGTTTAGGCAGGAAAAAATGAATGTTAATTTCACTTACCTTTTCAGGTGGTACACCATTATACACACTCACTTTCCCACTATAGAATATGGTCATTTGCCCAACCGGCGCACTTGTTTCTGCTGGGCTTCTGCTACAAATATTACAGACAAGCGTGTGTTTTCAACCATAATATGATTACATAACAACAAACACATATCATATTAAAACTTTAATACATGGACTACCCCATCATGTTATGTTAGTAAGCAGAAACCATTGATCAAAGTAAGAAACTGTCTTTCACACTAACTAGCAAATTCATTTCACCAAAAAACCAGAAGATTAGAACAGAAGAAACCAAGAAGATATGGAAACAGAAGCTGTACAGATTACAGATAAAGCCTATATGATGACATAATCTAAGTGGAAAGGATGTGTCTTTATTAAAGTTTAACCTAAACACTCTATGACCAAAATCCACAAATCAAAGCCATTTTACTTACTAAACAACAATCTCTCAACTTGGAAAAGGAAATGAAAAGAACTCAAAAGATAAACCTGGGAGAGAGAGTGTTGTAGCTGTCCTTCTCGGCTGCTACAGAACCGCCTGAGAACTCAGCCGATCTTGGAGAATCTCTTCTGAGGCTAGAGCCGTCATCTTCCCGAAAAGCAATCCCTGCTCCGACCTCGCTGACTCGCTCAGCCGACGTTGCTGTAACCTGTAAGGACATAACAGTAACAACAACTTAATCAAGGGAACAAAATCGAACAAATGGCCAAAACACACAGAAACAGAGAGGCTCACGCGAGTGGTGGGATTGGGAGGAGAAACGAGGATCTTGCGGAGGAGGATGGCGGCGGCGCCGGAATCGTCGCCGGGCTCAAAGAGAGCTTTGAGGGACAAAACTTGCTGGATCGCCTGAGATTTGTTCCAAGAAGGCCTCCGCATTCCTGTTTTGGACACGTGTCAGCAGACGCCGTTTCTCTCAATAAAGAAGAGGAGAAAGAGAGAGGAAATCGAAAACCTTTGTCCTTGAGGAATTTGCGACAATCCTCGCGTGTGAGCTGAGAAATGTCGTCTTCAGTGAGGAGCTTCAGTGGCTTCTCCAGTATAGACTTCGCCGAAGACACTCCTGCTGCTGCGTCCATCTTTCGCCGGGAGAGAGGAGAGGAGAGGAGAGGAGAGGAGAGGAGAGGGTTAAGAAATTAGGGAAGAAGAAAGAAGGGAGGAGAAAGTCTAAGACAAGTTTAGTCAAAAAAAAAAAAGTCTAAGACAAGTCCTATGGGCTTGAAATTTTGGGGGAATGGTTTTTTTTGGGAAGCTCCCCTATACTGCCACGTCAGATTCTTGTTGTCTTAACCCTAATCATGCCTCCTAACTATCAATACTCTTATTATTTTTACTTTTTTTAACCTTCATTCTGTTGATTCTTTGTTTGTCAGTGGAGTTAAAATAAATGTAACAACTTTATGTGATTAAAATAATTGTACCAAGTTCTTTTTTTTTAAATAGTAGCACGAGTGAAAAAGATAAAGGGTCCAACTGGTGACCACTTTAGGAACATGAGGAACGAATAAGAAAGGAACAATGAAGAATAAAATTGCAGGAATGAAAAGGAAATGTTGTTCCATACCAAATTTGATAAGGAATGATTTTGTTCTTTATTTCTCTACAAAAAAAGGAATGGTAGGGAACAAGAAGAAAAAACTATTCCTTATGAATGGTAATTTTTTTAAGGAATCTCAAGGAATGCATTATTCCTCTCCATTCTTTGGTCACCAGTTGGACCCAAAAATTAATGGAAGATTCTGAATCAAAGTATCAAACCCTGTGATATTTTCATATTTAAAATGAATCTGTAAATATTAATTATGTCATCATTTAATCATGTACTATTTTTTTATTGAAAAGGTATAATTTTAAGACTTTATCTTATAAACTTTTAGAGTTGGCTGCTAACAATGTTTGGTCGTGAAAATCCTTTAAAAAAACAATGTTTGGTCGAAATTTCGTATTCCTCATTTTGATTATATGATTAGTCTCTTGGAACTAACGGTGACAAAAGAGTAACAATTGTAACGTCGTTTTTTATTTTGTTAACAAGAAAAATTTACAATCCGATTGGGATACAATTTGATGTAAACGACATGGCAAGATCTATTAACAATTTAACATCTCCTCGAACTGGTCTCATTATTCCTTCTCTTTTTTTTGGTCAAAAAAAAACCCTGCCTTCTCCTTTTCCTAATCATATATAAAATCGTATATATCTTTCTACATGTTGGTCTTGAAACCACTTCATACAGTATATTCTTAGCTAATTGAAGTGACAATACATGAAACATGCAATCTCATTATGCAGTTCACAGGATACGCATTTAAAGCGAACTGTTAACAATTATTTATAGTCACCCCCGGTGAAATAATTAAATAAACAAGCATATTATATTATTATTAGAGTTTGACCTGTGCACTCGCACATATATTTATTTTTTGTTTTACAATCTTATAAAATAAAGGAGACTTTTCAAGGCAGCTCATGCTGTCCACGTCTTTTTGGAGCATGGGGGGTTTCTCGCCACGTGTCGACTCGGTAAGGCATCAGTGTTTCACACGCGTTTTGTTTTCCTCGCGCGCGTCCGTGTTCTGCGTTGTTAATTTACTCGCTTTGGGCTGCTATTTTATTTTAAACTTAAGCCCATTTAGCCTGAACGCTTTTTATTGTTTTCGTTCCTGATTTTTCATCTTTCTTCCTCTTACCGCTAGGTCTCCTCCACCTACCAGAAATTAAGCACGCCATTTGCTTACCGTAACGTCCCAAACCTTCTTTAATCCGTCATTTATTTTGAGTTCTCCCTTGAGTAATTCATTCCTCCTTCATTAAGATTTCGATCTACCTCTTCGTTTCCACTGAAACCGACTGGATCTTCAGCTATAAATATCAGACCTTCTACCATGCGAAATCGAACTCAAGCCATATTTGAAAATAAGCAATTTCCAAGCAAACGATTGATGGTGAATTCATACACTATTCTTGCTGATTCGAGAGCTGGGAGATGCTCTAACACTGCATAGGTCCCAACAAAGAGGGACAATTGATGAGTGTGGAGATGTTATTGATTGATGAACATGTAAGACTCAGTTTTCCACTAATATAATTATCCTTAAGTTTTTCCCCTTTCTCCCCCTTTCAATCTCTTTGTAATTACGTATATTTGTCCTTCCTGATTTGTTTCCTGTTTTTTTTATTTTTTTCCATTTGTTGATATGAACAGTCTACGATATCCTTAATTTTTCCCCCTACTCCCTGTTTCAGTTTATTTGTAATTACATATATTTGTTTTTTCTAATTTGTTTCCTGCGGTGTGGGTGTTTATGTTGGTTTTCTTAAATGAGTGGATAGATTGTCATTGGAATTACTGTTACATGTAGAAAGGATCTCTGCCTTGGAATTACTGTTACAAGATCTAATATGAAAAGCATGCCATACGTTTTGCTTCACGCATCATTTTCTTTCCCTTTTTTTTCCATCTTGTGCTTCTCTTTATGGCTCTTATCTCTGTTCCGTGTATGTTGATTTCAAAGCTGTTCCGTATATGTTGATTTCAAAGCCGTTCATCTTAAAGAAACAACATGAAGCTACGATATTCTTTCCCTTTTTGTTTTTATATAATGGTCTTTTTTTCCATTGCTGGTCATTCTAAACGGTTTCCTTATCCAGAAGCAACAAGGTCAGTCATACGCACCTCTTGAGGAGACGGATGAGAGTCTTCATGTAGAGACAAGCGGGGAGTTTGAATTCAGCGAGATCTTTGTGCATCAGTTTTTTTCACACCATAGAAATTTGTGCTTGGAGCTGTTTCAAACACCTCTTCTTACATGCGTATATGGGCTCTCAGGTATCTATCTAATCATGGAGTAGTACGAAGCTATATATATATATATATATATTACTAATGGCTTAATTATATCCATCAACCTTTGTGTGTGTTGCAGTCTGCACATTCAGAGATATCATCGGTTTTCTATGAGAAGGTCCTCCTTCTCGCTTGGGGTATGCGCATCCTCTCACTCTCTCTCTTTTGTCAAATTAATATTGGCAAATCAACTAATCGATCTTTGTTTTGGCATTAAAATAAACAGATACAACAATGTGTTTATCCTGATCGTTGGGATCATTGTTTTCATATTCGTTAAGGCTGGATTGTTGCTGGTGATAAAGGGACTGAGCGCGTTTCTTCACGCACTGCGTCTCCACTGGGTGGAGTCTCAGAACAAATTCTATGAAGGAGATGGTTCCAAGCGCTCCTTTCTCTTTCATTCTCACCGAAACGAAGACGAGTGATAGGCATGGATGATTGTTCCATTCCCATCCCATTCTCTTTTGTAAAAAGGGACAAGACAGACCAAATGTTATTTATTTTTTTGCTAATATATCTTTCCCCTTCTCCACATTCAGGGTGTGTGGATAAAATGGTTTTATTTTGTTTGCCTGTCTGGAGATTAGATTTTTTAAACAAAAGTGGGGAAGGAGATAATGGAATTCGTATGAGGCAAAACTCATTTGTTGTTGTGATTGTTTGGAATTAAATACGTGAGGATTTGATTCTACTTACTATACAGTTCATCTACTGAAAAGCAATAAAGAACCAATTACTCGACAAATCACTTTTCCTTATCGAGAAAACACAACTTCCAGAATCTCTAACAGTTTGTTAGGACTTGGTGTCGCTGTCTGCAGGCACAATCCTTTTTGCGAGGGTCAAACCTTTTGTGTGAGGTCTTCTAACAAATTAAGTTACTTTAACTAAGTTCCCTCTTACAAACAAATAGAAAGTAAACTAGAATAATGAATTATGATCTGTTTTTACCTTGAGGTTATCAACCTTTTCTCATTTTCAGTTGCCACAATTGGTCTAGAATGAATTAGAAATAATATAATCAAATTTAAATGATTTCGTAACTGTCATAGTGGTAAAAAGAAGAAAAAGAAAATATCTAAATTAGATTTTTTACATTAATCAATTTCTTAACTTATGTGTTAATGTGTTGTTGGAAATCATATCCTAACTTTGTTTTATAAGATTCCAACAAAATCAACTATCATACAACTATCAGCTTTTTATTTACTTTTATTGAATCAAGTAATCACAAACACTTATAATAATCCACTCTCAACTAAGAACAACTTCAAAAAAAATTAATACACTACAATCGCTAACAAAAATCAAATAAATCTAGAGACAATATCATTTTCTTTCAACATATTTAGTTTATATTTATTTACTAAGACTATAACAGAATTATAAATTCAGGTAATAATAAAATATACGAACCCGGCGCGTAGCGCCGGAATACCACTAGTGATATTATAATTGCAAGTGATGAGAGGATGTAACTGAATGGTTTATAGCATACAACTTTATCGCTTGTATAGTAGTATAGATTGTTTGCATGTAACTATTAGAAATAATCAAATAAATGAACATCTTCTAAAATACAACTTGAATAGTTTTTATTCAAGTATTTATATTTGTAAATTTATAAAGAATAAATTATCAAAACCTGAATATTTGCATGTAATGTTTACATTTTAAATTTAAAAATGGGATATATATATACTATATGATTTTAGTATTTAAATTATTAAATTATTAACAAAATTTTAGTTCAAACCGAATTGTTATAATTATTTCGATTTGGTATGTGCACAATATTATCTCCTTTTAAATTAGATTTTTAACTTCACTTTCTTTAAAAGTATGTATAGTTGATAAAAAAAAGTGAAGTTGATAAGTATAGTTATTAGCCGATAGGAAAATTATATCTCATACACAAGAGTTATTCTATATTTGCACCTTCTACCCATATCCTCCCCCCCCCCAAACTCTACCATTTTTCCCCATCATATGGTGTCTGTAATTTATGAGGGTATTGAATTATTAACAAAATTATTAAATTATTAACAAAATTTTAGTTCAAACCGAATTGTTATAATTATTTCGATTTGGTATGTGCACAATATTATCTCCTTTTAAATTAGATATTTAACTTCACCTTTGTTAAAAATATGTATAGTTGATAAAAAAAGGTGAAGTTGATAAGTATAGTTATTAGCCGATAGGAAAATTATATCTCTTACACAAGAGTTATTCTATATTTGCACCCTCTACCCATATCCTCCCCCGCCCAATTCCCCTCCCCCCCCCCCCCCCCCCCCCAAACTCTACCATTTTTCCCCATCATATGGTATCTGTAATTTATGAGGGTATTGAGCAAATTAGCTCTACCCGATATATGTGGGAGATACGTTTGTCATGGCAATATTTTCCCTTTTTTGATTTGAAGATTATATTGAGCATGTTCCTTATATTGAAACACGTTAGAGAATTTAAAATATTTACGAATAATTATGAATGGTAGATATATGATAATGCAGTTATTAACCTTAGCGAAATTTACGTGGGCAATAAATTTATGTAGGTTGAAATCTTTATTTTGGGATTATAAGATTGTGTAAGTTTAAATATACGTGGGAAATAAGTTGTATTTACTGGTTTTGGACCGGGTTGAGTTCTTCGATGACTTATCTTGATTGGTTTTATTGGTTTTACGCACAAAATAGTTCATTTATCAATTTATTTTCTACACACAATTGTTGAAACAAGTTAATTGCAATAGATAGTAATGTAATTGTCTGTAACAAAAAAAAAGTAATGTAATTGTCTTTTGGTTTGTGCAAGAAATGTCTATTAGTTGTCGGTTATGAAAACGAACCAGGTGGCATGACTGATCGTATATACTATGTAGTCAGTTACGAAAACATATGTCTATTCCGTCGGTTACGAAAACATATTTCGGTTTGTAATTGTTGGTAAATCATAATAATATAGATTTGATGGTTTGAATTCACGGATTTGGAATGTCCTTAATTAACTCAGTGGCATAACCTTGTAAATATTTAAAAAAAGTTAGGGTTAATTCTCATTTGTACTTCTATTTTAATAGATTATAAATTATTATTATATTACATTGCACGAGAGCCATTTTTTTATTCGATTTATTTCGACTCGGTCCAAAATATTCGGATATCCGTAAAATTTTAAAGTAAAATAAATACTAAAATTTAATATTCGTTAAAAATAAAACAAATCATCAATACTAAAAATTTTAAAGATAGATATCCAAACTGCTTCACTTTTATACAACTAGGTATATATCTAAAACTAAATATTGAATTTAAAATATGTAATTTTATATAATTATTATTTTAACATATAATTTTATTAACTTTATTATAAAATTAATTATAGCAGTATATAAAATTTCTTACAATTTTCTAAATTTTTTTTTTATAAAAATATGTAGTTCATCTTAAAATTTATGGAACCAACAGTTCGGCTAAATTTTTCCTTTTTTTTTTAATTATGTAAAAGATATCTTTTGGAAAAAATGTATTGTTTATTTCTAAATTTACTTATATTGAATATAGTAGATAAGATATCCTACAAACAATGGCGTTGTTTGATCTGTATCCACCTTTATGTATGAGTTGTGTGTTCATCCAAAACAAATTTACCGCGATGTTTTGAACATAGGATTTACAATTTTCTACTACACTAGCATGTGATATTGCAGTTTACTGCTTCCCAAAAATATTTATTAGATACAAAACCATTATATGCAGTTGGCCTGTATAAATTCGTACATACTTTCTATGTTTTGTACTGTAAGTAGTTTTAGACAGTTTTTATTATATTTTAAAATATAAATAATTTTTATATTTCAATACACTTTACGTATTGGATATTATGTGACCAATTATATAACGATAACTTTTATAATAGCTAAATTATTAATTAAAAAATACTTTTCAAAAGGTATTTTCTAAATATTAATACTTTTAGTTGAACTACTTACATTGTGAAACACAAGTAGTACTAACAGTAAGGAGAAGATGAAAAAAAGGAAAAAATATGTTGTGGATTGGTTAGTTTAAATAATAGTTTTCAGTTAAATGTTTGATCTCTAAAATTTAAGATTGGTTAGTTCAAAATTTTATACCACATTGTTTAAAATATGCTATCAAAATGAATGTTGGGTCTACATATGCTATTTTGAAAGTGCATTTAGTTTCTGTTATAAATATAGTAGTCGATTTAATCTTATATTTCGATAATTTAACTATATGACTAGTTTATTTACAAAAACATCATCAATCTCATTTTTATATAGATCATATTCATATATTATTATTTTTTTTGTCGACCAGATTACAAAATCATGCTGACTCTGTAAACCAAATTGGTTGCTCTGTATCCATATGGACAGTAAACGACGTTTGTTGCCTCACACCACGTGCTAAGCTATCTGTCTTTTTGTTTTGCGTCCTTGATATATGAATAATTTACGAGCTGTGAAAACTTCTCTTGAGACTCCTGATGTCTTCCAAGTAGGTTGCAAAAGCTGGCCATTCTTCTGGTTCCGAAACCATCTTCACCAATTGAGAACAATCTGTTGCAAATGTAACATTATATTGCCTTAAGTTCCTCATGCATTCCATTGCCCATATGAGGGCTTCGACCTCCGTGTGTAAGGAGGATTGACTAGCCCTTGTATTCCTAGCTCCTAATAGTCCTTCAAAGTCCTCTAAAGTACTATACCATCCTTGTCCCGAGAAGGTATCCCCTGATTTCCATGAACCGTCCGTAAAACACCATCGTCCCGTTCTAATTGGCAGCACCACATCTCCTATTTGTACAGCATGATTATGTTTCTTAATTATTGCTTCCTGAGCGTCTTTCCAAAGTAGAGACTCATTCATAGCTAGCTTAAGCGTGTCCCTGAGGTCCATATCAAAATTACTAAAAACTTTGTTATTTCTTCCTTTCCATATGTACCAAAGTATCCATGCAAAATGATGATCATCCATTGCTGGTTTCATTCTCAAAAATAGATAATCCATATTCGCAAATAAAGATTGTCTTGGAAAATAATCCGTATGCGATGAGATCCTTGATAGAGCCCAAACCTGGACTGCGCGGGTGGGCATTCGAAAAAGACATGATTTATAGACTCCTCCGCTGCTCCACATCTGTCACAACCGATATCTCCCTGAAGTCCTCGTGCTTTAAGATTTTTTTTAACTGCTATGCACCCCGATAACAATTGCCATAAGAAGTGCTTCATCTTTGGTGGACAACGCACCTTCCAGCAATGAGATTTAAGTTCCGTGATAGTGGGACCAAACTCAACTGCCCCTATTCCTCGATCTGGATACGCTCTTTCTACCTGATATCCTGATTTAACTGTATATTCATATATTATTTATTAGTGTAATTGTTTTTGTTTCTTTTATCTTAGATATATTTAATCCTGAAATATGTAGTGTACCAATTAATATCATTAACAAAAATGACAGATAAATATATGAAATATATTTCATGGAATATTTTTATTTTCAGTGTTTTTGTAATCAGATATAGTTTATAGTTGTAGGTTTAAGTGTTAATTATATAACGTGATGTATGAATATGATAGATGAAGAATGGGTAGAAAAGTTTAAATCGCCAATAGACAATATAAGAAACATCAAAAACATAGATAACAAAGAGAAAATAGGTTTAAAAGGACAAAAACAAACACAATACATAACAATTTCCAGTTTAATAATTTAAATAAAGCATAACGTTATACAATTTACACTTAATATAGGTTATTCAGTCAAAGATTTAATTCATAAAAATAATTTGATTAACATATATGTATGAACAAAACCTAAATACAAATACAATCTTAAGGAAATTAATATATAAAGTGATATTAAACCAAACATAATTTATCGTAAATATCACATAATGTAAAGAAGATTGAAGATGCATTCTGAGATTTTATCATAAATATCACATAATATATAAAGTGATATTAAACCAAACAGAATTTATCGTAAAAATCATTCTGAGAATATATCGTAAATATCACATAATATATAAAGTGATGTTAAACCATATTGATGATTTTTTTATTGCGAGTGTTTGAGCTTGGGGTGGGCGTTGGGTGTTCAGGTACTCATTTGGGTTTGGTTCAGATCTATTCGGGTTTTAGATTTTTGAGATCAAGGATTTCAACTTCATTCGGGTTTTTTGAATTTCGGTTCATATTCTATTTGGATATCTGTGGGTTTGGCTTGACTCGGATAACCCATTTAAATTATTTTAAAATTCATTATATACTTCCAGTTTCTCAAAATCAATATACAAAATAATACATTACATATAAATCTAAATAACATATGTCAAAATACGTAAACTTAATATATAAATTGGTTTGGTTTTAATATTTGGATAAAAAAATCAATAGATATTTTAAGTATTTTGATGTTTTGAGTATATTTTAGCTATTTTAGACATTTATTTTGATTAATTTATATATATAAGTAGGTATTTAATAGATTTTGGATGTTTTTAATATACATCAAATCTAAAGATAATTAATATATTTAGGTATAAAAGTCTATTTTCGATACATTCGGAAATTCAGAAAACTTCGGTTCAGATCATGTTCGGTTTTAGTTATCCAAATACCAAAATTTTGAATTCGTTTGGATATGATTCGATTTGGTTTTTCATATTCTTTTTTTTTCTGTCCAACTCTAGTTTGAGCTGAGCCCGAGGGTCAATAAATCCCCCGAAAGATGGTACCGATGAATAGCCCAATCCCAAATTTTCTAAATAAGGTCTAAGATACTCAAAATTTGTCCATTTATTCTCTTAGAACGAACAAAATCAATTTAAAATCTAGTTGGTGAGACAGTAGACATAGCCAGAATTAAATAACTAAAATGGAAAAATAGTCTAACTATTATCAAATTAGGTGTTTGACATGCGGATACGGACATAAAAATTTGATAATTATTTATTAATACATTCATCTATTTTTTTCATGTTTTGTAAATTTCTTTGTACATATTACAGTATATTTAAAAATTATTTTTTTCATACAAAATTATATTTCTTTTCAATTATATAAAATTAAGAATTTTACTTGATTGATATTTAGTTATGTGTTTTCTTTTTTTCTTTTTTTATTTTTAAGCATTTTACTAATTTTTTTTTCAAATAACAACACTACATATGTATATATATATATATATATAAATTTTTTATATCTTGGATCTTTATTATTATTAATTTTATTAACTTCTCAAATAAAAAAATCATTTTTTGTTGTTAATTTATATATATATTAGATGCACACCATTCACATAGGAGTGCATCTAATATATATATATATTAGATGCACACCATTTGTAATTGGTTGGCCAAAAAATAATATTTACAAAAGGTATTATCAAATTTATTTTTCTGTATATTTTTATATATGGAAAATATATTTAGTATGAATATTTTATATGTTACAGTGATTTAGAGGGTAAATTCAACTAGGATTTGAGGTGATTTAATTTATTGAGTTTTAAATGATTTTACATATGAGTAAAGAATTTAATATGATTTTTTGTTAAATCATTCTATAATCTTATTAAAACTATGAGATTGGAACTTTTATTTTTATTTTAACAAAGATCTTATATCCCATTCTAAAATCATTTGAAAATTTTAAAAATTCATAACTTAAAATTATTAATAACCGTAAGTTTTAGAATAGTTTACCAAATATTGACTTAGTATTTTAAATTTGATATCAGTGAAATGATTACTGAAAACATATTTTATTCTACTTCGACATAATCGATTACAATGGATATAGAAACAAGATAATCAAATATTTTGTAACGCTCCTACCGTCCACGGCTAATGGACCACACACGCCAGCTCTCTTGGCCCGTGGCCCTATCCCATCCGACGGTCGGTTGTTGATTTTTTCAAGGCTCGAAATCATTGTTTACGGCTTTGCAGTCACCATCCGACATTTTCCCGTATTTTTGCCTCACTCGCACGCTATCGCGAATCACTTCCGATAGGTCATCCATCCTTCTACTATTCCAGCTCAAACACACTTAACTCTGAAGTTCTTTCTGAATGTGTTCCAGAAAAGGTAATTCAATTTTGGCGACATAGGTATAGCCAAATCAATTTTCTTAAGTCTTTTCCATATATCACAACTTGGGATGTTACAATTCATCCCCTCTCAAAGAACGCAACGTCCTTGTTGTGCCCCACGACAGGTCTCAAGACGCCTCTCAGATCAGAACTAAGATGGTTAACCAGTTCTGATACCACTTGTAACGCCCCGACCGCCCACGGCTAATGGGTCATCCACACCCGCTCTCTCGGCCCGTGGACCCCATCTCATCACATCCGACGGTCGGTCGTTAATTTTCCAAGGCTCGAAATCATTGCTTTCTGACCCTGCAGTCACCACCTGACATTTTTCCGTGTTTTAGTCTCACTCGCACGTTCTCGCGAATCACTTCCCGATAGGTTACCCATCCTTCCACTACTCCAGCTCAACCACACTTAACTCTGGAGTTCTTTCTGGATGTGTTATGGAAAATGCAAGTCAACTTTGATGACATATGTAGCCAAATCAACTATCTTAAGTCTTTTCCATATATTACAACTTGGGATGTTACATATTTATTTCATTTGTATAATGTGAATCAGTGATTAAAGAAATGTGGGGTTACAAATGTGTGGGTTGAGAGGTTGAGTACAGAGGATGAGCCATTGAGTACAGTGGTTGAGTGAGGAGTCGATCTCCTTTGGTAGAGACATTTATCATCCTTTAACGGGCCACTCATATCATAGGCCCATCTACATCTTTTCATTCTTTTCTTGTTAAAATCTAGCTAGATATTTGTTTAATAGAGAATTAAATTTTGATCCGCGCTTAAAAAGCGCAGAATTTATTCTTATTTTTAAAACCTTATTTAATAAACAAAGGTTTAGTAACTATAAAATTATATGTTTAGCTTAATTAATACATTTATGTTGATTATTGTTTTTATATTCAATTTGGACTTACTATTGAACGATTTATTTCCATTTTAATTTTTTTTATGAAACAAAGATTTGATGATTATAAAAGTATGTGTTTTAGCATTTGTAGTCTACTACATTTATAAGGGCGTTGACTATTTTCTTCGTACCCAATCCAGATCTACGGCTCACACCACTAAATCCGCTGACATATATAATTTGGTTCTCGTTTAAACTATCGTTATTAAAAACCATGACAAAACTTGATAAGAATCCAAAACCTCATTATTAACCGATCATCCAAAGTGTTTTGAAACCAAACCCGGATCCGCGGTTAAATTTAGTTTAAATTTTGTGAAATTTCAAAATTTAAAAAAACCCGCAAAAAACTTAGAAAACCCAGTAAAACCCAAAATCCGATATAGGTTGAACCACTAAATAAACTTTTACTTTGTGTTTTAGATTTAATTATACTTTTAGTTTATTTTCATATTTTAAATTTCTAATTAAGAAGTTAGTTTTCATTTTTTTAGTTATTGCCGTCTTTTATCTTTCTATGTTGATCTCTAAAGATTTCATATCCCTCTTTTTTTTTATTATTGACAATTTATCTATATATATATAAAATAGAATTTTTTCTCTTCTTGGGACATGTGGAAGGAGGATTTGTTGACATGTGTCTCCTTCTTATATGTTTTTTACATTTAGGATCTTTCTTTTTTATATTATTACAATTTGGTTCATCACTTTCTAATTGGGCAATATCCAATCATTTTTCACAATAATCATCATCTTTTTAAATTTGATAATCCATTTATTAATTACAAAATACAAAATGAATAAAATAATAAATAAAATAATAGAAATAAATTTTTAATTTTAATTTATTCACAACTAAAAATAACATAACCTTCACTATTTTATTAGTAATTACTATTTTTTTATCATTTCATTTACAAATTATATATTTATTTTAATATTGACCAAGTTAAGAAAAATAAACTAGAAACACAACGCATGATCGAAACATAAAATATCTATAATCATAGAGAAAAAAAATGCCAAAAACACACTAACTAAGTAAATGTTTAGAACTGAAACGATATCAAGAACAAAAATTAACTTATCTCACTTTATCATGGAATGTTTTAGTTATAACAAGGAGATATTGGAAAAGAGTAGGAAGATAAACTCCGAGACAAAGTATCTTTCGAATACAAAGAAACACGATAAAATACCAATACAAAGAACTAAGAAAGCGTGTTAGAGCAAGAATATTCAACATAAAGCAAAAAATCGCCATGAAAGAAGAAAAAAATATTTAACACACCATAAACGCAGCCACAAGCTAAGATGTACGAAGCACCTCACAAACTAAACAAGCACAAAAAAACGTTCATACCAGCGGAGAACCACAAAACTCTAGATAAGAAAAACCAAAATTTCGAGAATCTAACTTCGCACACTTAGAAAAACAGGGAAGTAAACATACAGCCTGAAAGAGGGAGAATGAAAGTTAACCATCAAAAAACCAAAGCCCAAACTTGAGACCAGACACAACATTATAAATCTACAGAGCATACATGGAAAAAAACACTATCTAAACCTGGAGTCGCAAATTTGGCAAAATAGAAAGCCACTAGAGATGCGAGTAGTGATGAAATCAGCAAAACGTGGAGCTAACCTCAAACTATGAAAGAGAGCATAGAAGTCTGATGATCAAAAACCAGATCTTGAAAACCAGCCGAACATGAATTATCGACAACAAGCCAACAAAGAAGAAATCAACAACAAAGACGACTAGACTCTGATCCAGCCTAAGGAGATGCACTTCCTAACATCAACAAAAATCTAAATAAGAAAAGGAGCAGCCAATTTTGACCGAAACAACCTATAACGCTGTGAGTAACAACCACACAACAAAAAACTTATAAATACAATGTATAACAAGTACCTAACAATCTGAGGAAGAACAAACACACATAGGTGAGTATTTTTTGGTGAGGGTGAGAAGCAAAGCACAAAAAAAGGTAAACGAAATACATAGATAGTGACGGCTTAATGTCAAAATATGGAGAGAGAACACAAAACATCTCAAAGAATAATGTTAAAATAATTCAAATAAAAAATAAAGTACAATTTACAACGTTAAACTGTTAATCTTAAAAAAACAAATGTAAAGTTATTGAAATTTAATATGTTTTACATCTGAGGCTTTACTATTATATACAAAACATATTATTGAAAAACACAAACAAAAAATATATAAACATATCACTTATTATAATATAATACGATAAAAACATTAAATAATATTCTTAACAAATAGAGATGGCCACATAATTAAATCATCCAAAAAGTTACTTACAACAATAAATATCAAAATTTTCAAATTCTTAATATTAAAATTTAGGATTAAAAATACACCGTACCAACTTCAAATGTATCTTTACGATCAATATATATCTGATTGGTTAAATTGATATAGTCACAACTTCTAAATTTTGACAAATCTAGAGCGAGATGAAACTAGCGGTTAATATAACACCTATGATTATTTGAAGTTATTATCATAAGCACCGCTCACAAAATATAATTCATTGAAATCAACCTAGAAAAGTCCAAAGCATCAAACTATATAACACCTCGCCATCACTCCAATATACAAAACTAGTCTGGGCATAAATCTTGAACTGAAACCCGATCCGAAGTAAGAATATCAGTCCAGTTACGGATCTAGCCAAAAACAAGATCGATTTCATTTACTTTGGATTTTAGGTTCGGTTCTATTTTAGCCGATAACTGAAGAGTAACCCGAGTAGAACCAAACAAATACAAAGGTAATAGTATAAAACGTGACAAAAAAGTTCATCTTATTCCAAATGAGATGACGCAAAATAAAAGATAAATAAAAAATGCAGTTTATATAACTAGCATGGATTTATCAATTTAAGTTTTTAGACATCTTTACTATCATATCTAATTAGTGATATATATATATATATATAATGTGGAAAGTAATATTTTCACAACATACTATATATATACATATAAATATATATGTATAAACTCGAATTTAATATAATCATTGTAAGATGAAGTCCACATTTATAAATTATCTAAATCATAATTTAAATTAATAAGTTTCAATCAAATAATAAACAGTTCAGCTATTTCAATTTCAAAATGTCATGCATATATTTAATTTTAAATTTGTTTCATAGTAACTTTGCAAAGACTACAATTAAATTAATAAATTCCATAAAATCATATACATATTTTGTTTTCTAAAATACTGTTGAGAAATGTTTTAGATTATAAAATTATTATCAAATCATAACAATATTAACAAAACCTCCGCGTAGCGCCGGCAAACTCCTAGTTTACAGTAATGTCTTACTTTTGTTTTACTTTAGATTTGAAGTTTCATTTATTATTCATATCAGACATTTAAATATTTATGAATTTTGTGTTTTGATTTTTTTAGATGTCAATATTCTTAACTTGTTATATAAAATTTTACTAAACTATTCTGATGTTTTGTATATTTATACATTTTATGTTTTAGAAAACCTTTAACTTCAGTTTCTATATTTTTATTTTCATAACTAATATATTATTATATAATAAAATTAATTTATTTATTAATCTGTGGTTTATCTGGAATCAGTAATCCGGTAAGTCGTCCGATCCAGTGTCCGGATCGGGTTTCAAAAACACTGTGGTTACCTAATGGTTGATCTATGTAAAACTAAGATAAATATGATGATATTTTTAAAAAATTGATCATACTTCTTATATACAACAAAATCATTCACCATTAAGTCTATCGTAAATCTCTTCGTACACCACCAGACCGGTCTTTTATTCGACCTTATGTAAGAATAGTGGTAATGCAAATTTTTACAATTATATTGGTTTAGTGCCACGAAGAAAATTACCATAGAAAATAAATCAATAAAAAAATACTAAATTCTTACGCACCAACGTTCGATAACTATTAAAGCAAATTAGTCCCACAAAGTTAATAATGTTGGGTTTTTCTTTTTTCGAAACTTAATGTTGGTATTTTGTGGAATCGGTTTATGCAAATTGGGATCGGAGCTTTGGATCAGACGATTTATACAAATTGGTTAGGCCCATTATGATTGTAAGCATATCAATACTATTAATACGAAAGGAATGGTGTAATGTAATTACGTACCTATAGGACTAAAAATAAAAAATTGATAGTCCAAATAATTTTTATATGTAGATTTTTTTTAGGATTCCTTCCCTTTTAATAGTATTGATTTGTTTAATAATCAAACTATAATTGAAAGTAAGTGTATGCCACTGATTTTGACAGAATGAAAAAATTAACATTTAGGCTTGTATTATCCGGTTTTTGTACCCACATATGCAAGTTGCCGGTATCAAAGAAAGAAAAAGATGACAGTGATAGTTTATGAAGTTGTTGTGCAATTGAGTTTACTAGGACATCAACGTAACTTTCTTTCCTTTCTACCTCATATGTTTATTAATTATTACCATATATAGTTTCAACGTCTAGTTGTTTGTGTAAGAACAAGATAATAAGAAGTTGCTTCTCTGATTAATCACTTGAGAAAATCCCTCAAAACTCAAGCACACAAATAAATTTGAGAAAATCCCTCAAAACTCAAGCACACAAACAAATTCTCTAATTGCCTTAAAGGTTGCAACAACACTGCAACTCTTTATATAGGACTTGTCAATATCCTAAACCAACTAGTAAAAGCAATTATAGATATTTCCTAATCTTTTAGACAAACCAAAACAAAAAGATTAGGTTGCTTGTATCTTAAGCTATTTCAAGCTTATTCCAACATTCTCCCCATTAAGCTTGAAATCTCTTTGTGTCAATTCTTTGACTCCAATCAAGTTCCTCATGTCCTTGTATCGAATCTTTGCAAGTCCTTGGGTTAAGATATCTGCTCTTTGTTCACTCCCTGCTATGTGTTGAACCTCTATGAGATTGTTCTCGATACATTCTCTTATGAAGTGATACCGACGATGAATGTGTTTAGATCTTCCATGGAACACATGATTTTTCGTCAAAGCTATTGCGGATTTATTGTCTATCAACAGCACAACCTTCTCGCACTCATTTCCCATGATTTCACCAAGTAGATCTTGAAGCCAGATTGCCTGTTTTGCTCCCTCGGTTGCTGCCATAAACTCTGCCTCACAAGAGGAGAGAGCCACTGTTTCTTGTTTCTGAGAACACCATGTTATAGGTGATTCTTGAAAATAAAAAATGTGCCCTGTAGTACTTCGACCATCATCTTCATCCACATTGTGACTTGCATCACTATAACCAACTAGTCTTGTATCCTCTGCTCGTCCGAATTTCAAACCGTACCCGAGTGTCCCTTTCAAGTAACGTATGATCTGTTTTATAGCTGCAGCGTGAGATGTCTTTGGGTTCTGCATATATCTACTCATGACACCAACTGAGAAAGATAAGTCTGGTCGTGTATGCAAAAGATATCTCAAACAACCAACACATCTTTTGTATTCTTTCTCGTCAATGTTTTGCTCTGTTTCTGCTTTAGAAAGCTTCAAATTTGGATCCATGGGCACATGAACCGCATTACTTTCTAGCATTCCTGTGTCTTCTAAAATTTTCTTGGCATATCTTTCTTGACTTAATGTAATCAACCTCAATGCCTAGATAATATGTCAACTTTCCTAAATCACTCATCTCGAATTTTTCGGACATCTCCTTTTTGAACTCTGTAATCATCTTGATGCTTGTACCTGTTACCAAGAGATCATCAACGTATACTGCGAGGAGTAACACATGCTTTTTCTCTGATCGTCGATACACTGCAGGTTCCTTATAGCATTTAACAAACTTTAGCTCATCTAGCACTTTATTTAACTTTTTGTTACATGCTTTTGGAGCTTGACGCAAGCCGTAGAGAGCTTACTTCAGTTTGTATTCTTTTCCCTCTTGTCCAAGTACCTCAAATCCCTCTGGTTGAGAGACGTATACATCTTCCTTCAGATCACCGTGCAAGAATGCTGTTTTAACGAGTGATGAACTTCCCATCCTCTTGAAGCTGCTAAAGCTAACAAGAATCTCACAGTTTCTATTCGAGTCACGGGTGCGAATACTTCTTCAAAATCAATTCTATGTCTTTGTATGTAACATTTGGCTACAAGCCGTGCCTTGAATTTGTTAATGCTGCCATCTGCATTGCGTTTTATCTTAAAGATCCACTTTAGACCTATGGCTTTTGCACTAACTGGAAGTTCCACGAGATCCCATGTTCTGTTTTTGATGATTGATTTAATCTCATCTTCGCAAGCGTCTCTCCATACTTTCTCCTTGCTAGCTTCAACATAACTCCACGGTTCATCATTCAATGATAACAACAGCCTCTTGCCTTCAAGTTCAGCCATAAGGACGTAATCATCCAAGTATCCTGGTTTCTTTCTTTCCCTTTGTGATCTTCTTAGTTCTGGCTCAGGCGATTCGTCGCTATCTGTCTCATCGCTTACTTGCTCTTGGTTAGTGGTGTTCTGATTTTCTGTGATTTCTTCCTTTCTTGTGCTGATAGCTGGAATGCTATCGTTGATACCATGGTTGCCGAATTGACCAATGTCAATACTTATGTCTCCGGAGTTGTTGCTTTTGCCACAATCATTCCAATCTCAACTCTTGCTTTCATCAAATATGACATCTCTACTCACCACCACCTATTTTTTTTCTTTGGATCATATAACCTGTACGCCTTTGAACCAGGTTCAGTTCCAAGATGTATCAGCATTCTAGATCTACTATCCAGCTTCTTGAGATGTTGAGACTCGATCTTTGCATATCTAATGCAACCAAATATTCGTAGATGTTCAATACTCGGTTTCCTTCCTTTAAACAGCTCATACGGTGTCTTGTTCTTTATAACTCGTGTTGCAGCTCGATTGATAATGTATGTAGCATGTCTAACAGCTTCTCCCCAGAGGTAGTTTGGTAATGTCGTGTGTTTGAGTAAGCTCCTGGTCATGTCAAGAAGAGTTCGGTTACGCCTTTCTACCACTCCGTTCTGTTGAGGGGTGTATGAAGCTGTGAAGTGCCTTGCAATCCCATTTGATTCACAAAAGCTTAAGAATTCATTAGACATAAACTCTCCTCCTCTGTCTGTTCTAAATTTCTTGATAGATGCTCCTGTCTCCTTTTCAAAAATAGCCTTGAAAATTTTAAACTTGTCAAACGCTTCTCGCTTCTCTGTAAGAAGTATTGTCCACATGTAACGAGTAAAATCATCAATGAGCACAAAGATATATCTTTTTCTCGAGGACGTGGGTGGTGATATCGGTCCACAAAGATCTCCATGTATTAGACCAAGTGTATGCTCAGCTCGATAACTAGTGGCTTGAGGAAAGGCTCGTCTAGCTTGTTTTCCAAGTATGCACGCAGAGCACTGTACCGTTTCAATCTTAACTTTCGATAGTCCGTGCATAAGTTCCTTGTTCGCCATCAGACGCATAGATTCTCTCCCGATGTGGCCTAACCTTGCATGCCACTTTGTATATTCACTCATAACAGAAACCTGTAGACATTGCTCATAGTTGTCAATGGTGACTTTGTATAATCGGTTCTTTTATCTTTTTGCTGTGATGATCAGCTTTCCGTTCCTGTCCTTCATGGTAAGATAGTCGTCTCTTAGTCAGACATCACATGCTGCCTCTGTAGCTTGTCCTAAGCTAATTATGTTACTTCGTAGATCAGGTATATAGTAGACATCGGTTAGTATTTTCTTCTCCCCATCCTTCAAAAGAAACAGAATTGGACCTTTCCCCTTTATGTCAATCCTTGAGTCATCACCAAATCTTACTTTGCCTGTGATGGTTTCATCAATAGTCTTGAAGTAGTTGCGATTTCCTGTCACGTGATTGCTTGCTCCGTTGTCTAAGTACCACGTCTTGTCATTGTCTGAGCTGGATACGAAATCTTGTGGATTTACGTTTTTCTCATTAAGGTAAACCACCTCATGAATCATGAGTTCCTCTGCCTCTGTGGTATCATTGTCCCTAGTGTCTGTTACTTCCTGAAGCTTAAGGAGACGATCAGGACATACAAACGCGAAGTGACCCATCTTATCGCACCGGAAACACATGATTTTGGACATGTCAAACTTTTCTTGACCGTACCTTCCTCTACCTCTTCCTATGTTATTATAGCGGCCACCACGTCCTCGTCCTCTGTAGTTGTTTCTATAATCACGGTTGTTTGATGTGAAGTTTGATTGTTGTTGAGTTTGTACTTGTTGCGCCTGAGACTCTTTGTTAGCAAACATAAGTTTCGTCTGTTTCTCCTCTTCTTCTTCTTCTTTTAATCGTTCCTCATACGCTTTGAATCTACCGACAATGGTTTCAAACGGTGTGGTTTTTTGATCCACAAACTGCTCAACTGTTGCGACCATCTGAATGTACTTCTTTCTTGGTAGACATGATAAGAATCTTCTCGCGAGTTTGGTTCTTCGATAGGTTCTCCTAAGGCATTTGCTTTTGATGACAACTCGGTTAATTTTCCAGCAATCCCATCAATAGTATCATCATCGTTCATCTTTAGTTTCTCAAGATCAGATTGCAATGTTTGTAGCCTTGCTTCTCGAACTAGGTCAGCTCCTAGATATCTCTCTTTAATAGCTTCCCAAACTTTCTTTGCAGTATCCAGATTCCCTAACTGCAGAATAAGGGTTTCTGGAAGAGCTTGAAAGATTAGAGCCGTAGCTAGGTCATTCTTCTCGCTATCCACCAGGTCCCATACTTTGTTGATCTTCAATACTAGTCTGATTCTGATTCTCCAGACTGCATAGTTTGTCTCTGTAAGAACCGGACAGCTGATCTTTGAGGATCCTCCGCTATCCTTTGTCTTAGAGACCACAATATCTCCCATGGTCTTCGATCGTCAATTAGAAGCTCTGATACCAAATATAGTTTCAACGTCTAGTTGTTTGTGTAAGAACAAGATAATAAGAAGTTGCTTCTCTTATTAATCACTTGAGAAAATCCCTCAAAACTCAAACACACAAACAAATTCTCTAATTTCCTTAAGGTTGCAACAACACTGCAACTCTTTATATAGGACTTGTCAATATCCTAAACCAACTGGTAAAAGCAATTATAGATATTTCCTAATCTTTTAGACAAACCAAAACAAGATAAGATTAGGTTGCTTGTATCTTAAGCTATTTCAAGCTTATTCCAACACCATATACATAAATATGTGATGGATATGATACAATACTTTGCAGTAGGGGTGGGCGTTCGGGTATCCGTTCGGATTCAGATTGGGTATTTCGAAATTTTGAGTATTTCGGTATAGAGATATAATATCCGTTCGGGTATTTCTGTAGTTCGGGTCGGGTTCGGATATTTTTAGCTCGGGTTCTGTTATTTCGGGTCGGGTTCGTATATTTAGATTTTAAAAGAAAAAAAAATCTTTTTTTAAGTTTACTGTATTTAAAAATATTAATTTAACGTAACTGATTTTCTATTTTTTAATTGATTGAGTGATTAATAGATTTGGATATAGTCTTTCAAAAATAAATAAACACTAATTTGATTATTGTGTTTGATTTTTAGATGTACTTTTTGTTAATACATGAAATAAAAAACTTGACATACATTTTAAGTGAGTGTCAAATCATTTTTTCTCATAATTGTAAGTATTTTATATGATCTTAAAATATGTGTAGCATCAACATAAACATTTTAAACAAAATGGTAGATGTAAATTAGAAATATAAATGTAAGTATACGTAAGTTCGGTTAATTTCGGATATCCATTCGGGTTTGGATATTATCTGTTCGGTTTCGGATATCCAATCTCTCCTAAATCAATACCCATTCGGGTATTTTGCTACTTCGTTTCAGATATTGGTTCGGATTTTTCGGATCAGATTCGGATGTCACTTTAGATATCGGGTAAAGTGCCCAACTCTACTTTGCAGAATTACAATTTGGTAAGACATCATACTATTCTATCTCATTGACATAGTACCAACACACAAATTTTGGTGTGTACCACATAATAACCCATGAAATAATAAAATATATTTTCTTCAAAAAAGAAAATATATAGTTTTCTTATACTTCGACTTTGTTTCTTATACAAATGCATACACCCCTAGATTTCGTTCGTCCCAAGTTCCCAACCAAGCGCTTCCCCACCTCTTGTTGAAACCTTGACTTGTAGGTCCATTACATTCCTATACCTACCCCAAAACATTACCTCAAAGGAACCCCTAAAGATTTTCAATGTTTTAATTTGACCCCATAAGTTAAACACTCACACCCCATACCGAGCAGCCTTTTTTATTCACATCCTAAATCTCCTCTCAGAAGCAATAGTAAGAAGCCTTGAGACACCTTGCGTCCACATATCATACTCTCTCTGGCTCTTGCACTCGAATTCTACATCACCTCGAAGAACCGTCTTCAAACCAAAGTATCTCAGATCATCTCCTCCCTCTAGCAAATGTCGTCCGGGCCAGGCAGGGACATTCTTGATCACTTCAAGCACAATGTCTGAAGAAAATTGGAACATAGTTACAGTGAAAGAGTCTTCAAGTTCACATTCAAAAGAAAAGAAAAAGTTAAAAATATTGAGGGCCACTTTTGATCTTTTAAGTTATTTTAGGTAGACACTATTGCTTTCTTTTCCTTTTTCTTCTCAAATCCCCAAATCCAAAGCAGACCCACATCAAATTTTTGAATTCCTTTTACCAGGTTCACATTATAATTGACTCATTGCTAGTGGTAGATAGTGACAAAAAGTTAAAGCTTTCAACTTTGGAACTATGATTGATAGAACCTAAATAATCAAAAACATTCTTTGTTTTAAACCCTACTAGAAGAATCTTGAAAGGAATTAGATAAACCTCCTATCAGTCTTTTCAGGTTTTGAATTTTAAATCGTATGTAAAGAAAAGAGATTTATATGTAACTAGAGTTAATAATCTCTTACTCTTTTTCTTCTTGGTAAAGGTTTTCCCAACATGCTTGCTCTTCATCTTCAACATAACCTACAATTTAATAATCAAAAGAATCAGAATTATATATCATGATTAATTCTCTAAGAAGATTTTTGTCAAAAGATTCTCAAAAAAGATGCTTAAGCAAAAAACAAACAGTGGATCCCATAACTTCATTATCATCATCATTGTCATAACGAATGCTTTTTTTTATTAGCTTTAGTTTTGTTTCTTCTTTCTCTTCTTTTCCTGCCATTTAAAATATCTTTTTGTGTGTTTCATATAACAAAGTGCAAATCCATGTGAAGTAATCTAAAGATTCCCACTGATTCACAAATAATTTGACTCTCTTTTATCTTTTCATTAGATCAACGATCATTTCTAAAGTGAACAAGTTACAAGACACCACAAGAATAAACCTTTACCTGATTCATCTTGTTGATGTAAACAGAAACTATTTTCCAGTGGAGATCACCTGCAAAAGTAACAAAAAAAAAGCATTGGACAAAAGATCTAATTAAGAACTAAGACAAACGTAAACAAAAATAAAAAGAAATTATAATTTTTGTTACCTTTGCGAGTACGTTTGAGAAGTTCACAACCTCTAGCGAGCCATTCTCGGCTACAAGTTCCCAAGAAATTCTCTTCTTGTATAAGCTCGCCGCTGTGACTGCTACTTGAGCTTCCATTGCTACCATTATTAAGTTTTCTGCATCCTCCAGAAGTAGTGAGTCCCTTGTCCATTGGAATCACTGATGCAATGTTCCAAACTTCCTTCATGGCCCTTGCCTTCAGTGTTGCCACTCCTCTTAACGCTGCACCAAATATAGTCAAATTACCCAAATATTAACTTTGATCTGTTCCTAAATTTCACTCTTAAACTAAGCCCTAAGAAATTAATCAAAATCAAAACCTTATCCAAACCCAAAAGTTACTAAACCTGTGGCTGCACCGGCAGTGAGTGTCATGATATCACCGGCAGAGCGAACATTGACGGCGGAGCTAACAACATAGGCCAAATGCTCTCTTTCAGCTCCCATCACTTCAGCAGCCTCCACACACTGAGCAGCCACAAGAGTCGCGGCTGAAGCAACAGCCATGTCGGTTTTAGCCATCTGCTCATCCTTCCCAGCGCTCGAAGACGCGGCGGTGGCTGCTGCGATAGCAGCTACAGCTGCAGCCACACCGGCCACGGAGACAGCAGCGTGAATCTGAGCATTTTGTGCTCGAGTCTCCTCTTTCTTCTTCTCCCTCCGGTCCTTAAGCCACCGTCCTACCGTCTTGGATTGTGTGGCTGTGGCGGTTATAGGTCCCGGAGTAGTCGCCGTTGAACGGAACTGGGAGTTTACGTTGTTCAGTGAAGTGTTGTTTGCTCGACAAAACAGCTGCATATTAAATCAAATTAGAGATTTACAAAACTAAAGAAGCAAAACTTAAGAAAGGGAAAAATCTTTGAAGCTTGATGAACAAGAAATTGACAAATATGGAATCTAGTAGGGGAGTTTGCTTTAGATCACAGTGTCACTAAAATAATAATAATAATAAACAGGCTATATTTGTTTCACAATATAAATTGATTTAGTTAAAAAAATTAAAATGCTATTTTATATAAACAAAAATATTATAAAACAAAAATATTTTATTCCCAAATTATTACTAAAAATATAAATGTAAGTATAATTTAATTAATTATATAGTACATGATATAATTTACCATACAATATACTCCAGTAAAATATGATATTTGGGTATGCTTGGATAGTATATAATTATATACAATATGAAAACAATTTGTGTTATAAATAAAAATACGTATAATACATTTTATACATACATTAAGGACTTCATTCCAATAAGTTGTACTTTTACCAAATACTATTTATTTGAAGAATAATCCTCGGAAAGAGTACTGGAGAAAAACATGATCTCTGGGTGTGGTTGGGTAAAGAGAAAGGTATGTTATTTCACTGTCTCTCATGTACCCAAATTGTCAGTGAGGCAGTAAAAACTGAAACATTTACATTGAGAAAAACACAAAAACAAAAGTTGGAGAATCTCAGAAAATGCTTTACTACCTAACAATAAACCCAAAATTCCACCAAAATGTTAAAATATAGAGATAAATAGAGAAAATATAAACCTTGATGTCGTCGGATTCTGGAGGAGGACTGTCGGTTAAAGAACCGTTGAGAGGACCACTGCTACTATGTGAAAGCCGACCAGATGTTCTTGGTGACACTTCTTGCTGCAAAAAGATGATGAAGATGAGACAAAAGGAGAATCAAGAAAGAGATGATGACAAAATACAAGAACTTGTGATTATATCTATAGGGACCCAGAAAGCGAGTGTGTAGGTAGATATATCTAATCATAATCTTTTATTCTTTCTTTTCGTGTTTGATTAATTATTATAATTATTGCGCGTGAATATTCTTTCACTAATAGATAAATTCATGAACAATTCGAAACTAGATTTGAGAAAATTCTATAAAAAGACAGAATATCAAGAATCTGAGGACAAGAACAAAAAAAAAAAAAACTGAAAGAGATGAACTCTGTCAACATATCACAAAAGTACCAAATTTAAGCAAAAAAAAAAAAAAACATATCACAAAATTAAAAGTTGCGTAGGGTTGTCTGTAATTGTTCTGTTCTTATCTAAAACAGAAAAAAAAAGAAGAGGGAGAAGAGACTCACAGATTGAGACAAGATACGATCCATCACCATTTGCGAAGTCTCTGAAGAAGCGAATGAGAAAGGGTTTCCGGAGACAAGTCCGTTCTCCTCCGTATCACCGTCTCCGAGTATGGGTTCTTCTTCGGTTTTGGAGAGGAGGATATGAGGATCAGAAGGTGTTAAAGCCTTGGATACTTCGAGAGCTGAGGCGCTCCAGGAGCGAGCAAGGAACTCCATAGGCTCAAGCGGCGTCTCAGGTGGCCGGAAAACGGGATCCGCTCTCCATGTCGGAATCATGGATCTTTCCATTTTAGACAGAGAGTGAAGGAAGAGAGATACTGGAGGAAGAGAGAGAGAAAGAGAGAAGGTGTGTGTGTGTTGGTTTGAAATGAAAGGTTGTCAATGGAGTGGAATTTATAGTGTGACAAGCAAAGCTATTTGATCACTATGCTTTTTTCCTGTCCGTTTTATTGCTTTTTCTTATCATGTCTCTCTCTCTTTCAGAAAATGAGCTAATTACCCTTTATTTTACTTGAAACAAAATTATTACCAAACTAGCGAAAAATGTTTTTGTTTTATTTTAATTGGCCAATTTCTTTTATATGATCTAATAATATATAAGATAAAGTGGAACTTATAACATTCCTAGTTAGCAAAGACCGTAGAAGACAAAATATGCTTAAAAGCAGAAGTCCAAAGATATATCCGAATCAAAGAAAATCAAACCCAAGACACTAGACAAAAGGCCTTGAATCCTAAACCACCAGAACAAACTTCAAATCTACATAATTCTTTTTAACTTCTATATGAGAGCTGACTAAAAATGCCTTCACCCAAACACCGGTAAACCACTTCTTCATAGAACAAAGACGAAACTCCTATGAACCAAGCAACCAGAACTCTGTATGTTTGTTATGTTCCTAGTTTTCTTTTGAATAAGTTCCTTTTACCTTGTAACCCAAATCGACTATGTATCTAAATTTATGCTTCCCACAATGCATACAATATATATATAGAAAATTAGGTAATAGTTTAGCGAAATAAATATCTTAATTAGATTATTAATCATAGATGGTGGAAAACACAAATTTTATCATAAAACTAAATTATGTATTGTAGAAACAACTGCAAAGTTGGAAATGTTTTTGGCTACTTGTTTGTTACATTCTATTTGTGATGTAGGATCAGAAGAAAAATGGTCCAGTTCAATAGTTTATTGTTTTGTCATGTCTCATTTGAAGAACTATTGCTTTTTTTCCAGCTGAAATCGAATGAGGACCATTTATAAATTATATTGTTTTAGTTTAGGGATCTTCTAGTTTATAATAGAATGGTAGAAAACTAATTAGAGATATATTTTTTTTGTTTCGTTTTTTGTTGTAATGTTATCGCAGATTGTTCAACGGTTTCCAAAGTAAACTTTTCGAAAGTGGTTTTTTTCGAAATAACCAAAGAAAAATATCTATTTTTATCTAGAGATTTTTTATCGTATAGGCAACGTAGACTGCAGTCCATTTTAATGTGAAAAAACATTTCGATTGTTAAAATGTACGAGAAAGGATCATCTTAATATCAATAGTATTGTCAGCCTCCAACCAAATTCGGTCTGGACTTCAACATTGATTTCTCTTTAATCGTATTTGTCAAATCATATTATCTGTCTTGTTAGATTGTTTCTCAATAATTTTTTTTTTTTTCTTGATTTGATGTATCATATCAATTGTTATGTTATTGTCTTCGATATAAAATATTGAATAAAATATCTTTAGACGAAAAAGAAAGAAAATTAATTGGGTTAGAAATTGTAATAAATTAATCACCCATGTACAATGAAAAAGACTTTTAAATAGAAAGGATGAATACACATAGGGGGTGTATTCAATTTAACATTTGAGTTGATTTAATTTTTAATGGAGTTTTAGATTATTTTAATAAGTTGCAGAATTTAGGTTATTTTTGTTAAACCACTCTAGAATATCACCTAAAACCATGCGATTTGAATTTTCATTTTTTAAACTAAGAAACTCCACCTAAACACTCTAGAATCACTTGAAAACTTGAAAACTCCACAACTTAAAATATTTTCAATAACAGTGGATTTCAGAGTATTTTACCAAATATCAAGTTCAAAAATAGTTGATTATGAATGGGTTTCTAAAATTCATGTTTGAATAACACTGAATTTGTCATTTAAATACAAACCACCTTAAACTCTCAGTTGAATACACCCTCCCCCCCCCCTCATAAACTTTAAACTGAATTTGAAAGATATTTTTTTCAAAAAAGGTAAAACGGACTCGAAGTGATAAAGGATCAGAATTCATGTGTCTTATACAATTTTTTCAAAAACAAATGATAGTCCGCGAAACATATTGTGTCACATATACCGCAACAAAATGGTCGGGTTGAATGCATGTATCGACACATTTTGAATACTGCAAGGCCATTGAGGTTTCAAGCTAATCTTCTGATAGAAATGCATACTTACGGGTGGATATTTGATTAATAGAACGCCTTATGTCTTGTTGGAGAATATGTCTCCGCTTGATATACTTTTTGGTCATGCTCCGGGTTAAAAACACATATAAGTACTAGAATATTTGGCATATGCACACAGCATCGATCACAAAGGTGATAAGTTTTGCTTCGAGGAGTAGTAGATATGTGTTCTTGGGATACCCATATGATAATAAAGGTTAGAAGTTATTTGATTTACAAAGGAAGATCATTTTTTATGAGATGTCGTATTTCAGGAGAGTGCGCTTATGTTTGCCTCTACTGAAATGATCTGTGATTCGCATGAGCATTTGCTTATTCTCCCACGCGAGAGAACTTGGATTCTAATAGTGAAACGATGTTGCACATAGATTGAAGTCGGAACATAAGAGACACATGATTTTACTCAAACCAATTTTGAATTCTGATGATTCGAATGAGATACTAGGTATAGGTCACCATCAACAACTTACTTCAACTAAACTTAAGGACTTTTTTGTTAGAACTGTTACTCCTTCAAAACCCCCCCCCCTCTCTCTCTCTCTACTTCGGTACCCGCTCCTCAGCTTTCCTCAGGTACACCATATCCTATTTGTCATTGTGTTTCACGAGAGCTATTTTCACATAAACATCTTGACTTCGTGATGGCATTGTCGACACATATGAAACCAATATCATTTTCAGAAGCAATGAAAGATGAGAGATGGGGTACAGCGGTTTATTGTGAGATATCATCTTTGTTAGCTACTAATACTTAGAGAACTGAGGACATACTTCTGGGGAAACGAGCACTAGGATGCAAGTGTATTTTTAATATAAAAATACAAATACAATGGTATGACTGAGCGCTAAAAAGCTCATCTTGTGGTGTTATGAAATCACAAGGAGAAAGGGATCAACTACAACAAGACATTTCACATGTGGCAAGGATGACAATAGTTCATTTGTTTCTTGATATTTCAGCACATGAAAAGATCATGAAGTCCATCAAATGGACGTTCACAATGAATTTCATCATCGTGAGTTTCATGAAGAAGTGTATAAGAAATTAATTCCAGGTTTTAAAACAAATGGAGAAACTCGAGTGTGTCAATTACAAAAATCACTATATAGACTAAAGCAAACCATACTCCTATTATTCATTTTTCATCGAAGTGCTTATAGTTTTAAACAAACACGGTCTGAATATTCACTTTTCACCGACTATAATAATGGAGTTAGACTTCATATACTGGTTGATGATTAATAATATTTGGCACCTCACATGAAGTGATTCAGACATTTAAAAACTTCTTGCCAGTTTTTTTTCACATGAATGATCCTGGAGCTGTGAAGTACTTTCTTGACTTATAAGTAGCATGCAGTTCATCAGGCATTTATATATCTTTGCTAACAAAGGTATGCTACTGCTAACAGAAGTAGGACTGCTTGGATGTCGCCTTATAGGCTATCCTATTGACCAGAATCATCAAACTGAGTATTCAAGATGGAAAATTTTGTACTGATCCAGAAACATATTGAAGACTCATGGGATGTTTGATTTATTTTTCTACCACTCAACTTAATCTAACATATTCGATACATGTCCTTTCTTAGTTCATGAATAAGCCGAAGTAGGACCATTGGCTGCTGCATTAAAGGTTGTGCGCTATCTGAAGGGACACTTGGACAAGGGTTTTTGTTTCAGTGATACCACTCAAATTACCATAAGGAGTGATTTACTATTTCAAATAAAAAGATTAGTTGTAGTACTTAGGGATCGAATCCATAGGGAGTGTGGGCACACAATAGACTATAAATATTAAGATTAAGCTAGGCAATAAATATGTAAAGCAGTAAATAAATGAAAGCAAGGTGAATAAGGCAGTTGTTCAATTGATTTAAGTGGTAAGCAATATGGAGAAATAACTGAACCTAAGGATTTATTAATCAAGAGATTAAAACTACAATTCAAGGATGCTAATGGTTTACATTTTCAGTTCTAGAACTTGTTTTCAATAAGTAAGTAATACAGCTTTCGCATGCAATTACTAATCAGATGTCTAATTCCAATGTTCCAGCTGTCGCATGCAAACAAGGAGCGAGCGTCAATCGATGATATGGCCAGAGCGTCGATCGTTGCTCTTCAGACAAGCACTAATGACCAAATCGATTATGTTCAACTAGATTTTTAGACCAACTATCGTATGCGCCTAGGTATCTAATACAACAGAGTTTGGGTTCTGTTACTTGATTGTACTTTCACGCCTCTCAATTAACCTATGATGCTAGGTTCAAACAATTAGTCACATTGTCGTTCTATTCTAACTATTCTATATCCTAGCATTACAAATCACCATGGTTTAGATATCTCTAGTTAATCTAGCAATCTTAATTGATTATCAGTTTGAAATTAATCTCAAAATCCCTAAACCTAATAAGATGAATTACTCAGACATGCAAGCAGTAACACAAATCATAGTCTAAATAATATAATAGATAAAGAAATCAAAGATGTGTTTCCAAAAAAAAATCAAAGATCAAACCAATTGATACAGGCTGAGAATTCAGACTAATAAAATGGTCAGATTTAGGTTCCTCAGATTGGACTGGTATGGTTCGGATGGGAATGGAGCCGGTATGGAGATGGTGGGTTTGGATCCGATTTGTACCTGAGTAACAAAGAAAGATTTTTGTGGGTTTTCTGGTTTATAAAATTGAATCAAACATAGAATAAAACTATGAAAAATAATAAGAACAGAAACAAAAACGAATTTTATGAATTTCAGATTTAATAAAAACAGAAACAAGATGAAACAAATAACAAGATAAAAGGATAGAGGGTGGCTTGTGGATTCAAGCTGCTGGACTGAAGTCTCTCTCACAGGGGTGGATCTACCTTATTAAAGGGTGGGACATGTGCCACATACTGATTATAAATTTCCTAAGAAACCAGAGAGTTCTTGATCCATCAGGTCAATTGGTTACACGTTTAATCAGTAGACTCATAGGGAAAAGTGTTCGATCCTCAAATCTGTCAATTGTGTTTCCTGAATTTTTATTTATTATCATTTATTTTCTGTAGTCATATATCATACTATTGTTTTTTTAACCATTTTCGTTTTCTCAACTTCCTCCATTTTATTCTCTCTTTTCTTATTTGTCACATTTTGTAATTTTAGTAGACATTTATTTCTCTTGGCAAAAATACACCTTTCTTTCTCTGTGTCAACATATTATTTAAAATGTAATAAAATAATATTTTAAGTAAACCTATTTCATTGTTATCTTTTATTTTTTGTCAAATCATTTATATATTCTTTTTTCTTTTAACTCATATGTTTTTTTATATACAAAAAATGTAAAGGTTAATGAATATTTTGTTTATTATTCTTTTTAGGAGTTCAAAATTTTAAAGTATTTATGTTTGATTTTTTTAAAAATAAAAATTACATAAATATACTTACTTTTTCACCTTTTGTTACATAATTTAGTTGTGCCCCATACAAATATCAAAGCTGGATCCGCCCATGCTCTCTCAGCAAGAACAGTGGATGAAAATGGATAGATGATGGAATCAAGCTGCTGGACTGAAGTCTCTCTCAGCTAGATTGATTGATGGACTGAAATGGAGTGGCGGATGAAGGTTTTGATTGAATCTCACAATCAGATGGATGATGGACGTGATGGAATGAATAGACACCACAAAGCTCTGTGAAAGGAGACTTTGATAAGCCTGGTTGCTCAAGAGTTGCTTCTCACACACTCAAAAGACTTAAGAAAATAGTTTTGACAAAACTAGAAAAACATAATTCTTATTTCTCATCAAAAGGGTTAAGGCCAAATTTTGACCATTACATGAAGTTATATAGGGAACTCTTTATTGGGCTCAAAAAACAAAGAAATGCCTAAACAAAAATAAAAGAAATAAAAGGCTAAATATGCTCAAGTCTTAACCGAAAATAAATCAAATAAAAAGGTAAACCGGCTCGGTTGAGATTGTCTTGACCAAAGTTAATAGCATGTTTGCATGTTGCCTCATTAAAAATTTACCAAGAAAACCCAGTGGGACAAAACCTGGTTAAAAAAAAGAGTACAACACATGCTAGTCACTCTGATCGTTGGCTAGATCTCTTAACCGGAAAAAGGTTGGTTGGGTGGATTGAGAATTGGATGGAACCGACTGATCTCTTGTGTTCTGGTGCAGCTAAGGACTCCTGGAATGTCTCCTGGTCGCCATAAATAGCTGTGGGTCGAACCAAACTCAATTGGTTGGCAACTTTCCTTAGATAGCATCGGTTTGGCTGGTTTTGGGAAATTAATCATAACTCCTGATTTCCCTGACCAATTCTTCTGATTTTGGGATTTCTGGAAAGCTGATAAATTACTATTGAATCCCATGTGTAGTTCTGGTAAAGGAAGCTTCATGTTCGGGCTTGAAACTCCTCCAAAAGGCTGATACTCGCAACTGGATGGGCTGGAGAACCTCTGACTTGTAAAATTCATAACTCCTTGGTCCGATAAGCTTTTCTGGAAATTACAAATGGGCTGGATTCCGTCTTGAGTGTAGAATCCATTAAAATTGGTTCACTCAAAAAAGCCTTTTGGTTGTCGATATATACGCCGTATACTGGACCTATGTCGCTGGTATTGCCTAGGTGGTTGGTTTGGACAGTCTGATGAACCTCCAGTTCTGCTACTGGTTTGATGGCCGCATCACCAATGGAGTTCTTATCAGTATCTAAGAAGAATTGATCTTCTCTTCAACCCTAAAACAAGAAGAATGAAGTAAAGAAAACGTAACCGTCAACAATGGCTCAAAAAACTAAATAGAGTTTATGGTCATCCTTGGGTATTCTTGTAATTTTTGGTTACTTCTGGACTTAAGTCGGTTTAAAAATATACTTCGCCCGCTTTCTGGTATCACCGTCGAATGACACCAAGGCTTTTTCGTCGATCGACGTTTCTTCATCTCCTCGACAGCTTCGTCTCGTGAGGTAGACTGACTGCGCTTCAGTAAAGCGGGTGTTGAAATATGCCTTGAATCTGCGAGCTGAGTTATATCGGGCGATCCAGGAGTCATGGATCGGACGATATCTGACCGGGAGTATCGATCAATAGACATGTTGTAGTATCGGTCGATACTACCCAAATCCGAGAAATATGGAAAGTTTCATATAAAGACTTTCATATATATACATCTAGGGTTTTACCATATTCTGTAGCACGAAGTGTATTCTCAAAAACTCGCCTCCATCAATAAAATACTCTCTTTGCCCGTGGACGTAGCCGTTAGTGGTGAACCACGTTAAATCTATGTGTCTTTCTTTATTATTTATTCATCTGTTAATCTATATCTTCTCACATCCGTCACAACAAACTGGTATCATAGCTTCGGGTTGAATCTGGTGAGAAGATGTCTGGGATGAACTTGAAGATCGACAAGTTTACTGGAAGAAACAGTTTCAGTCTCTGGCAAATCAAGATGAAGGCGTTGCTGAAGCAACAAGGTCTTTGGGCACCGTTGTCAGGGAAGAAGATTGAACCTGTTACAGCTGAGATAGAGGTTACTGAAGAAAAGGCGTATTCAACGATTATGTTGTGTCTGGCAGATGAGATCATCATCGAAGTTTCTGGTGTTGATACTGCAGTTGGTTTGTGGTTGAAGTTAGAGAGTCTATATATGACGAAATCCCTAACTAAGAAACTACTTCTGAAACAACGTCTCTTCGCTCTGAGGATGCAGGAAGGTACAAAACTTCAAGACCACCTTGATAGTCTAAATTCCATTATGTTGGATCTGAGGAATATAGACGTTAAGGTGGAGGATGAGGATGCGGCACTGATTTTGTTGGTTTCAGTACCAAAATCCTACGAGAACTTTGTTCAGTCATTCATAGGGAGTAAGGATACAGTGAGTTTGGAGGAAGTCAAGTCGGCACTTCACAGCAGGGAGTTGCGACACAAGGCATCAGGTTCTGGTATAGATGACCAAGCTTCTGGGTTGTTTGTAGGTGGTGGAAAGAACTTTGGAAAATGCAAAAGGTCGAAAGATAAGAAGCCGTTTTCAAGGGGTCATAAACCAACTGATATTTGCAATTACTGCAAAGAGAAAGGGCATTGGAAATCTGATTGTCCTAAGAAGAAGAAGCAAACTGGTTCCGCTGCGGTAGCCGAGGATGAAGCTAAATCTGATAATGATATTGCGCTGGTTGCTCATGGAAAAGCACATCCTAGAGATGTATGGATTCTTGACACAGGCGCATCATATCATATGTGTCCAAGGAGAGAATGGTTCTCAGAGTATGAGGCAGTGGCTGATGGCAAGATCAAGATGGCAAATGACTTCGCTTGCGATATTGCAGGAATCGGTTCTATTAAGCTCAGGACACATGATGGTAGAGTATGCACGTTGACTGGAGTCAGACATGTTTCATCTATGTCCAAGAACTTGATCTCAGTTAGTCTTTTGGATAGCAGAGGTTTCAAGTATTCAAGTGGAGATGGAGTTTTGAATGTCTACAGGGATTCATACGTGATTCTTAGAGGTTTCATCCATGGTACTTTGTATTTGCTGGAGGGTTCTACGGTTTCAGACTCAGCAAATATGGCATCTCCAGAGGTTCACAAGGAAGATATGGACAAGCTGTGGCATATGAGGCTTGACATATGAGTGAGCGTGGGATGCAGATTCTGTCGAAGAAAGATCTTCTTTGTGGTCATAAGACCAAGAGTCTTGAATTTTGTGAGCACTGTGTGTTTGGGAAACTACATAGAAAGAAGTTTCCTAAGGCTGTTCACAAGACAAAAAGCACGCTGGATTACATCCATTCAGATTGTTGGGGTCCCTCCAAGGTGGAGTCGCTGAAGGGTCACAGGTATTTTGTGTCTATGATTGATGATTATTCAAGGAAGACTTGGATAACATTTATGAAGCACAAAAGTGAAGCTTTCAACAGCTTTAAGGAGTGGAAGATACTGGTGGAGAATCAAACTGAGAAGAAGATTAAGAGGCTTCGTACTGATAATGGTCTGGAATTCTGTTCACCAGAGTTCAATCAGTTTTGTAAGGATGCAGGGATTGCTAGGCATCATACAATCAGGTATACACCACAGCAGAATGGTGTAGCAGAGAGAATGAACCAGACATTGCTGGAGAGAGCGAGGTGCATGCTTTCTAATGCTGGTTTAGAGAAGAGATTTTGGGCTGAAGCAGTGAATACAGCTTGTTATTTAATCAATCTAGGACCACATACAGGGATCGAGTGTCGAATACCTAATGAGGTGTGGTCAGGCAGGTCTGCTGATTATTCTATTCTAAGAGTTTTTGGCTGCACGGTTTACTATCATGTTAGTGGAGGAAAGCTGGAACCAAGAGCAAAGAAGGGAGTGTTTATGGGATATGTAGATGGTGTCAAGGGATACAGAATTTGGTCTCCTTCTGAGAAGTGAGTGGTCATGAGCAGGAACGTTGTGTTTGATGAGAGTTCTATGCTCAAGAGTTTAGCTGAATCCCGTTCAGAAGTAGAGCATGAGGATTTTGACAAGCAGGTGGAGCTGCAGGAAATGCAGTCGGATGAACGGTATCGACCGATGTCGAATGGTCATAATCGATCGATATCAGATGGTCAGCATCGATCGACGTCAGATTGTCAGAATCGATTGATGTCGAATGGTCAGCATCGATCGATATCGGAAGATGAGATCGAACGATCACTGACAGACGAGCAGCAGGATTCTTTTAATTCTGAAAGTCAACCTATTGGGTCTGAAAAACGCAGTATTGCTAAGGACAGACCAAGGAGAGTTGATGTCAGGCCACAAGTGAGATATCATTTTGAAGATATGGTGGGTTATGCACTACAAGTTGCAGAGGAAGTGGATACTTACGAGCCATCCACTTACAGAGAAGCTATTTCAAGTTATGCATCTGAGAAGTGGTTTGCTGCAATGGGAGATGAGATGAAATCTCATGAAAAGAATCACACATGGGATCTGGTCGCACTACCACATGGGAGAAAGATTGTGACTTGCAAGTGGATTTACAAGATAAAAGATGGTCAATCACCAGAAGAAGAACCCAAGTACAAATGTCGAGTTGTTGCTAGAGGTTTCAGTCAAAGAGAAGGCGTGGACTACAATGAGATTTTCTCACATGTGGTCAGACACACTTCTATCAGAGTGCTATTGGCGATAGTAGCACGTCAGGATCTGGAGTTGGAGCAACTTGATGTGAAGACTGCTTTTCTTCATGGAGAGCTTGAGGAGGAGATCTATATGACTCAGCCTGAGGGTTTTTTGGTTCCTGGTAAGGAAGATCATGTGTGCAAGTTGAGGAAGTTGATGTATGGACTTAAGCAGTCTCCTAGACAGTGGTACAAGAGGTTTGACAGCTATATGGTCAAATTGGGCTATGACAGGAGTCCTTATGACTGTTGTGTCTACATGAGCAAGGTGGAGGATAGATCGTACATCTACTTGGTGCTTTATGTAGACGACATGCTGATAGCTGCCAAGAAGAAGTGTGATATTCAGAAGCTGAAAGAGCTACTGAGTTCTGAATTTGAGATGAAGGATTTGGGTGCTGCGAAGAAGATTCTAGGAATGGAGATCTTCAGGGATAGGGCGAAGAAGAAGTTATTCTTGTCACAGAAGGCCTACATTGAGAAGGTATTGACAAGATTTGATATGCTCAATGCTAAACCTATCAATACTCCATGTGCTGCAAATTTTCATCCTACCAAGAGTGATGAGATGTCTGAAGGGGAAATCGATTATATGTCACGAGTTCCTTATGCTAGCGCTGTAGGAAGTTTGATGTATGCTATGGTTTGTACAAGACCAGATCTTGCACATTCAGTTAGTGTTGTGAGTAGGTTCATGGTTCAGCCACGAAAGGAGCACTGGTTGGCTGTGAAGTTTGATGTAGGAAGTTTGATGTATGCTATGGTTTGTACAAGACCAGATCTTGCACATTCAGTTAGTGTTGTGAGTAGGTTCATGGTTCAGCCACGAAAGGAGCACTGGATGGCTGTGAAGAGGATTTTCCGGTACCTTAAGGGTACATCTGATGTTGGTCTTGTTTATGGAGACAAGGATCCAAGACTGGTTACTGGGTATTCTGATTCAGATTATGCAGGAGATGTGGACAGCAGGAGATCTATGACTGGCTATGTATTTACTCAAGGTGGTTATGTGGTGAGTTGGAAGGCAATTTTGCAGTCGACGGTGACTTTGTCTACTACTGAGGCAGAGTATATGGCACTGACAGAAGCTGCTAAGGAGGCGATATGGTTGAGAGGATTGGTCAGTGATCTTGGTCTTCATCATGATCAGGCTATTGTATACTGTGATAGCTTGAGTGCTATCCGTTTAGCTAAGGATCAGGTTTATCATGAGAGAACCAAGCGAATTGATGTAAGATACCATTTTCTGAGAGAAGAAAAGAGGATTGAAGTGAAGAAGGTAGGAACAGCTGATAATCCTGCAGATATGTTCACTAAGGCGGTTCCTCACAGCAAGTTCAAGCATTGTCTTGATTTGCTGAATATCTCAAGCTGTTGAATCTGGCCCTAAGGGGCATCTGGCCCTAGGGGGCATCTGGCTCTGAGGAGCATCTGAGTCCGACGGGACGTCTGACATCTGAGTTCGAAGGAACATATGAGGCAAAGAGAGAGTCTGGTACATCTGTTTTCTGAGCACAGAGAAGTGCATTCTGGTACATCTGATTATGGAGGATTCAAGTCAAGATGGAGATTTGTTGAAATATGCCTTGAATCTGCGAGCTGAGTTATATCGTGCGATCCAGGAGTCATGGATCGGGCGATATCTGACCGGGAGTATCGATCAATAGACATGTTGTCGTATCGGTCGATACTACCCAAATCCGAAAAATATGGAAAGTTTCATATAAAGACTTTCATATATATACATCAAGGGTTTTACCATATTCTGTAGCACGAAGTGTATTCTGAAAAACTCGCATCCATCAATAAAATACTCTCTTTGCCCGTGGACGTAGCCGTTAGTGGTGAACCACTTTAAATCTCTGTGTCTTTCTTTATTATTTATTCATTTGTTAATCTATATCTTCTCACATCCGTCACAACAGCGGGCATAACATCCTATCGAACTGTTGGATTGACCTCAAACCGGTGGCATTGGAGAGATAAATCAAAGCTCTATCTTGTGTCAAAAGATAAGCTCAATCACACCGTAGAAAAGTGTCAATACATATCCAAACATCTGATGCATCTGTGCAGTTCTGCACTCAAAAGGCTCCAAAATGCCCCTAAATCACTAAAGTTCTCCAAAACATGCATGAACCTGAAAACACTATAAATATACTCCATATTATAGTAAATATATCATAAAACACACACACACACACACACATATATATATATATATATATATATCATGGCTAAAGGTGGATAAAATCTATGGTATATCAATTCTCTCAAATTTGTCTTTTTCTTTATCTTCAAGCAAAACAAACGGCAGTCTCTTTAAAAGAGGTTTGAAAACAACAGAGACTCACACAATTTTAAAACTTAGAATCATCAGCTCTACAATATTGTAAACCACATCTAATAATTCTTGACTTTATAAGCACTTTATACCATATCCTAGCTTATCAACTAAATTCATCTAGCTAGCAACTTAGCAAACCATGTATGACAATCCCCTCTATTAACCTCATTTGTTACATAAATAAAAGTGCATGCTTTACTTTAAGAGTATTGATCAACAGACAACTTGGACTCTTACTTGAGCACGTTTCTGAACACACTAGTATTTTTTTCTGATCCATTTCTTTCCTCTTTCTCTCTTCTCTGAATCTCTATAGTTTCAATTTTCAGTGGAAGCTGATTCTAATGTAGTCATCTTGTTGATCTTATTGACTTGTCTACTTTTGTAGCTCCATTTTGACAAAGTGTAGCAAATATCAGGGTCACGAGAGACACTCCTATCCCCCGTTTCCACAATGTGTGATCATTCCCTTCAGAATAAGAATAATGGGTCACAAGAGACACTCCTATCCCTTTGCCTCTTCCTGGAAATCATTTCAATCTTTTGTATCTTAAGATGCCGAAAAAGAGAGAGAGAGAGAGAGAAAAAAAGAGTAGGGAACCAAAAACACACATATTTTACCTTCCAAACTTGCATGAGGAATCATGCCCGTTGTATGTCAAGCCCCAAAACAAGCGGTTAAGTCAAATTATTTTGGAGGTCATCTTTGGTTCCTTCGAAAATTCTCAGCAAGTATGAACATATTGACATGTTGATCCACTTTAGTATCTCTTGTACATTTTTCAGTCAGTAAGTCAAAGAATGATGCTAAAGAGTAATTAGATAAAGTAGAAATCAATTAGTTCATCATCCCTTTTTTGACTCAATAAAACATTTTTTCAAAACATTTAATAAGATTCATGAAAAATTTAATATTAGTAAACCTCGCCAGACTTAATTTACATTGTCCACAGTGTATATCTAGTTGAAGTTTAGTGAGAACATAAATCATAAGTACACAATTAACAAGGAAAATGATATACATGCTAGCTGGTGTTAGTATCGATCGATACAATGAAGTGACAATCGATCGTTGTTGCTGAAGTGTTATCGATCGATATCGAGCAAGTCTCATCGGTCGATATGCTGAGCAATCATATCGTCTACTCAAATTTGTTTTTTATTTGCTAACTAAAACACAATATTAGTATATCATCCACCTAAAGTTACACAACACTTTCACCAGTGTTATACCGTCTAAGAATGGTGGAAAAAATAAGTCATATGTACTAAATTTAACAAGGTTTCTGCGAGTATACCTGACATTGATGTGAGTATCTATCAACACAGTTAAGTGGCGATTGAAACTTGTGATGCTCTGTCGTTCAATACTGCGCCAGCCATCGTCAATTCCTATAGAAACTCATCTTCTTCGGATCTTTTTTTTTTGTCGGTGAGCGGTAACTCTACTACAGTGTCGATCACCGTTACAGGTATAATGTTGTTTGCTGGTGCTGCTACAGTGTCATAGCTACAGTGTCATCACTGTTCATCATCTCTTTCCTAAAATAAATAAACTCGAAAATTTAAGAAAAGTAAACTAAAATTAAAACTTACTTAATAATGGGTTGCCTCCTACTCATCGCGTATTTTTAATCATTAGCTTAACTCTCTGGATGTATGATTCAGTCCAGATGAGAACGTAAACTTGCTCCAAAATATATCTCAGTGTCTCTCTTCTTTATTTTATTGATGCAGTTGATAAAAGCTCTTGCAGAAACTTCTTCTTTCTCTCTCAACTCTAGATCACATAGCACTCTAACATTTGCAAAAGGTTTAAGACCTCCTCTGCAGCGCACACTATACTCAAAACTTCCTTCTTGACATTGTGAAGGGACTAGTGACAGGAAATCTGCATCGAAATTTATTTTCTCTTTCTTCTTCATATATTTGGTCCTTCCCTAGATTAGACTTTTCAGTCTCGGGCTGTTTTAAAATTCGGAGGATGTTGACCGGTGCTGAAAGCTTCGTGTCTAACTATTCTGAAGGATGTGTGTCGACCGTTGTTGAAGGCTGATTGTCGAGTGATGCTGATCATGGTTTTGCTGACTCTCGATTTGAATCAGCTGTAGGTGCTGGATCTTCAAACATTTCTACGCATGAAATAAACTTGTCACTTTTCTTCTTCTCATTGGTGTTATGAATCACATATTTACTATTTATTTAAGCTTTGATTTGTTTCATTTTAAATAGTAATATTCAAAAATATAAATATCAAATAAAATATATTCATATTTCACTTAAATATTTCTTTTTTTTGAACATGGTGTTAAAATAACAATTAAAAAATCCGAAGATACAAAAAGATTACACAGTATAGTGATGGTTATTGCATGATTTTACTGTGTTCGAAAACTCAGACCCGTAAGGTCGTAACTGAGTACTCGTCCATTAACGGTGGGCAGATAATGACTGTGGCATATCATCCGTGTAAACGGTGGGCGGAGCATGACCGTGGCATATATGACCTGATCGGATGCTGGATGCGGCAAGCCAAGTTGTTACCGCATGGCCCGAATTTAGAGTTAGAGAGAAGGGAGTGTTGCCTTTAATAAGACTTTTTGATCATTTTCTTTCTTGGAAACTATTTTTGTAAAAATAAACTAAAAAGATTATTCTAGAGAATTTCCAGAAAATAATCGTTGTCCGCTTTTATAATTTTTATTATTATTAAATGTTGGTGAAAATTTCTGGTAAAGACCGTTGATGGCCTATAGTATCTGTCTTTACACGAGAATAAAACATAGGAAATTAAAGAAAAATAAGACAGTACCCATCCACAATATCAAATTTAAAAGTAATTGACTTGTATATAAAATTTGAATTCTAAAGTAAAAGAGTTCAAATGCAGAGCAGCCTCCATGTTGCTAGAGAGATACATATCGTAGATGATATCAACCACAATGATGATCCTCTTACATTAAGTCCTGTTGCTGTAGTTTAAATAAAAATGAACGGTAATACTTATAATCTTGATAAAAATATGCTATCTTGAAAGTCAATCGAACCTTGGTTCTTGCTGCTGTCAGGCAGAGCAGGTGGAGAAGACGATGATGCGTTCGCTGATGAGTTTGAAGGGATCCCAGGATTCAAACAGTCCAGTCCAAGTGCACCTTTCAAAACATATTTTTTTAAGTCAAATTAAATATATGTTTCAATTGACAATCAATAATACCAATTTTGTTTTCTTACATTGCTTAACGCAAGGCAATGTGGCGATATTCATAAAATTGCTGTAACCTTCACGACATTCACAGCCGTACATAAACTGACTTTTCTTTTTGCAAATCCCTCCTCCACAATTCATCCATTGACAAACTATAGAAATACGTCCAGAGTCATATATATATATATATATATACACAATCACACATCGTGGTGGAGAAGCAAATAAGATTATAGATTATGTTACCATCGAAAAATGAAGCATTGTTGTCTTTGGGAGGCGTTGGGGGCAGTGTTGGAGATCCTGACCCGCCGCAACTTAGATCAAGGGTACCTAGCATGAGAATATACATTTTTTTGAGAATTAAATGAATATGCATATTGTTATGTTATAGATGATCAAATCAAACTATTCAACAGATATATAAGGATAGAAAACTCTACAGTTGGGGACGACGCAAGGAAGATACTTGAGGTTATGGTCAAGCTGCTTCCAACCATTGTCACACTCACATTCATACTTAAAAGTTGCGTTTGAAGAGGCTTTGCATTTCCCTTTCCCACATACCACTGCCTTGCATATATGATCTATTTTTCAGAAAATTAAATCAACCAACTTAACATGAGTCACAACATACAAGGGATGAACAGAGTTGAGAAGAGGAAGACAAACCGAAAATAGGAGATAGGAAATTGCAAGTGGCTGTCTTCTGGTAGATTAAAAGTAAAGCTGCAACGAAGCATAGTGTTTTCGCAACATAAGCCATGAATCTTTCTTCAAAGTACAGAAAAAAAAACAAATATGAAAAGTACTAATATTATGATAAACAAAAAGAAAACAAAAGATCGTTTTATAAATTGGTTGGGGGATTTGGTAAGTGTGCAACAGCATCTGTATGCCTTTGTTTCTTTCTCTAATACATTGAGTTTTGCCATAGAAGGAGATTCTTTTCCGTCTATGTATTTATTTTTTTGTCTAAAAATAATTCTATTTTATTTTTAAGATGATCTTCTATTTTTAGGAAATTGTAAATAATTAGTTTCTTTTATTTGCAACTAAGCGAGTGCCAGTGATTCTGCGGATTTAAATGTTTTGTAACAATTATTATAATTGTTCAAATTAAAATATATTTTTATCATTATGTGGTTTTTGTTAAATATTTTTCTAAGAATATTTGTTTTAAAATAGATAAATATGATTATTTTCAATATTCTTTGATATTTTGCATTGATAATTGTACTAAAATTAGTTAGATATAATACTCATGATTCAGTTTTTGATACAGTACTGTAAGTATTGAAGGTATATAATACTGAAACTTTTGAAATATTTTGTATTGCTAAAAATGATTTTATGAACCACTACTATAAATCATATATTTAATTACTATAAATTATTTTGTGCAATATATTTAGGTCATTTGGATACTGATAAAACAAGTTCTAGAACTGATATTTTAACTCATAAAATAAATAAAACTTGAAAATTCATTAACTACCAAATTATCATATTTTTCCCAAACTCTGTATATGATCCAGACATAAGAAAAAATCAATTAATTGATTTTTCATTTAATATAAAATAAATTTTCAAAATAGATTTTATAAATAAATTTGTAAAGTTGTATAAAAGACTTAAAACTCTTATAATAATTTAAAACATATGATGAGCCAAGATATATAATTTTATAAATTTATCTATAATTTTAAAAATTATAATATAAAAATATATTAATTTTATTAGACATTAATAGTTATTAAATACTTTCTATGCAAATATAAGGCCATATAAAAATATAAGGCTTTATATAAGAATATAAAATCATTATATCGATTTTAATAAACTTTTTTTTTTATTATTTTATGTAGTTTATAAATAGATAAAATTGATCAAACATTATTACTATTACAATAATTTCAACAATTACTTACCATAACTAATTATTTATAATATTATGTATATTGTTTGGCAAATGATATTAACTGCTTATATATTTATTTCTTTAAAATCTAATAAAATTAAAATTATCTACCAATCAATTAAAAACAATTTTTATAACTAAAATTATCGACCAATAAATTTATAACAATTTTTAAAGATTTCATAAATGATCGATACATAACCTTAGAAGATGCTAATAGTTATTATGATAACTTTTATAAAATATAATGCTCTTAAATAAGAATATAAAATCATTATATTGAATGGTTTATATAAACTGTTTGTCTTTTCTTATTTTATGAGTTTTATAAATATAGAAAATCATATATTTATTTCTCTTTCTATAATTTCAACAAGTAGTTGCCATAAATTATTATTTGTAATATTATGTAAATCATTTGGCAAGTGATATTAATTGGTCACAGACTTATCTTTTCTTTTTAGATATAATTAACATAAATATAAATTAAAATCATCAATGAATCAAATTATAACGATTTTGTAAAAAATCACATATGATCGATACATAAGCAAAAATCACTAAAGTGACTTCTTATTCTCAATTAATATATAGTAGGATTTATTTTGAGAATTTGCATCCACTAACCCCAAAAAACTTTAATTAAATCCATACACATAATACCTAGATGTTTATGATATGATATAATAATACAAAAGTTGGACCAAAATGTTCTTTTCCAATTTCTCCAGGACAGACGCATCGATTGGCATAACAGCCGCCATTGTGAAATAAAAAACGTTAGGAGAGGCAGAACAAGTTTGTGAAAGGAAGAAATAAAAGAAAAACTTTTGGGGTTGCAAATCGGCTAACGAGGGAGGGTGGTGTACCGAAATGTGCGAGACAAGAATGGAGTAAACGAACTACGGATGAAGAAAAAAGGTTTGAAGTTTTGGCAAAAAAAAAAAAAAAAAAAAACTACGGTTGAAGAAAAAAGGTTATCAGAGTAAGCATTGAAGATATCTCACCACAGTTTGGTGTGTTGAGCCTCTCAGCCGACGGTTACCTCTTCAACTCCGGCGAAGATGATAATCCTTTGAATTTCCCGATCATTAACCTTTTGGGCCTGGCCTTTTTATGTTAATGATTCTGTACAACCACTTATGGCCAACCAAATTTAAAGCCTACGGTTATGGCTGCTGATGATTTGAGTTGTGTGGAAAAATTGCCAAGGATTTCAGATAGGTCATGGGGATCTTTAATCAGAGCTTAATGACATATTTTCTTTTGTTAGCGAATTTATCGGTGAATTCACCGTATCTACATCATCCTCCTTTCTCAAGGAAAAGAATTCACCACATTTTCTCCTTTCAGGAGAATTCGAGCTTTTTTTTGTCAACCCAACGATTTCATTAAAACAGAGGAAATCTAAATGTTCAAGTGATACAATGCAGATTTAGCCAAGGCATCTGCAACAGAGTTCAAAGCTCTAGGGATGAAGGAAAAGGAAATAGCAGAAAAAGATAAAGATAAGTTCTCGATATCCAAGTTGATTCCGTAGAGTTCCACCAGATGTTTCTTCGAGATTAGTCTTTTACAAGCACCTGGTTATCTGATTTAATACAGATATTGGAGAGATGGAGAGACTTAGCATGAAGCAGAGCCTCACGAACTGCTAGAGCTTCTGCCATCAAAGGTGATGCGACAAAGAGTTCAGTCGATGTGCCACGGTATGTCTCTCTCGCTTGTGGGTTGTGTATGATCCAGCCACAGCCTGCAGCTTTTCGATGTGCACCTGATTATCTGATTTAATACAGATATTGGAGAGATGGAGAGACTTAGCATGAAGCAGAGCCTCACGAACTGCTAGAGCTTCTCCCATCAAAGGTGATGCGACACAGAGTTCAGTCGATGTGCCACGGTATGTCTCTCTCGCTTGTGGGTTGTGTATGATCCAGCCACAGCCTGCAGCTTTTCCTGAGATTTCGAAGCAGCATCCGTAAAGATAGTGAACGTAGGCATTGATGTATCAGCCGTGCTAGTGATGTTCCTCTCCTCTAGTTCTCTCGTCGGTTGCGTTGTTGCAACCTGTGCCTCATGCCATTCTCTTGCCAGCTTTTGGGCATTATAAATGATCTCTTTAGCGTCGACGGTTCTGTTCTCAAAAAACCAGCTGATTCCTTGCTATCCAAATGTTCCACACCACCCAAGAGAAAATGTTTCCTGTCACTCCTGTGGGAGGAAGACACACTAGATCATGAGAAGCTGCTAAGCATTGCTCAAAAGTAGCATCCTCTTCTATGGCCAGTGGGTGCAATGTTGGGAGATTATCCCAAACTCGCCTTGTGAACCGGCAATGAAGGAATAGGTGCTCAGCTGATTCCAGTGCTCCACAACGCACACACGTCACCGAGTGTGTTAAGACTCTACGCCGTTGTAGAGCCATTCCCAGAGGCAAGGCGTCCTGTACAATCTTCCAAAGAAACATTTGTATTTTCGGAGCTGTTTTCACTGCCCATATGTTCTTGTTCCAATTGAAATTGTGGAGGCTGTGTTGGTGCTGTGGGATCTCCTCAATTATATTGCGCATCACGTCCTTCTGTTCTTGCTGCTTGACAGCCTCAAAATACCCAGATTTTGTGGAATAATCCCTTGAGATAGTAGGTATCCACACCCACTTGTCTGCCATTCCTAGTCCGCTGGGTCTCATACAGAAGATATCCTCTGCATACGCTGGGAGAAGATGTCTTATCTTCGGCTTATCCCACTCAGTAGAACCCTGGAGCATCAGATCCGATACATAAAGATCAAGGTCCTTCTCTGCAACTGGGCCGATAGGGCATTCGATCTTATCTGTCTTGACCCAAGCATTTGAGAATTCAAGCTCTGGTTTCAGCTTTTTCACCAATTTGTCATCTTGCGTAGTTGTCAGTTCAGGGCCAAAAAATGTCATCGAAATAACCTTGGTTTTACTTGTAGGTGCGAACTGGCTTGCAACGTCACGTTATGTGATTATTTCTCAGCTATCTGACACAGTCGTGAAAGCTTTGTCGACGTTTGTCGACGTATTCAGGCTTTATCTCGAATTTGCGGTTAAATTCTTTTGAAGATCTATCTCGTTTAGTTTCCTTGTTTATTGTAGTGTTTACTCATTATCGAAGAAGATATGTAATTCTTCTGAGTGTTATATCCAAAAATATTGATTGATAGTGAAAATAATTATGTTCCAAAAAAAAACACACACAAACGCAAATAAATAAATAAATCATTGTACAGATAGTAGAGGTTTATATGGATATTAAAGAAACAACTTGTTTTACTAAAAGCGAAGACTTTCTTTTTTTAACAATGAATTTCATTTATTTGAAATGGTCCAACATAGGACAATATAGCAAAACAATTTGTAGGTGAAGCACATGAAACAAATGTAACAACAAAAGCATTAAAACAGCAAAAGATATACATCCGTTAGGTACCATCAAAAACTCGTATAAAACACCCTAAGAGACAAATTGGATCTTATGGAAAGCGAGCAGAAGTATGAAAGAGATAAAGACCCATTAGAAATACAAGTAAAATTACTAGGGTCCTAGCCTTGAGGGTGATGATATGATTTAACCAAATTGGAGCACTGTAGGCTACTAAACATGAACAGCATCACAATACTAATTATTTCCAATTACATTGCCTGCCAATCGTTTTTTCACGAGACCTCAAAGAAGGATAAAGACTAAAACCTTAAACTAAACATAAAAGATGAATGAAAATCCATAAATTAAAGGGAGAATTGTCAAGTATGACTCAAAACTTGGAATCAAACCCAAAAGAATACCCCAACTTGGGTCAAAGGCAAAATTAACCTAAAAAGCTATTGAAATTACAACTAGGACCCTTGTGACCAAACAAAAAAACGGGATTTTTTTTACGTTTTTACCCCTCGGCAAGTCGTCTAAACAAGACGACTTAAAAATAACTCGTCCAGACGACTTAACTGAAAGTCGTCTGGACAGTTATTCTTAAACATAATTTAAAAATTCTGTAAAAAATATTTTGATAAGTGAAAAATAGGAATTATGTAATTAACATATGTATTAAGAGATATAAATTAAGATATAACAAATTTCAATTGTTTTCAGCATAGATGAGTGAAAGTAGGTCGTCATGATATTCTTTAGTTTTGGTTTCATCAACATATGTTGTAGTATTGTATATGTTCTTAGGGTTAGATTTCGGAAAGCATTAAAACCGTTTTTAAAAAATTTAAAAATTACCTAAGCGTGTTCATTTCTGTGTATAGTAAACACTATTGAAGTATACTTTGATTTTATAACGTGGTTAGTTAGTTAATTTAGTCATTTTAATTTAAGGGTTCATTTTAGGGTCTGGACGACTTAAAATTTAGTCGTCTTTGGACAGACGACTAAATATTAAGTCGTCTGATGTACATTATCAGCCAGAATAAATCGTCTAAACCGGACCAACCTTAAATTTTACCAATGTACTTTTAAAGCTAACCGGATTATTTACCCAATATATAAGGTGATTTTATTTTTTTTGTTCATTTTTCGCGAAATTCAGAAACCCTAACAGTTCTCTCTCACCGGCGATATCAAAGGCGATTTCGAATTCCCACTATTTCCGAACAAACCATCGTTCTCAACGTCGGCTATCTAACTTCATTCTCACCGTTCTCGCCGCAGCGTCTTCTAACCCTAGCGCCGCCGCTTCCTCTAAACCCTAGTGCCGCCGCTTCCACTATTTCCGAACAAACCGTCGACCTCGCCACCGTGCTCACCAACGTTCTCACCGCCGCTTCCTCCAAACCCTAGCGCCGCCGCTTCGCCGCCGCTTCTTCTCTGTAAACCGTAGCGCCGTTTCTCTGTAAACCCTAACGCCGGTAAGTCATCAATCTCGAGGAAAAGATGAAAATAAAACGTTGTCTCTATCAATGTACTCATTCTCACCGTTTCACTTTTATTTTTTCAGATCTATAACCGCAATGACGAGTACAACCGCAATGACGAGTACTCCAACTCCTTCTGCGACTAATCAGGTCCGCTTTACATTTTTCTACTGGAAGACTTGTAAGATAAGTCGTCTGGAGAGTCTTCCAACTGGACGACTTAGTAGACGACTTAAATTAAGTCGTCCAGCAGGAAGACTTTCCAGACGACTTATTACAAGTCGACTACTAAGTCGTCCATTGGGAAGACTTTCCAGACGACTTATAATTAAGTCGTCTACTAAGTCGTCCAATTGGACGACTTTCCAGACGACTTAATTATAAGTCGTCTACTAAGTCGTCTGGAGTAACAATTAAGGCGTGATTGATTTAGCTTGTGTTCTGACTTCTATTGTTGTCTTTGATTATTTTGCAGACAAAAAGGATGGATATTCCAGAACTCCCCCGTAGGTTATACACACCAGGCTCTGAACCACCAGCCCACAATAGCATTTCGTATCACACGGATAACAAGAGGTTGCATACTGCTCTTAGGGAAGCTCTTACTGATGACGAATTTGAAGAGCTCAAGGAGTCGAGATTGGGAGTTTTCATCAAGTTCAAGGAGCAGGGATTTGGTTGGACTTCAAGGCTGGTTCACCACATGCTCAGTTTCAAGCTGGACATTCAGAAGAAGTATGAGATGTGGTCTCTGGTTGGTCCAGAACCTTTGAGGTTTTCACTGTTAGAGTTTGAAAACCTCACTGGTCTAAACTGCGAGTACATCGAGGACCTTGAGACACCAAAATGTGAAGTTACCAAAGAGATGGTTTCTTTCTGGGGGATGCTGGGAGTTCATCTGGAAGTTGGGCCAACTACAGATCAGATAATAGCAGCACTGAACAGATGTGGGGATTGGTCCACGGAAGATCGGAAGCGGCTCGCGTACCTTTCCATCTTCATAGGATTCATTGAAGGGAGAAAGTTTTCAACCGCTACACGATCTTCTCTGGCAAGGCTAGTGATGGATTTAGATCGGTTTGAGAATTATCCATGGGGGAGAGTCGCGTTTAAGGTGCTGATGGACTCTTTGTGGAACAAAGATATTACTGGCTACTACACCGTGGATGGGTTTATACAAGTTCTTCAGGTCTGGGTGTACACAGCTATGCCGGAATTGGGTGCTAGTATTGGTGGTCCCAGAGCAAACAGTCCGTCTCCACCGATACTGGCTTACGGAGGCAGCAGAGGCCGCAGATCAATGAAAGCTGCTATCTTGCGTCAGGTATTTACTTCAATCCAAAACACTGCGCAGACGACTTATATTAAAGTCGTCTACTAAGTCGTCCATCTGGACGACCTTTCAGACGACTTAATTAAGTCGTCTACTAAGTCGTCCATCTGGACGACCTTTCAGACGACTTGTAATAAGTCGTCTGGAAAGTCTTCCAGCTGGACGACTTAGTAGACGACTTGTAAAAAGTCGTCTGGAAAGTCTTCCAGCTGGACGACTTAGTAGACGACTTATTATTAAGTCGTCTACTAAGTCGTCCAGCTGGACGACTTAGTAGACGACTTATAATTAAGTCGTCTATTTAGTCGTCTTGCTCAAATATCTAACTCAATCCTTCTATTTACTGCAGACCCGCGTGATCAACTTTGTTCAGAAGGACATTAGTGAAATGTGGCCAAAATGGGACTCTGAGGTTGAGGACCTGCCCGCGGAGAACATCATTAAACTCATGTATGATCGGAGACCGTTGAAGTGGACCTTAGATTGCTGGGAAGTCACTGGTACTAAGGTCTATACAAAACCTGAGGAGGCTACATCGAAGAAAGCCAAAGAGATAGAGATGGTTGTGGTGGAGGAGGAGGAGGAGGAAGATATTCCAAGACCTCTGAAGAAAGCTCGTAAAGAGGCTCATAAAGAGGCTCATAAAGAGGCTCCTAAAGAGGCTAGACAAGAGCCTATGGAAGAGGAAAGTTGGATGACCAAACAGGAGTTGCAAAAAATGTTCAAGGACGTAACTGACTGCATGAAAGAAGGGTTTAGGAAGTGCATCAAGGAGATTAGGAAGGTGTCTGATAGGTTGGAAGGTGTGGAGAAGAAGGTTGGAATCACCAATCAGGCTACCCTTCAAGACAAACAGCCTTCTCCTCAACCCAATCAGCCTACTCCTCAACCCAATCAGACAACCCCTCAACCCAATCAGCCTACTCCTCAACCCAATCAGACAACCCCTCAAGACAAACAGCCTACTCCTCAACCCAATCAGACAACCCCTCAAGATAAACAGCCTCCTCCTCCTACCAAAGAGGCTACTCCTCAACCCAAACAGACAACTCCTCAAGATAAACAGCTTCCTTTTCCTGCCAAACAGCGTACTCCTCTTAAGAAACAGTCTCCTCCTCCTACCAAACAGCCTCCTCCGACCAAAAAGCCTTCTCCTCAAAGGAAACAACCTCCTCAAATGAAACAGACTACCCCTCAAGCCAAAGAGGTTAGTATCAACAAGAATTAAGTCGTCTAGGGTTAACTAGTTGAACTTGGACGACTTAAATAAAAGTTGTCTGGACGACTAGTTGATCCTGGACGACTTAAAAAAAGTTGTCTGGACGACTAGTTGACCCTGGACGACTTAAATGTAAGTCTTCCAGGGTCAACTAGTCGTCCAGACAACTTTTTTTTAAGTCGTCCAGGGTCAACTAGTCGTCCAGACAACTTTTATTTAAGTCGTCCAAGTTCAACTAGTCATCCAGACAACTTTTATTTAAGTCGTCCATGTATAACTAGTGTGCAACTTTTATTGCAGAGATATTTGCCAGAGGATACATTCGATGAGGGTTTCTCGGTAAATAAGATCTTGCCGGAGGATAAAGCAGATGGTGTCTCCTCCAAACAGATTGTTGCTGTCACTTTCACTGACCAACCGAGCCTCACTTTCACTGATCAACAACCGAGCCTCGCTTCCACCTCCCAACCGAGCGTCGCTTCCACTGATCCAAGTGTTCCAGCACCACATCCAATCGTTCCAGCACCACATCCAAGCGTTCCAGCACCACAATCAAGCGTTCCAGACACAGAACCGAGCTTGGTTGTATTGGACAAAACAGCTCTCACTGCTACTGTGCGTGGAAGGAGTGAACGAGTGAAGAAACCTGCTCCCACGCAGATATCTCCTTATACAGCAGAGAAAAATAAATTCATTGTTTTTTTGGCAGCGTATAAGCCATTTCCGTCAGTTAACAAAAAAAAACTGAAGGAGCTCGCTGATTGGTTGAAAACTGATCCGTAAGTGATTGATTTACCCAAAACTGATTGCTTTTTTGCTTGATTTAGTCTACCAAAACTGATTGTTTTTTTGTTTGCAGTCATTATTACACTAAGCAAGAGGACAAACCACGTACATCACCAACTTGGTGGTATCGCATCCTCCGGACACCCAAAGAACGGCTGGAAGACTGCATAAGTCTTCTTAAATATAGGTCGTCTGGTAAATATTAAGTCGTCTGGTTCTTAAATATAGGTCGTCTGGTAAATATAAAGTCGTCTGGTAAATATAATTCGTCTGGAAAGTCGTCTACGTAAGTCGTCCAAGTAGACGACTTTCCAGACGACTTAATATAAGTCGTCTGGTAAATATAAGTCGTCTGGAAAGTCGTCTACGTAAGTCGTCCAAGTAGACGACTTTCCAGACGATTTAATATAAGTCGTCTGGTAAATATAAGTCGTCTGGAAAGTCGTCTACGTAAGTCGTCCAAGTAGACGACTTTCCAGACGACTTATATTTACCAGACGACCTAAATATAAGTCGTCTGGTAAGTCGTCTGGTATCTTCTACGTGGACGACTTACCAGACGACTTAAATTTAAGTCGTCTGGTATCTTCTAACTTGTATTATTTTATATGCAGCATATAGATGCTTGGATAAATGTGCTGAGGCAGAGGTATCAGCAGAACCCACAAGCTTTCAGGAGCGAGCGAATGTGCTTCTTGGATCACAACTTTTCCCAGTCTTGGAGAGAACAGTATCACGTCTTCAAAGCCACAGAACCTGATCACCACGGTTTAGGGAGAGCTCTACCTGGTGGGGCGTGGAATTTTTATGACGGATCAATACCTACATATTGCCAATCAATGAAGAAGTGGGGGGAGGACGTTGATGATATCTATGCGCCAGTGAACTTGAACAACAAGGATTGGGTTGCTATTAGGATATCGATCCCTAAGAGGCACATAGTCGTCTGGGACAGCATACCTTCAACGTCGGTACCAGAAGCATGGGATGAGATAATGCAGCCTTTTCTGGAGATGTTCCCTTATCTGCTTGTTGAGTGCGCTCCCAACGAAGAGCTACGGGTTGCACGCGGGTTGGAGCCATACACCTATGAGAGATCGTTGAAAGGAATACCCTTGGCCAACAATGGTGATTGTGGCTTGTACGCTCTAAAGTACATTGAATGTCATGCTCTTGGGGTCAACTTTAACCCTAAATACTTTGCTAGGACCAACGTGAAGGCTATGAGGGATTGTATGGCGGTGGATATATGGACGGAGCTTGTTGATCAGCATTTGAAAGAAAATGTGGATGGTGATAGATTTGTGGGCATGTATGATTAGTTGTATAGATTTGAACTCTTGTATAGATTTTAAACCTTGTATAGCTTGAACTTCTCTGTTGTATATATTTGAACTTGTCTTCCCTTGTATATATTTGAACTTGTCTTCCTTTGTATATATTTGTAAATTTATAAGTCGTCTGCAAGGTTTTCCAGCTGGACGACTTACAAATAAGTCGTCTGGAAGGTTTTCCAGCTGGACGACTTACAAATAAGTCGTCTCAATTTTATAAAATACACTTGAAGGGATAGTAGAAATCTAAAAATAAAATACACTGGACGACTTAGAAGAAGGTCGTCTAAAAATAAAATACACTGGACGACTTATATATAAGTCGTCTGGATGGGTAATCAAAACTGGACGACTAAATTTTATAAAATACACTGGACTTCTAAATGTTATAAAATAGACTTGAAGGGATAGTAGAAGGTAGTCTAAAAATAAAAATACACTGAACGACTTAGTAGAAGGTCGTCTAAAAATAAAATACACTGGACGACTTAGAAGAAGGTCGTCTAAAAATAAAATACACTGGACGACTAAAATTAAGGTCGTCTAGACGGGTAATCAAGACTGGACGACTAAAATTAAGGTCATCTGGACAACTAGTCAACTGGTTGTTTACATTGTGGTTTCGTATGGCCAGTTTCCTTGCAGTTTGAGCATCTCCGTGCCCTGTGTTTCTTCTTGGGTTTGTGTCCTCTCATCCTAGATAGCTCCAACCAAGATTGTCATCTTGATTTCTTCTGTCTTCCCGGACCACGCTTTACTTCTGGAGGAAAGCATTCTCGTTCCTCAACATGTTGTGACACGATAGGATATATATTCTCTGAGTATCCTGCATACAGATAATTCTTTGAGTACACTGGACATACAAGTGAGGAGATATGCAAACCAACTTTATTTGCAGCAGCTATAACATGAGAGCAAGGTATTTTCTCCACTCCATAGACACCACAATCACACTTTGCATGTTCCAAATCAACCACACAGTCCATTTTGCCACCTTTGACAAAGTACTTCCATCCATTAATTGGTTCGACCGTCATCGTATCCGCTATCTCTGTTCGAACAGCAAGCAAGTATTCAACACCCCGGCTATGTGGAGTTGTGAGACTCAAAGCATCTTGTCTCCTTTTCACATACCATTTTCCTAACTTCTTTCTTATGAACTCCAGCAGGAACGTAATCGGAAATCCTCTTGCTTTCTTCAGTGCGGAATTAATAGATTCAGCGATGTTGCTTGTTTTTATGTTGAACATGTTCCCCTTACAATGAACCCTTGACCATAGGCTGCCGTCGGCATCCTCCAAATACGTTGCAAGTTCCGGGTTTGCACTCCGTATCTCAGCCATGTACCGGTCAAAATCGTAAACCGTGTGAGCATAAGCAGCTCCTTTCACCAAGTACATGAGATGTTTCCCTTTAAACTTTTTGACAATGTTTTCTTGAAGGTGATAATAACATATTCCTCGGTTTGCCCAAGGAAACACCTTATCACACGCACTTTTAATGGCCGAGTGCCGGTCGGAGACTATCATCAGAGGCTTGTCATGAGATATACAACTAGCCAATTTTGTGAAAAACCATTCCCAAGAAGGATCATCTTCAGCATCCACGATCCCAAAAGCCAATGGGAATATCTGAAAATTGCCATCTTGTGCGGCTGCAACTAACATAACACCTCCATACTTTCCACTTAGGTGAGTTCCATCCACCACAATGACCCTTCTCTGATAATTAAAACCTATGATAGAAGCTCCAAAAGAGAGAAATAGATACTTGAATCTTTTAACAGAATCAAGTTCTATAGCCGTGACAGAATTAGGATTTGCAATGGAGATTTGCTCGAGATATGATGCCAGCCGCGAATACCCTTCTTCTGCTGATCCTCTCACCAATGTTTGTTCATATAACAATGCTCTGTATGAAGTGGTGTAATCAAGCTCCATGCCAAACATGTTCTTCATTGCATCAGTGATATGCTGCGGAGTAATCCCATCAATGATCCCAACACGATCAATGAAAAGACTACCAACATACTTCGGAGTACAGTGTCTCCGCTGAGCAATTCGGTCTCCCACTGAGCATAAATGTTTTTCCACATACTTTGTTACCCAAAACGTGTTTGTCCCATGTTTCACACTCGCTCTGATCTTCCATCCACAACCGCTAACCCGACATCTTGCCACAAGGAGAGTTTTCGTTGATTTGTATATTCTGAAAGAAAACCTACCCCTCACTGCTGCCAACCGCAGCTCTGAAAGCAGTGCATCCTTGCTATCAAAACTCTGGTTGACATAGATACTGGTACCATCCGATTTTCCTCCTTCAATAGCTTTTGACTTAGCATATGTCTTTTCGATTTCTTCAAAACAAACATTATCATCATCTTTCTCATCCTCATCTTGAACATTTCCATAAAGACTGTAATCCCCACCATTCTGATATGTTTCACCAACAATTTCCTCCTCATTTTCCTCCTCCCCATTTTCCTCCTCCCCATCTTGATTTTCATCTTCAACAAACTCATTATCACCAACATCTTCTTCCCATTCATCAGCTTCATCATTATCACCAACATCTTCTTCCCATTCACCAGCTTCATCATCACCAACATCTTCTTCCCATTCACCAGCTTCATCATTATCCCTTTCCTCTGAAACCGTTTCCACCTTGCTGCGGCTTGATACACAAAGACATACTCTATGCGTTTTGAGTATTTCGAGCAAGTTTTGAACTTGTCTATCACTTGTAACATGAATGGGAGGACTGCCTGGAGCCATCATCATTTCTGCTGGTAATGAGTAGCTAATCTCCATAGTCACTGTTCTCATGTCCAGGTTATAATCTTCTTGAGCCATTGCAACAAGTTCAGCATGTGTTGAATCTTCATTCAATAAAAACAATCTTGCTCCTTTGAGATCATCAACCACAAAATCCCAACGGCAATCTCTCAACAACCATTCTCCATACACTGCATGTAACTGAAAAATCATCTGCAAATATTCAAAATAAAACACATTAGTAAACATAGAGAAAATGAAGAAGTTCAATAAACATTACCGCAGACGACTTAGAATTAAGTCGTCCAGAAGACTTAAAGGTAAGTCGTCTAAAGAGGTCACTTTTGCAATTGAAAATGAAAAGGGACGACTTAATACTAAGTCGTCCGGCTTTGTTTGTTAAAAAAAAACTTCAGACGACTTATATAAAAGTCGTCTACGAGAAACGGGTTAGTTTTGCATTTGACCGAATCGTGTCAGATCTTTGACTTTTTCTGGACGACTTATAATTTAGTCGTCTCTGGGAAAGTTAAAATTTCAATATTTTATTCAAACAAGACGACTTAAACGTAAGTCGTCCTAGGTTAGTTTTGTAATTGAAAAATAAAACTTGAAATTTAACTTGCTCCAGACGACTTAAATGAAAATCGTCCCACCAGAAGACTTAATTTAAAGTCGTCCGGGGTAAGCAAAGTCGTCCAGACTAAGTCGTCCATCTTTAGACGACTTAAATGAAAGTCGTCCAGATAGATGACTTAACTTAAGGTCGTCCGGTTTAAGCAAGGTTTGACCAGAAAATTTGGAAATATTCTGGACGACTTTGCTTTTCCCGGACGACTTTAAATTAAGTCTTTTGGTGGGACGACTTTGATTTAAGTCGTCTGGAGAAAGTTATATTTCAAGTTATATTTTTCAATTACAAAACTAACCTAGGACGACTTACGTTTAAGTCGTCTAGTTTAATAAAATATTCAAATTTTAACTTTCCCAGAGACGACTGAATTATAAGTCGTCCAGAAATAGTCAAAGATCTGACACGATTCGGTCAAATGCAAAACTAACATGTTTCTCGTAGACGACTTATATATAAGTCGTCTAGAGTTTTTTTTTTAACAAACAAAGCTGGACGACTTAGTTTAAGTCGTCCGTTTGACCAGAAGACTTATCAGTAAGTCTTCTACATACAGATGACTTACTAGTAAGTCTTCTACGCGAACAGATCTTGAAAAAAATTCAAATTCGTACCTTAAACTAGGTGAGATGACTTCGTTTGCACACATGGTCTTCTCCAACCACCCAGAACCTTAAACGAAAGCAACCGTAAGTCAAAACGAAAGAAATATGGCTCTCTCAACCATAAAATATTTTGAATCAAAAGCTTGAGTTTTTTGGATGAATATGGAGAGAAAGTGAAAGAAATGTTGTTTTTAGTTCATAACAATTGAAACAGAGAGAGTGTAAAGAGATTTACGTGCATTAAAATGCATTAAAAGCTCCATACAGTTAGTACAAGGTTGTTGGAACTATTTATGGTAGTGGCACTATTGTAAATATTTGAAGAATATGAGGTTGAGACAGTAAAGAAGCCATTTTCGATAAAAAAAAAGTAATGGCATTTTCGTAGATAAAATGCAAGTGTGGGATGAAAATCTCAAAAAAAAATGAATCAAAAGAAAAGGTTAGTTTTCTGTTTGACTCCAAGTTTTGAGTCACTTTTGCAAAAAAACCCTAAATTAACCTTGAGAATTGGAAACTCCTGCTTTTATTTATGGCAACGGTTTGAGAAGAACATAGCATGATCCAAAGTCCGAGTGATATGAATCTTTATCCATTCAGATCAATGACAACTCAATAAACTTTTACTCATAGTTGTGTCTCCAATAACAAGACCACGTCGTTGATTTTTCTGATCCGGCACCTGGCCTTTGACTTTCTAATCTAATTAACTTAAGAAGACTGCACCGTTGATCTTCTTTAAAGCATCGGTATCTCCACCGATGCTTTATTTTCTACTCCATTGATATTTCAATTTTTTATCTTTAAATTTTGAAGAATTAAATAGTATTTCTTCAAATTTGAAGAAATACTGTTCAGTTTTTTATTTGGGAACTTTGGAGAGATACACTCCAATAAGAATAAAATTTGAAAACTACACACTCATTTTAATATTTTTGAAAAATACACTTATATAAACATAAATTTACATAATTGTCCATTTTTAATATTTCTCTATCTCTAGTATATATTTTTTTTAAACATGACTTAAAACAAATTGTGAGAAGAGATAAAAATAACTGCATAATATCTTTTTTTTTGATTTTATATCACTAATATCTGCATAATATTTTTTTAATAATATCTTAAATTATTTATTATTTTGAAAAAAGAAAAAAAGATCAAAAAATTAAAGTGACTTGTTTTTCCTCTCGTTTCTCCTTCTTCATTCCTGGAATTTTTTTCTCTTTTCACAGATTATTCCTCTCGTCTCATTAAAAGATATTCGTAAATCAAATAACAGTTTCTAATTATGATTCTATTTGACAAAATTTCTGTATAAACTTCATGATAAAATCAAAACAAATCATAATTCACATATTTATCTTTGTTATTATAAAATTTAACTGATAAAATAACATATTTATCTCAACATGCATATTAATCTTAAACAAAATAAATTTAATGATATTATTTTTAGGGATATTAAAATAAAAAATCATAATTCACATATTTATCTTTGTTATTATAAAATTTAAATGATAAAATAATATATTTATCTCAACATGCATATTTATCTTAAGCAAAATAATTTTCAAATATAGTACCAGACCAGTGGGAACATCAGCACCCTTAACTTAAGAGAAACTGAAGCAGCTTAGAGTTCCAATCATAGTTCTCCATTTGAGACTGCCAATCCTATTCATCATGCTCACTCGAAACATATTGAAATTGTTTAATGATATTATATTTAGGGATTTTAATTAATTATAAATTTATATATTAATTTTTTATTAAATCTTAATTATTGAAATATCTTGGGTAAAAAAGTCAATTCATAATTAAGGAAGTGTATTTTTCAAAAAGTAAAATAGAAAATACATTTATCAAATTTCAAATTCTAAATAGAGTATTTTGCAAATTATCCCTTTTTATTTTCTGAAGATGAACTCTTTTATTTACAAACTAATCATTGGAGATGCTCTTGCTTGCTGATATGCAATTTTTGCTTCTTCAGAAACGAAAATATATATTTGAGTTGTACAACTTTGGATACGGGCCGTATAGCTGTTACGACTTTGGGCTTATTCTTCCTCTAGCGCTTAAAGTTTAACCTTGGATAAACTTAAGCTCCGAATGGTGATGTGCGTTCCGCCCCGTACCACAGTTAACAGTAACAAAAATCTTTGCATATATCATATATCTATATGTTCTTATAACTGTTAAAACCGCACTGTAGTTGAACCGTTTGTCCCGCATCGATCAAATCGCAGTTATCATTGGAAGCCTTAGCAGGCTGCATTCAGTAATCTGACACTCGTAATTATTTAACCGCCCGACTACATATGCAAAAGATTCAAATGCAGAATAAATAAATGATTCAAATGTGTCGACGTCAATCAAATAATGCTGAAACATCAGGATAAATGCCAATATGGTCTTCAGAAAGTTGTATTGGCAAAAGAACTGTAAATAGAAGCTAAATTGTAAGCAGAAAGTCAAGTGGCGACATGATCCGAGAGTTTCGATATGTTGAAAGTTTTTATAAATAATCATAGTGAGTCTAAAGTTTTGACAGCTCATCCACTTTAGTAAACATTTAGTACAAAGGAATTAAGTGGTTTGGTGGTCCATGCATGTGTCTCGATGCTAACACGTAAAATGGAATATGGTTTCATTTAGACCTATGTTTCTGTACTGATTGTTGATGGAGTATATTTTATTACATTAATGGTTAGCGTAACATGAATCAAGCGAGAAATGTGTAAAAATCTAAAATAAATGACAAATTATCCATCAAAAATATCTCATCGAACCGTCTCAAACTAATGGGAAGCTATGCAGAAAATTTATATATAAAGAATGGAACATTTGAATGAAAATGAAACGGCAAACGGCGCCGTATTTGTTGCCGGCCGCCGGAATAAATAAGAAAAAGAACGGCAAAACAGACAACAAAGTGTTGGTTTGGATGATTTGATGAAAACATAATGGAAACTAGTCAACGTCTTGTAACAAGCCATGTGATTGCCAGCTTCATCAAAAACTCCGACACAAATGATCATGCTACTGTTCAAATATTAATATTCATATATTATTGTTTTAAAGAGATTTTAGTAGTTAACTATTAATGCACGTTATATGGAGTGGTGTATAAATCCACATTCATATAATTGGAACAAAGTTCCAAATCGTGCAGTAGCCACTAATTAATCGTCAATGACAGTATTGCGAGAGGCAACAATCTTATCTGATGATTGACTATATATGTGATTCAACAACTTATATAGTCGTAGTAGTTTTGTTTGGTGGTGCCTTTTGTCTTATCCTTTTTTAACTATTTAGCATTCCAATACATTCTTATCGTATTTAAGCTTGATCGAATTCATAGACATTGTCTACTCCAGTCCGAATCGGGTTTGATAAAGAAAGATTGGATATACTCATATATAAAACGATCTCACGATTCAGTTTTCAAAATTGATTTACTTTTAATTTGCTCATGTCAACTAAACTCAAATATTCATTCAGTAGCAATAACATATTCTGATACTGCGGGTGTTTTTTTTTTATTTGGTTACTTTTTACTGCAAGGACCTAATGATCATTTGACTTTAGTCCAAAGGCTAACTTAAAAGAATATACTTAACAACATGCTTAAACCAAAATTTGCAACTTTTTGTCTTTTCATGTGTAGATCCCTACATGGCATCGGCATGTCAATCCCTAATGAGATTAGTTCATATAAGGCTAGACCATTGGGCATTGGCTAAACGAACCATATCTCCAACTTAAAACATTTATCCCCACAAAATAAGAGCTGAGAGATGATTATATTCTGTTTACAAATGTAGTTACTTAATTAAAAGTTTTTTTTTGTTTGCGATATCATTTAGACGAGGTTTGTATCAGTTTTAACGAGACATGGCACAGAAGTGGTATAGGATATACCATATCGGTAGTGGTATAGAATATACCATATCGGTAATTCAATATATGTAGACCATTTGTGATATATTTAAGCTGAAGAAACCAAATTATTTATATTTTATCTGATTTTTCTGCTATAACAATACTCTTACATGTAAGAAATTTACTCAATTTCAGCAACGTCTTTCAAACCCAAATTGTCTGGGACTGGAAGCACCCATCTTTGTCTTCAAAACCTAAACAATTGAATTTAGATCCACCACATAATTTGTCTGGTGCCTTTTTATCATGCGTATAATTGATTTATGGATAGAAAGAAGAGTTAAGCTTGAATTGTAGAGGGTCTTAGTATCAAATGGTGTCCTACATTTTAGGGGGTCCTAGCTCTCCGACCAAGAAAATAAATACTTTGGATTTATCCTTTAATAAGACCAACGCATAATAAAAGATAAGCATATCTATTATTTTTATCATCTTGGGTCAGTTACTGTAAATGGCATTACTCTTTCCAACTTTCAAATATACTTACGTTTCGGATACAAAAACTCACTCGAAAATTAAATATAATGTAAAGTTCAAAAATATATAAAATTCTATTTCCTGATTACTAAGAATTCTAGCTTGAGTTTTATATTAGCAGCTCTGATTACTAAGAACTTCCAAAATATGTAGAATTCTATTTCCTGAACAGTCTCATTCGACTGACCACAAACTATAACTACTAACATCATTTTCTCATACATTTTAGTGTGGGGCAATAAAGCCAACCGTGTTTTTATTATTCCAAATGTTTCCTTCTAATATAATATATTTTCATGGTAAAATATGTCTCATGCTAAATTCCATGAACGCAGAACGTCCCTTTTAAGAAAATACAAGTTAGATTCATGATAAAGTATTTCACACGGTTTAGTCAAAAAAAAAAAGTATTTCACACGGACTCTGCATGGTCTTTACCTTTTTCACATGGCTCGGCCATCTCAAATCACACTTTTGGAGGAGCAGTAACAATAAATATATCATTTTAAGTTACTTAATTATCTATTACGTAGTTAGAGCATGCGCATCGACGCATCGAGACGGAGTCGTGGGCTCGGTATCATAGAGCCTTTTTGTAACACCCGCATTTCTTGAAATAAAATAATAAATAATAATTTCTGAAAATCTCTATTTATTAATCTTATAAATCATATCCAACATCATAAATCCAATAAATAACCATAAATCCAAATAGTATAGTAAATCTCGAAAATAACGATAAAACCATAAAATCTCAAATCTGAAAATGAAAGAAAAACAAACGTCCAAAAGCACCAATTCGATAGCAATCACTCTTGCTCGTCAGTCTCACCTGAAAGAGGAGAAAGAAAGAGGGGTGAACGATAGGGAAATCGCTCAGCGAGCTATGGGATGCTAAACCGCAAACCACTGACTCAGTACATAGCACTACGACCATGTAGGCCTAGCTCTTGCATGAAACAAACACAGTGTCTAACACACCACATAAAACATCCAATGCGCTGATAGTACATGCTAGTCACTGCACCTCGCATTTCCTCATAAGGATATATGTATATCTCCAGGCGTACAGTAGTCCATCTATGCACTCCCACCTTCTGCGCGTCGGCGACTGATACAAACGTCTTTGTACCCTCCGCAATCTCACTGCTTGTCGGCGGCATACACAAACGTCTCTGTGCACCCACAATCACACTGCTCGTCGGCGGCTCACACAAACGTCTTTGTGCACCCACAATCCACACAAACGAACGTATTTATATATACATATATAATAGTTTTAATATCACTCAATTCATTAAGCCGTTAAATCATATATTATCCTATTTCCGGTTTAACAATCAATATTAACAATAATCAAACAATATTTCAAGCAGACTCGATTCACACAGACTTATCATGTTTCGAAACTAAACTTTCCATAATAGTAGTAGTAAACTAGCACGGGATTTAACGGAGTAGCCCTCACCTTAGCAGCTGGCTGGAATGAACAACGGAAGATGATCAACTTAGGTCAACTGCAATACGAGAATCAACGACTTAGGCTCAGAGTCTCTGGAAATAAAGTTTCCGAAAATGGAAAATTTCCTAAAATAGATATTTCCTAAAATGACAACTTCCCTAAAATAGATTTCTATAACTAAAAATAAGGAGGCGGAAAACTTACTAGATAAACTCGCTGGAGCTCGCCCAGAAATCCCACCAGAGGCTCGCCAAGAAATCTCGCTGGAAGCTTGCCCACTGGAAAAATTACTAGTGACTGGTCGTTGGATATTTCAACAACTTGTCACGCAAAGATATACTTTGACTTGAGAGAATAAAAGGGAAAATGTGGAGTTTCTTATATAGGAAAAGGGAAGAGAGCTAGGTTTTGCAAAGTTCCAATGTGGGACAAAAATAAAAAAGGGAGCTTTGAGTTAGAATTAAAAAGACAAATGGGCCCACTAAAAAAAAGAAAACGGAGTCATTACAATTCTTCCCCACTAACAAGAAATTCGTCGCCAAATTCAAATCCTGAGCCGAGAAAAGGAAGAAAATGTCTTCAACATGACTTAACTTAGTTAGAAAGATGCTCGACCAGCTGCAGCCACTCCGAACTATGCGAGACCTCCACATCGAATAAGGTGACATCCCTCACACTTGACCATACCCGATCTTACACACAATTTTTTTTTTCCTAACTACTCATGATACCCATAAAAGACAATACGAGCAAACATAAACTACTATGGTGAAGAGAAAAAAAAACATACCATCAGTCAGCCCAACTCTTGTTGCCTCCTACTTCAAACACTCATGGATCAATGGCTTGACGCTTAGGCGGTGGTGGAAGTGTAGCATGTCCCCTCGTTGGACACTCCCTGGAGAAATGACCCGTCTGACCAAAGTTATAGCAACTCCCAGGTCCTGCTGTTGGAGCTGCAATCTGTCCGGTACCTTTTACATCGGCTGGCCGGCTCCGACAATACTTGGACATGTGTCCCATCCTTCCACAATTATAACACTGGACACACTCTCCAAAATGGTAGCGATGGCATTTGTCGCAAATAGGTTCTCCCAACTATTCTCATGTTCTCTTTTGTGTCTCTGAAGTCTTCCCAGCCTTAGGCTGAACTGCCTTTGACTGCTTCTGCTCCTCAGCAAGACATGTTTCATGCACGACAGCCTTCTCTATCAGATCATCCAAACTTGTGTAAGTAACCACACTGCATCTGCCACGGAGTCAACTCGCATCCCATCTAAGAACCTCCTGATCAAATCCTCCTGATCAAAGTTATTACCAGCAAACATACGGAGTTGGTAAAACTCCTGCTCGTACTCTCTGACGCTCCTAGTACCCTGACTCAAATGCTCGAAAACAGTTTTCTTCTGATGTAGCGCTTCTCTGAGAAAATAATTGTCGAACGCAAGTAGAAAATCTTCATAAGTCATATCACCCAAACACATCATTTTCACACCATCCCACCATATTAATGCGTCTCCACGTAGATACAACTCTGCAATATTAAGACAAATGCGCATCGGACAATTGATAGTCTCCAGACACTGAGTCAACCTATACTTCCACTTATAAGCAGTTGTAGGATCCACTGTTCCCTCAAAAGTCTCCAAATGCATGTGTTTCATCTGCCCCATCACCCTAATAAGTGTCTCATCAACCTCGGGAACCTGCTCCTGCTGTATGGGTGGCGGCGGTGGTGGAATCTGAAAAGCGCCTGGAACTTGCGGAACCCCCTGTGCCTGAACCGGAGCGGCCTGCTGCACATTAACCTGCGGGCCCTGCAGCACCTGAATCTACGGGCCACGCAAAATCTGTGGACCGTGAACCTGACCCTGCTGAGCTGTAGTCATCTGCCTCACAACCTCCTGTGCAGCTACTCTAGCAGCTTCCTGGACTGCCTCCTGAGCAGCTTGCCTAGCTGCGTCATGTGCCATCTGCATGATAGCAGCTTGATCGATCGGTGGAACCACTGGTGGTGGAGGCGGTGGAGGCACATGCTCATCTGCACCCTCTCGAGCAACACTGGCGGCTTGAGTATGGTTAGCTCTCCTCTTTGGCGGTATCTGGAAGAAAAGCAAAACAATTAACTTCCGCCGAAACTGAATACTGAATACTGCCGATTTATGACATAATACCAAGCAGAAATGTGCTATTTAATTTTTATTTTTAAAAATTCCCACTCCCAAGAAGTATATATTTTTTTTAAAAAAAATCGTTTAAAACCGATTAAAACCATGTCTCACAAATCGCCATCCCGGGTCGCAGCCGGAACAGAACCTGGCTCTGATACCAAATTGTAACACCCGCATTTCTTGAAATAAAATAATAGTAATCTCTGAAAATCTTCATTCATTAATCTTATAAATCATACCCAACACCATAAATCCAATAAATAACCATAAATCCAAATAGTATAGTAAATCTCGAAAATATCGATAAAACCATAAAATCTCAAAGTCTGAAAATGAAAGAAAAACAAAACGCCCAAAAGCACCAATCCGATAGCAATCACTCATGCTCGTCAGTCTCACCTGAAAGAGGGGAAAGAAAGAGGGGTGAACGATATGGGAATCGCTCAGCGAGGTATGGGATGCTAAACCGCAAACCACTGACTCAGTACATAGCACTACGACCATGTAGGCCTAGCTCTTGCATGAAACAAACACAGTGTCTAACACACCACATAAAACATCCAATACGCTGATAGTACATGCTAGTCACTGCACCCCGCATTTCCTCATAAGGATATATGTATATCTCCAGACGTACAGTAGTCCATCTCTGCACTCCCACATTCTACGCGTCAGCGACTGATACAAATGTCTTTGTACCCCCGCAATCTCACTGCTCGGTGGCGGCTTACACAAACGTCTATGTGCACCCACAATCACATTGCTCGTCGGCGGCTCACACAAACGTCTTTGTGCACCCCCAATCCACACAAACGAACATATTTATATATACATATATAATAGTTTTAATATCACTCAATTCATTAAGCCGTTGAATCCTATATTATCCTATTTCGGGTTTAACAACCAATATTAACAATAATCAAACAATATTTCAAGCAGACTCGATTCACACAGACTTATCATGTTTCGAAACTAAACTTTCCATAATAGTAGTAGTAAACTAGCACAGGATTTAACGGAGTAGCCCTCACCTTAGCAGCTGGCTGGAATGAACAACGGAAGATGATCAACTTAGGTCAACTGCAATACGAGAATCAACGACTTAGGCTCAGAGTCTCCGGAAATAAAGTTTCCGAAAATGAAAACTTTCCTAAAATAGAAGTCAATGTAAGCAGAGGTGGGGAAGGGTGAATGAGCAGGTGTGCAAGTTCGTGGGAAGCCATGAAGCCGCTATGAAGATGCAATCAAGTGGAGGAAATGAGAATGATGTCATGAAGTCTGCACATGACATCTTCTTTAATGACTACCATGCGAAGTTCACATTGGAGCATTGTTGGAGAGAGCTTAGGTTTGATCAAAAATGGAGATCACATTCTTTGTCGAGAGAGGGTGCAAAGGAGAAAAGGAAGGAACCTGCGGAGGAGGTGGGTGCCGAAGAAGATGTTAGGCCTGCTGGTGTTAAAGCTAGCAAAGCAGTCAAACGTAAGAAGCACGGGAATTCAGCAGCCTTTGATCAGATTGAGAGCATTTTAGCCATGAAAAATAACATATCCAAACGGAAAATTCTTGATAGGTTGCTAACAAAGAATGAAGAGACACTCTCTGATCAAGAAGTGTCTCTAAAAAATAAACTAATCTATGAAATGCTTTGATTTGGTGAGTCTCGTAATTTTTTTTAATGATTTGGTGATTTGCTTGATATGATATATCTGTAGCAAATGCTTGAAGTATATTGATTATGTTTGATTATGTTTTTCTTTGTAGGTCACGGGTTGCAGCAGGTGGATGCGTGTGGAGGAGGATGCTTGTAAGATAGTCACCGGTTGTAGTTGTGGGTAATGTCAGTTTGATTCACGTAAGTGTAGTATTTTGTCTCATTCTACACTTGCTTAATGTTTATCAGATTCTATGGGTGTATGTACCCACATTTCTCTGTTCTAGTCACGTTGTATGTACCCTAGCCTCTCTTTTGTACTCACTGGTGTATGTACCCGAGCAACTTGATTCACTCATGTAAAACTCTCTATATATATATCAACTGTATTTCACTTATGCATCAAAGTCTTTCTTCTTTATGAAAATCGTGTTGCATCAAAGTCTTTCTTCTTTATATAAACTGTCCTTCACTTGGTTTAATTCATCTCACCATCGATCACAAGACTTGTTTGATTCATCTCACCCTTGATCACCACACTTTCTTCCATTCATCTCAACCCCGACTTGCTTCCATTCATCTCAAAACTCGAGTTGCTTCCATTCATCTCAACCTCTACTTGCTTCCATTCATCTCAACCTCTAATTGTCATCAACCTCTACTTGTCATTAACCATAGAGGTATCATCAAAACTTGCCTTTAACATCATCAAAATATAGTAAGAAATTAAGTTTAAAATTCAAAATGATTAAAAATATGAAATACATAGCATTTAGAGGGGGAAAATGTTATCAAATAAAGAAAAAAAATTAAGAAATTTTTTTATAAGTTTAAAATTAAAAAAAAATTAAAAAGATGAAATGCATAGCATTTAGAGAGGAAACAATTGTTATGAAAATAAAGAAAAAAATAAGAAAACAAAAATTATAAGTTCAAAATTCAAAAAAAATATTAAAAAGATTAAAAAGAAGAAATACATAGCATTTAGAGGGGAAAATTGTTATGAAAATAAAGAAATAATTAAGAAAACAAAACATTATGTTTAAAATTCAACAAAGATTAAAAAGATGAAATACAAAGCATTTAGAGGGGAAAAATGTTATGAAAATAAAGAAATAATTAAGAAAACAAAAAATTATAAGTTCAAAACTCAAAAAATATTAAAAAGATGAAATACATAGTATATGAACCCCTTTTGGCTTTTGTAGGAAGAAAAAAATCAATAAATTAGATTAACAATGTCTTCCTCATCAACAGATGAAGCTTTTGACGAAATGATCGACAAAGTTGTTGATAATTTCATCGACGCAATAGTTGATGGTCAAACCAACAACCCGAAGAGACGAGCTTATATCGAAAGTGATCGAGACCGAGGACACAATCAACTATGGCAAGACTAATTCATGGAAAATCCTACATACCCACCTGAAATGTTTAGGCGGCATTTTCGAATGAACAAACCATTGTTCTTTCGCATTGTCGAGGGCCTAAGTAGTGAAGTTCTATACTTTCAGCAAAGAAGAGATGCTGCCGGAAGGAACATGTTTTCTCCACTTCAAAAGTGTAAGGCAGCTTATGCTCGCATATGGTCAGTCAGGAGATAAAAACACTACAAGAAAACACCCGGAATTCCAACGGCGGTTCCGACGGATACAAAGTTCGTCGGACGTTTTTGACGACTTTCCGACCAATTTCTGACAAAATCAAAAAATATGAAGTCGTCGGAATTCCAGGCCAACTCCAAGGAAATTTCGATGAAAAGAGGTTCGTCGGTATATTCCGACGACATTAGGACGACATTATGAGAAAACAAGATTCGTCGGCTTTCCGTCAGTATATTCTGACAGAATACCGACAACATTTCGATTAACAGATATAACCGTTGGGGTCGTCAGAAATTCGTCGATGTTTTCTGACGGAATACCTACGAACCTTGTGAGCGTTGCCGACAAATATATGTGACCGTTTTATAGCTGTTTGAGATTTGAAAATACCGACGGAATTCCAAAGAACTACTTTTAGTCCGTCGATATTCCGTGAGAAAGTCGTCGGATGACCATAAGCAATTTCCTATAAATTCAACCTCTCATCATTTCAACTCATTCACTCCTCACATTCTCTCTTCATTCTCTTTAATCACAACAATTTTGTGAATGTCATGTCTTCAGGAGTTTATCATCGTTTGTGGATGGATAAACCTCATTTGGATTCCAACACCAATTTGCTTACGGAAGAATATGTTCAAGGGATTGGAGAATTCATGAGGCTTGTTCAACAGCAACCGGATGCAAATAATGGTATGTTAAGATATCTCTGCTCTACTTGCAATAATAATAAGGTTATAAAAGAATTTTATGTTTGGACTCATTTGTATATGAAAGAGTTCTAACGTAATTATAAATTTTGGTACCTTCATGGGGAAACTGGTTATGAATATGGTAGTACTAGCGAACCTCAGCCTGTTAGTGAACTTCAGCCTGTTATTAGGTTATAAGAATCTAGAACGGATATAGAGTATGATGTAGGTACTGAGCAGATGAGACATGATCATTATAGAGGAGAAGAACCAAATCCCGAATCTAGGAGATTTTTTGACATGTTGGATGCAGGAAAACAACATTTGCATCAAAATTGTAGAGATGGTCATTCATCCTTATCATCTGCAGCTCGATTAATGGGTATTAAGATAGGCTATAATTTGGCTGAAGAATGTATGGATGCGATTACTGATTTTGTCAAAGGCATTCTACCTGAGGATAATGTTGCACCGGGTTCATATTACGAGTTTCAGAAACTTGTTGCTGGTCTTCAATTACCGTACGAAGTGATAGATGTATGTATTGACAACTGCATGATCTACTGGAGAGCGGATGAGACACGAAAAGTTTGCAAATTTTGTGGGAAACCTCGTTATCAAGAGACGAGGGGAAGAGTTGTGAATACATATATCTATCATATCCAAAATTTTGTCCACGAGTATATGCATTCACAAAGAAAGGTCATTCTAGGACAACATATGATGATGGTGTTTCTTCTTCTTCTGGTGACGATGTCTACGACGGCAACATAAAAGAAATATTGGAAATCCAATATCATGGAATGGTTGGATTGCGTTGTGTGGTATTCTATTGTGATTGGTATGACACCACCCCAGATATGGGAGTGAAGATTGATGCGTTTGGTGTTACATCTGTTCATTCGCGGCGGAAACTTCAATATTACGATCCATTCATTCTTGGTTCGCAAGCTGATCAGGTATGTCAATTATTCATATTTTACAAACTTCAATATAATTAATTAATGTTAAATATTTTACTAATACTTGTATTATTGATATGTATAGGTGTGCTATATCAGTTACCCTCTGGTGACTTACAAAGACGATCCATGGGTCACTGTAACGCAAATTAACCCAGGAGCATGAGTGGATGGAACTTCTGATGATGATGAACCATTGCAACCTGAGTCTACCAGCAACGCCCATGCAGTTGAAGATTTGGCAGATGTTGAACTCGTTGAGGATTTTACTGAGTCTGGAGTTGATGTTATTATACATTCGGAGCCAGAAGCTGAGTTTGGAGAGTTTGATAAAGATTCAGAAGATTCGGATTAGTTTTTTTTAAGGTCTGTCGGAATTCCCTCAAAAATTACCGAGGACATACCGACGACATAAGGTTTCATTGAAGTTTCAATATATCCTCGGTAATCCGTCAGAAAATACCGACGACATTCCGACGAACTAGCCGTATATTCTGACGGATTACCGAGGACATATGGTTTCATTGAATTTTCGATATGTCATGGGTAATCCGTCAGAATATACCGACGACATTCCGACGGACTTGTCTAGTCCGTCGGAATGTCGTCGTATTTTTTGATGGATTACTGAGGACTTGTGTTTCTACAAAATTTCAAACATGAAAATTTACAAATTTATATGCCAAAAGTATGAAAATAACACATAATAAGTGTTTAGTATAGTATTAGATCGCAACCGTTCAAATATAACAACTTAATTAAATATTTATGTATGCATATCATTGTTTTCACAACATCTCATCTTAACATTCATATATTTATACAATCAATTTATAATCTTACACTACAAAAATATTGTTGTGTAAAATCATGTTATAAAAATATTTTTCTTCTTAAATCTTAATGCAAATACTATATATATTATCAAAGATTAGAATTTTGCATTTAGAAACTTGAAACCAACCCTTAAACACTAAGTCGTCGGAATTCCGTCAGAATGGGTCGTCAGTATTCTGTCGGAATATACTGACGGACTGTGGTTCCGTCGGAAATATAATTAACCCAGAAAAATCAAACCGCGTGAAAATTTTCGCGAACCATCAACTTTAATATATTTAATAATTCCGACGGAATACCGACGAATCCGTGTCCGCCAGAATCATTAAATATATAACACCTCCTCTTCCTTCTTCGTATCATCCGCCGCATCTCTCTCTCAATTCTCTCTGATCTCTCTCAAAATCCACGGCGACAGAGGCGATTTCCGCTCACCCAACGCCGGCGAATCCTGTACCCAAGCCCACATCTCTTCTCTACTTCTAAAATCATGTAAGAATCTATGAAAACCTTGTCTATTTCAATTTCTTAGGGTTTGTGAGATTAGATTTTAGGATTTTAGGTTGTTTGATGGATATTTTCGGATTGAATGGATAGTTTAAGTTAGGATTGTTGTTTTGATTGTTTTTTTAGTTTTTTTGGAATTATTTTTTGTTTTGGTTAAAATTCAATACGTTTTTGTATTTTTAAAAACGTTTTTTGATTTTTAAAAACGTTTTTCAATTTTTAAAAACGTTTTTCAAGTTTCCAGTAATAAACTAGGTATAATAAAACGTTTTTAAAAAAAAAAAATTAAAAATATTTATAAAGCTTTTTCTATATTTATAAATGATTTATAATTTTTTATACATATATATAAATCATGTATAGTAACAATTTTTTAAAAAAATATATAATTTTAATACATATATATATATATATATATATATATATATATATATAAAATATAATTTTAATACATATATATATATATATATATATATTATAATTTTTATACATATATATATATCATGTATAATAACAATTTTTAAAGAAATTTATAATTTTTATACATATTATATATATAAATTTTTAATATTTTTTAATTTTTAAACATATATATGTATAAATAATGTATAATAAATTTTTAGCATTATTTTTAAATTTTTATACATATATATATATATATATATATATATATATATATATATATATTTATATTTATATTTATATAAATTTTAAATACTGTATAACTTTTTATATATATTTATATATATATATATATATATATATATATATATATATATATATGTGTGTATAAATCATGTATAACTAAATTTATTAAAAATTTTATAATTTTTATACATATATATATATATTTTTAATATTTTATAATTTTTAATACATATATATATATAAATTTTATATTTTTTTAATTTTTATAGATATATATGTATAAATCATGTATAATAACAATTTTTATAATTTTTATATTTGTTTAAGGTCCGAGGATGTACCCCGCCCTCCATCTCGTCTTCGACGTAGTTCGGTGAGCAGTTTCCGTGCATCGGGATCGTCTCACGAACAAAACTCGTTTCCCGCACATATTCCCGCTCCACCTCCCGCTGGCCTTCCCCCTGCTGCTCAACAAGATCCGGAGGTCATGCCAATTGAAATATTGGTTCAACAACCTGGTCGAGAGCATCTCTCGCTTCTCCATCCCTACCCGATACGAGGACAAAGCACTTGGTTAGTATATTTATTTTTTGTAGCTTTATGTTTTTTCCATTAATTAACTTGCTAATAACTTGCATTTTTTTAAGGTTCAACAAATCGAAAAATGGCATTAGCAGGAGCATCAACAAGATGATGTATTCCATGCTCCATTATGGATATGAGAAGTGGAGTGTGATGCCTTACGACGAACGGGAGTTGTGGTTTCGTCAGTTTGCGGTATTAACTCTTCATTTTTTTAAGTATTTACATTTTTTTAATATATCAACTTATTAAATTATGTGTGTTTGTAGCAAGAGTTCAACTGGCATCCCGATCATACGGGTTCAGTCCGTAAGAAATTCAACGAGAAGGCTATGGACTCTTACATGAAGCAGATGAACGCGTGGAAGTCACTTTGGCAGAAGAACATGAAGCCAAGGTTCCTCGACGGGACGGTGTTGGAGCAGTTGATTGTTCATTGGGAGTAGGACGAGACTGCAGAGACGTCTCAGAGGAACTCTAAGAACCGGAAGAGCAATCGTGGCGGGAAAGGTATGTATGTGCACAACCTCGGCGCTTGCTCTATGTCTACTAAGGAGGACGAACTTGTAAGTTTTTTTAAATTATTTATCTTTATATTTTTTTAAATAAATATTTTATATATTTCTTGTCTAATAATCGCGGCTTTTTAGATCGAAGCAAATGACGGTAATCCCGTTGATAGTCTCCAACTCATCAAGGTGGCTCACCAGTAATAAGAAGACGAGTCAAATTCAAAACGTTGTCATCAAAGGTGTCGTTGAGATGCTGGAAACTGAAATAGCATCTCAGTCTCAGCCTCTTTCTGATGATGGCGATTCTACAAGAGCGTCAACCAACTTGTCTCGATTGCAAATCAATGAGATGGTTGAAAAGGTAATTTTTAAAATTAATAAATTTATTTTATAATGTAGTTTATAAACTAACTTTAAATACTTTTGTAGGCTGTTCCTAAAAGGAAAGGAGGCTGTTTAGTTGGATTGGCCCGCCGTGCTTCTTCGTATCCGACATCTTCTTCGCAAGCTCCGTATGCCGATCCCATGATTCTCGAGGAGCTACATGACAAAGATGAACGGATTGGGGCATTGGAGCAGCAGAACGCCACTATCCTTACTTCAGATTTATTTTAATTAAATTTTTAAAATTGCAAAATTTAATTCTAATAAAAATAATTTAAAAAATGCAAAATTTAATTATTTATTTAAATTGAAAATACTGACGAACCAGTGTCCTCAGAAAATACCGACGGATCAAGTCTTCGGAAAATACCGACGAACTTGGTCCGTCGGTATTTTCTGACGAACCAAATGTCGTCGGTATGTTTCGAGGACTTGGTTTGTCAGTTCGTTCTGATTTCCGATGAAACCCGTTGTCGAAAATGCTCTCGGAATGTGGTCGGAAGTTCGTCAGTATGTGGTTTCTCGGTATTCGTCAGAAGTTCGTCGATATGTCTGACAAAATTCCGACAAAATTATCTTTTCCGACGAAACAATACCGACGGACGGTTTCGTCAGAAATTCGTCAAAATATGCCTATTCCGACGACATTCTGATGAATTTGTCCGTCAGTATCCCCATGTCTTCTTGTAGTGAAATGATGAATATCTCCGACTTGTTGATAGTACATCACGTTTATGTTTGGAAAATTTCACTGATGCGATAATACGATTGTTTGGAGATGAGTATCTAAGGAGACCTACACCAGAAGATCTTCAACGATTACTCGATGTTGGAGAGGTACGCGGGTGTCCAGGGATGATAGGGAGCATCGATTGTATGCATTGGGAGTGGAAAAACTGCCCAACGGCTTGGAAAGGTCTGTACACACGTGATTCAGGAAAGCCGACAATTGTCTTATAAGCTGTGGCATCACAAAATCTTTGGATATGGCACACATTTTTCGGATTACAAGGTACCCTCAACGATATCAATGTTCTTGATCGGTCACCAGTTTTTGATGACATCTTACAAGGACGAGCACCAAAAGTTAAGTTCAAGGTCAACAACCACACTTATCGTATGGCCTACTATCTTACTGACAAAATTTATCCAAATTTGTCAACATTTATCCAATCCATCCCATTTTCTCAAGGTCCTAAAGCAGAGCTTTTTGCAAAACGTCAATAATCCATCAGAAAAGATTTGGAACGGGCTTTTGGAGTATTGCAATCGAGGTTTGAAATTGTTAAAAACCCAGCTCTACTATGAGACAAGGAAAAAGATAGGAAAGATTATGAAAACTTGTGTCATATTGCACAATATGATAGTAGAGAACGAACGACAAGGATACGCTCAAATTGATACATTTGAGTTCGAGACAAGAGAGTCAAACAAAAGTTCGAAGGTGAAAAGGAGAGAAAGTATTCATGTCCACAGTATGTTAGGCATTCGCAGAGATGTTCGAGATCCAGAGAATCACGATCTTTTGAAAGCTGATTTAATTGAAAATGTATGGAAAAAGTTTGGTGATCAAGATGAATAATATTTCTATGTTATTGAATTTCTCAATGTATTGAATAAATATATGTACTTTTTTAATGTTATCTAATTTTAATGTATTGAATAATTTTTTTCTATTATTATATATATTATTAAATTTTATTCATATATTTACAATATTATGAAAAGTTAAAAATTAATTGAAAATAATATTATTTTATTCATATGAATCTTTTTTCAGCTTCACCAATGCAACAGCACAAAAGATTGAGGTTCATTACTATACATGGTCCCATCAAAAAAAATATTAAAAAATTTTGGTGAACCCATCTTGGAGTTCACCAATATTCTCATACTCTTAGCTAGGTACTTCATCACACAAACGCTCCTACAAAATTGTTTTTTTTGAACTTGGCTTTAAACCTACAAAATTGTTGAAGACAAGGTATTATTATTTATCAACTTAACTATCTTATTTATCTGATATCAGTCATTTTTTTGGTCTTGCCTCATTAGGTTTATATAGTGATCAATTAGGAACAGATGTGAGTGTAAATACAAACTCTGAAACATCCACGTTAACACAAAGAAGCAATGATCAAAGTTTACTTATACATAGTTCATGAGAAGGAGTTTGAAGTATAATTTAACCATAAGACTAACTGAGACTACGTCAAAGGGTATTTTCGTACTTTGTGATATCAAATCTGATTAATTGAGATTGTGTTGTTGGCCTTCTAGTGGCTTCATCGTGGCCATGGAGCTTCCCCTCTGCTTCTTCTCCCAAATTATCCTAAAAACAGACTTAAAAAAATAATTTAATATAAATAAATAACATATCTATTTTTTGTAAACTAGTAAAATAACATATCTTCCTAGTAACGAGTGGTAATGAACCGACTAGATCTACATCGAGTTATATACATATATGCCCAAGTAAATTTAATATTACCATACGTTTTAGGTTTACAGACCAAAAGAAAACAAAAGAAAAAATTGTACTCAGGGACATATTAGATTAGAATTTATACCCTCCAACATAAATCAACCAATAAGAGAATGCAAAGAATGGAAAAAATTGAATGTTACTGAGTTATGGGTAGTTAAAGGAACTTATGGTGTTAGGCTGTCCAAGAAAAGAAGCATCTAAAGAGTTCTTAAGTACATCGTCTTAAATAAGAAAATGTCAGTCCCATTATAACTTCTCAAAACCAAACACACACACACACACATTATACAGTCTCTTCTTCTCTGACATATAATGGTGGTTTGAGCAAAGCATTTTTTCAAAAGATATAATGGGGAAAACAAGCAAGTGGATTCGGAATTTCTTAACCGGAAAGAAAGAGAGAACAAAAGAAAAGATTAATCAGAGCGAGTGTGGATTCACTTCTACGACTCCAGGCACTCCTAAAGAGAAACGTCGATGGAGTTTTAGACGTTCTTCCGCCACTGCACCACCACCAGCCTGTGCTTCTACCCTCAAAGACTCATCTCCACCGCCTCAACCGCCACCTCCTCCACCACCACCACAACCATTTGTGGTGGACATCGAAGATGAGCAGAGCAAGAATGTTTCTGCCGCAGAGATTGCAGTGGATGTTGAAGAATTTGCAGCAGTGAAGATTCAAGCTTGCTTTCGTTCTCATTTGGTAAAAACTCAAAACCAAACTCGAGCTTACTAAATACTCTGTTTCTTTTTATCTTCAAATTTGTGTTCATTTTTATAATTTTTTGGGGACAGGCAAGGAAAGCATTAAGAGCGTTAAAAGGGTTGGTGAAACTGCAAGCACTTGTGAGAGGTCATTTAGTAAGGAAACAAGCAACGGCTACACTTAGATGTATGCAAGCATTGATTACACTTCAAGCCCAAGCTCGAGAACAGAGGATACGTATGATCGGAGAATCACCAACAAAACCAACAAATCCAAGAACGTCGATTCACAAAACCCGGATCCATAACCTTTACTACGTAACGGATCTAACCTAGATCTCAAAATCCAATCTTGACAACACCCAGATCCCAAAGTTTCTGACTTTGGCTCCTCTGTTTTTTTGCCTTTGCAGGAGAATGAAGAAAACATCAAGATTGTGGAAATGGACACTCAGTCTAATTTCTACTCTCCAGCTCCTTCTGCTATAACGGACATGAGTCCTCGAGCGTATAGTAGCCATTTCGAGGATTGTAACTCGTTCAACACAGCACAGAGCAGTCCACAGTGCTCTAGATTCAAAGAGTATTACAATGGAGATTCTCTGTCTTCTTACGATTACCCTCTCTTCCCAAATTACATGGCTAATACTCAGTCTTCTAAAGCCAAGGCTCGGTCTCAGAGTGCGCCTAAGCAGAGACCTCCCGAGATCTATGAGAAGCAGCCTAGCGGGAGGAGAAGATCTACGATGGAAGCACCGAGGAACGGTGTCCCCAGAGCTGTGAGGATGCAGAGATCTTCATCTCAGTTAGGCAACGAAAGTCAAAGTCATCAGCATCATCATCCGTGGATGGCAATTAAGCTCGATAGATCTAACATTTCTCTTATGGAGAGTGAATGTGGATCTAACAGTACAATTATGACCAATAGCAACTACGGCAGACATGTTGATGTGGGTTTGTGAAGATTACTTGTTTCCCAAGAAAACATCACTTGAGGTTACATTTGTGACTTATGTTTATTGCTCTCTTTGTAATGTTTTGTCTATTGCAGTCTTTTCTTTTGTTGTGTTGTTGCGGGTTCAGGGAAACAACATGTACTGAAAAGTGTGATTTATAAATTCTTATGTGATTTGAGAGATTGCTGGGAAAAATAGATAAGCCTAGTAACCGAATAAGGATTGTATTTTTCTTAGATGATCAAGATTCAGAACAAAGCTCTGCATGTAAAGAAAATATGTACTGGAAGAGACATATCGTCTTAAGTCTTGATTCTTGCTTTTTGTTTTTATCATTCTCATTAACGTTATGATATTTGGGAATAAATTTGATCGTTGTGTGTTGTCAAATCCATGTGTCCTATATATTTATGTTCTAGACTTCTGGTGCGGCGCCGAAACTAGAAGGAATTGTTTATCCGACCAAATTATAATCCAGGTTTATTTAATTTTAATGGGCAGCAAACTTGGATATATAGTAACTCCGAATATGAGCAAAAAGATGATTTGACGATTTTTATTGAAAAATTACCAAATATGTTAGTTGTGTTTATCAAATTGAAAGTGATTGAAGTTTTTTTAGACAAATGGAAAAAATGAAAATTTGTTGGTGTAGAATAAAAGGAAAATAGATGGAAATTGAAAAGAGTTCGAAACTGGTTATTCATAAAGGTCGGAGAAATTGATGATACTAGCATTATTGTAAATAAATAAAAATGTCTAGAGTGTTTATCTTTTTTTTTGTAATTTAAAAATAATAATAATTTTTGTATATATATATATATTTAACGGGGGTTATGTTTGTATTTGACTTCAATTTTTAGTCATTTTTGAAAAAACATTATAAAAACTTGAATTTCACCTTCTTTAGGCATCCCAACTCTCTTACCAATGGCGTATCCTACTCCTCTATAATGTCTATTCGCATCTCGCACAATCCATCCTGCTATGTTCGGTGTTCTACAAAGGACCCATCAACAATACACTCTAAGCATTCTTCCATTGGACATTTTATCTCTATGAAAACCCTAGAATGTTTGCTTGTTGCTTACGATAGGTAGCAGTTCTGAGACCGGAGATACCGAGATGCTGTCCTGTCCACCGCATTGGCGAATATAATGAAGAAATGTTGGGATGGGAATCCGCAGAGCCAACTGGAGGTGGAGTAAAGTCGTGTAGATGCTTGAAGGGACTGATACCACTAACGGCGGTGGAGTGATACTGGAGGATAAGAGTCCTGGCGGCGGCTTCTGCTTTGCTCCTGCTAGCTAGTGGCCCTTGAAGTTCCCTTTTTGCCTATTTTCTTTTCTTTATCTTTTGGTTTCATCTTTAGCTCTTCACATTAAATTATCTCTGTTTTTTTCTTCCCCAAGACAAGTATGAGAACTATTGTATATCTATTCTGTTTTTGTGTTGATCATTGTGAATTTGCAAAAGTTGAATTAAAAATTGAGTAGTTGTTATATGTGGTTGGCAAAAGAAAAAAGAAACAAATTATTGATATTTTGGATATTTTGTGATTGTAACTAACGAGAGATAAGTTTCCGGATTCATTGCATTTGGGGAGCCAAGATTAACATTCAAATATCGAATGCATTATCTTTCTTTTATGTTTATTTGGATCAAAATTGAACGAATGCCTTGTCAAACAACGAATCTATAAATATAGACCATCTCCAACCCACCTCTATTTCTTTCTCTATATTTTCTTCTAAAATAGAAAAATTCTATTATAGAGGTGAATTTACTCCAATGTATGCATCTATAATAGAGTTCCTCTATTTATAGGGGAAAATATAGAGATTTGCTATTTTCATCTCTAAATATAGAGGCATAAAGTGAGATTCCTCTATATTTTCCTCTAAAATAGAGTAACTTTATTATAGAGGTGTACATTGGAGCAAATCCACCTCTATAATAGAGATCTCTATTTTAGAGAAAAATATAGAGTTAGTACATTGGAGATGCTTTAAGATGTTCTATCTTGCGTGAGAGATCAGGGAAACCGATATTTGAGGTTGCTTCCAAGCCTGCGAAGTCGTACTTTTGGGGTCTTGAGTACTTTCGTGGTTTCTAGTAAAAAAAAAAAACTCGACGGCTTAACCACAAACTTCGATTATCAGCTGAAAATACGAATCCATCACAAGAATAAAACATAACCGAACTAATGTTTATTTACAAATAAACTCCCCAAACATTTGCTAAACTCTCTTTTACGTCCTTTGTCCATTACATCCTCATACTTTAGAAAATAGATATTCCAACACTATCTTTTTTTGGGTCCCTATTTGTAACTTAATATGTCAAAAGTACCCTTAACTATGTCGCAGAATTACCCCCATCAACCCGTCTTGTTCCTCAAGTCAGCTTTGATCTTATTATATCTCCAGTGACCGGAGGTAAAAAAGACAACAACCGGAATCGAAATTGGCAAAAGATCCAAGTAACTGAAGAAATCTTGGCGAACAGATCTGAAAGATGGAGTGCGTGTTCGGTCTCGTCGGTAATGGATTCGCCATCGTGGCGGCGGACACGTCGGCAGTTCACAGTATACTTGTTCACAAGAACAACGAGGACAAGATTATGGTCCTTGACTCACACAAGCTTATTGCAGCAAGCGGGGAGCCTGGTGACAGGTAAATCCTCCTCCTCTTTTCCTCCTCTCTATATCTCTCTGAATCAGTAACACGGGTTTTGATTTTTTGGAAATTCTTTTTTGTAGGGTTCAGTTTACGGAGTATGTACAGAAGAATGTGTCGCTGTATCAGTTCCGAAACGGGATCCCTTTGACTACCGCCGCTGCTGCCAACTTCACTCGTGGTGAGCTCGCCACTGCTTTGAGAAAGGTGACTTCTTTTTCCAACTTTGACTGATTAGTTTTCGGACATTTTGGTTTCTAAGTTCTTTGCTTTTTGATTGCTTTTATTAAATATTAGCAGATATTAGATTTTTGGAGAAGATTGATAATTGCTTATTCTTGGGGGTTTTCTTTACTCTTTTAATACAATTTAGTCCACCTTTGTGTGTTATTGAGGAATTGGATTCAAACTGTTTTGATAGTTAATGTTCTTGTTTATATGATTAAGCCATTGGTTACAGAACTTACCCTTTGGGTTGATTGAATAACAAAGTTGAGTATCCTTAGGTCAAGTAATTGATACTGGCTTTGAAAAGACTAGGAAGTGTTGTGTTCAGGACTAGGAAGTTTGTTTACTACGACTGTGTGACTTGATTATGTGAAGTTCATATGCTTAACTGACATGTGATCTTTTTAACTTTAAGACATTTTTTTAGGGTATTAAACTGATAAACCCATGTATTTAGTAGCCTTTGCTTAAGATGCTAATGGAAACTGAAAATGGCAATGGTAGAAACTTTATTAGTTTCTTTTGGTTGTTTATGAATGGCCTTGCACACTTGGTCATCTTGAGATATCTCATGGCTTTTTAAATTTCTTTTTGATTCCAGAACCCGTACTCAGTAAACATCCTGATGGCTGGATACGACAAAGAAGCAGGCGCATCTCTCTACTATATCGACTACATTGCAACTCTCCACAAGGTTGACAAGGGAGCATTCGGTTACGGCTCTTACTTCTCTCTCTCCACAATGGACAGACACTACCGCAGCGACATGACAGTTGAAGAAGCCATTGAACTGGTCGACAAATGCATACTTGAGATCAGGTCAAGGCTGGTCATTGCACCACCGAACTTTGTGATCAAGATCGTCGACAAGGATGGAGCTCGTGTGCACGCTTGGCGTCAGTCTGTACAAGATGTCACCACTGCTTCCGTCTAACTCTCTGTTATGTTTGCTTTTTTTTTTTTGTTGAAACTTTATGGAAACTAGTTCCCAGATAATGATGCTATGATATTATATGACTGTTAAAGACTGAGAAATGCAAACACTTTTTTTTTTCTAATAAGAGAACAACATGCTATGCTTTTGTATATGGAATGAAAAGTAATAGCGAATTGCTTCAGATGCGAGTGAGGATAGAAATGGCCAAAGTCATGATGATGATGGTTGTCGTGAGAAGCAACAGTTTGCTGATCATTAGAGAGCCGTTTATGATGAGTTGTGGTGGTGGTGGTGAGACGTTATCTACATCAGGAGAGAACTGATCAGAGCTTGGTGGAATCTTAGCGGTTTCCGGTGGTAAGCCGAGCGATTGAGGAGAGGAGGCAGAGTCTCGATCACCTGTAGAGATACTCAGTCTCGATTCAGTTTTCAACCAAAAAAATCAATCAAATCGATTTACCGTAGTCAAAGGGAGAGGTGAACTGGATACTCTGAAGCGGCGGAAGCTCAGGCGACTCTGCACCACACACAAAGATCAAGATCCCTAAAACTCCACATTTCAACAATCGATTTCAATTTGGAATTTCAAGAATCGAAACTAAACCTGACGGAGAGCAAAGAGACTCGAAAGATTCGTCGGAGCTCTTGAATTCGGAGCAGATCTGAGAGAGAGAAAGCAATCTTGATCGATCCAACGGGAATCCGAGGGTCATCGGATCGCGGAGAAGATAACAGAGGCAGTTTCCGGCGGTGGAGTGAACAGAACTGGAGAAAACAGAGCAGCAGAGAGCTTCCGGAGTATCTGACACGTTGTTAGGCGGAGCCGAGACGTAAGGGATGCACGGAGAGAACATGACCAGCTCCTCCGAGCAAGTCGGAGCCGGCTGAGAAGAAGAAGATGGCGGCTGCGTCGTCTCGGCCACGGCGGAGGAGGATGAGAAGGTGATCGCGAGTATGATGATGCATACGATGGTGGCGGCCATTGTTTCAGAGAGATCCTTCTTGATTTCAGTTACAGAGAGATTATGAAAGTGACGACGAGTGAGACTCTCGCGTAACGATATATGGTGGCGGGAAATAACAAACTTGATGAGGTCTTGATGATTCCTGTATTTACGAATTTGCCCCTAGAGCTTGCCTTTACGGACGGGGACGACGAAGCAGGAGTTTAGTTTGTTGAGAGGCGCTGCCACTCAGATACGCACACGTGTGAAGATTAGCCTGATTTGGGTTTTATATGAAAAATCAAAGCCCATATGCTTTACGTTTTGATTGTTACTTTTCTTTTTTTTGCTAAATAGTAAATATCATTTCAGAAATGGAAAGTTGAAACTTACAATATGTGATAAACACACTACAAGACCTCTAAAACATACTTACATGGCAAAAAAAGGTAAAAAACATGAAAGCATAATCAAACGAACTTGAAACCGTTCTGCTTTGGAGCGAACATGACATCAAGTATCGATACAAACTTGCAGTAACTGGATGGAAGATTTAGCCGAGACAAGCATGAAAGGAGAGACCAAGAACCTAGAACACGAAGAACACGACGCTAGTGGGAAGTGGATTCAACGGTTGCCTGCACAAGTTGCTTTTCTCCGAAGATCAGAAACAGACCCGCTCAAGGACAGTCCTCTAAGTCCGGGCTGGGAAAGAACTAAACCAAGATTCCAGCAATAGACAGGACAACACACACCACGGATGCTTAATAGCGCTCAACCAACTCGACCGCACTCGCCCTCCAAGTCGGTACAGAGTAAGGGGCAGCATCACCACCTCCCGAGTCTTACTACCTCCTCCAACCGCAAAGTGATACCCCGAGCTCCAAAAAAAGAAAGAACCTCCGCAACCCATCACATTTAAACCTGCAATTCCAATCCAAACTAGCAAGACAACGCCAACACCAACAACAAAGGAGGGGAGAGGAGCTAAATTAATGCATCACTCAGTAGCAAACACCTAATCTTGACTTGATGGAGCGACATAGATGACCCTATCGCAACCAGTCCGAGGTCCCGAGACCTCTAGCTCAGGCGACGCGTACCCGGTTAGCCTTTGTAGGTAGAGGCCAAAGCGACATTATCTTTCACCAGCGAGAAGATCCATGCGTCGGGAGTGGAGACGATTGATTAGGTTTGAGAAGGATGAAGCGGCGGCATAGCCGCTAGAGGCACCGCATCGCGAAACCTGCTCAGTTTCGATGAAATGAAACACGCCATCTACGAAGACGACGAACCGAAACAAAGTCACGTCACCAACAGATCTTCAGGCCGCAAATGGATTTGGATGTGACGGGGACGGCAAGAGCCCTCTCACAGCGCCGAACGGCACCGGAGAGGCGATCGGAACAAGGGGAAAAAAGTCGCGAGGTTAGGGATGAGAGAAAAGATTAGGGGCGCGTGGCTTCTACGCTCGCTTTTTTGTTGAGAATACTTATTTTTTGATTGATTGTTACTTTTCTGCTTTTGTTTCTAGACTAAACTGACTTATCTACTTGAATATGCTCGAATTCGTATTAGAGTATGAGTATGAGTATGAGTGTGCTATCATAATTCTTAAGTAACGAAGGACATGTTTAGAAATTGGGGGTTAAATTTGTCAGCACTAGTGTTCTCTACACTTGATCATATTTTGTTCGAATACGAGTACGTAATGTATTTTGGGCCAGTTAACTTTTAAACTTTTGAGCACTAACTTAACTTTTGAACTTTTGGGCCAGTTCTAGAGATTTGTAAGGGTCATCCTACACTAGAAGAACAGTGTTGGGCGAGCGTAAGGCCCCCCCTTCTACTTGGCCCCTGATAGTAGATATTGTAGCCATGATATACGCGATAAGAACCACTTGCCGGAAATATGGAATAAGCCTGTAGAGTGTAGATGCCAGTTTCATCTAGTCGACTGCTTTGTTTCCTCCTGATAAGCCAGTTTTATCCTTAGTAGTTCCGGAATAGAAGGCAAGATTTCACTCTTAAGAGTCCAAACAATATACACCAGGCGTTTGAGGATTCAATTTTCGACCATGACAATACTCAAGTTTTACAAAAAAAAAATGTATTATGATTCAAAACCTTACCCTGAAGATTAAAAAAATATTCCATCACAAATTAGGTAACATAGAAATATTTAATGATGAACTTCAATGCTACAAAGAGAAATGTGTGATGTGGAATTTAATAGACAAACATTTATATTTATGTCTGGAACCTGGAAGAGAAAGCAAAAATGGCAACGGAAATTAATTAACACCTTCAGTGCTAGGAGTTGTGGATGAAGTTGAGATTGAGCTTGCTAGCTCGCTTAGCTTGACAAGGGGTGGGAGAGAGACAAAACCTCCTATCAAATACCAAGACATGGAATGGAAGATGGGTCGAGGGAGAGAAAAGCATGGCTGGCGTGGTCGTGGTCGTGGTTCTTATCGCTAGCTAGTCTTCCTTTGATGTTGTTTCAGAGGCTTGAGATTATCTATTTCATGAAAGGGTGGAACTTGTTGCATGCTAGCTTTTCCAAACTATAAGACTTCATGTCTTGTCTTGTAATAGTGTTATGTTTTTTAAATTGAAAGCCTTGTCAAAAATTAACTAACACCTACATTTTTCTTAATCAAAGCTTATGCGCCAGAGTTTGTGCCAAAACAAAAACTAATTAATCCTCGCACATGTGACATGCCAAACATCTGCAGAATGATGATTAACCTCTGCTGCAAAATCCAAAATATGTAATGTGTAATCACTAGAATGATGGTTAAGCTCCGGTTACCTGGAGCTGCTACCTCTACTGGTAAAGCCTTTTGGCTAAAGGTGGAGGTGTATGATTCGAGTTGCATCAACTATGGGAAAATGATTTATCAACTGACTCGTGTCTCTGATTCAAAAGATTACAAGTTTCGGCCCAAAACTTCTTGCAATTAAAAAAACAATATGTAATATTAAATCATGTGATCATGGTCATGTACAACCAGTAAGCTGGTCTAACTTCTGAGAACCTCACATCCTTGACCCAACCATAAAGCAGTCCACAGACCAGTTAATAATAATACATGTTAAAAGGTGACACTCGTACATCTTCCCAAGGTATTGATTTGAGATTTCGGCAGTCAGGTCGCCAGTTCACTGCACACTTTTAACAAATGGGACTGAAACTATAGAATGTTATCGAACAGCACAACCACATTAGTGGAACTTAGAACTTCATCATCACTAGACCAAAATTCACCAAGTAGGAATACCTAACTTTTATTTGTATGTTTTGAATATTAGCTGATATGAGCTACAAATAATTGAAGAGTGGAGCCCTGAACCCGACCACATTTGTCTCCATTTTCCACAAATCAAAATCTCATGTCCCTTCGAACATGAGCCAACTATCACAACTATTTGCCCACCCTAATCGTATTTCTATCAAATCATCATTTATTTGCGCAAAACATTGGTATCTTGCAATAATTATTTACTTCTTGCAATACACGTGGAATAAAACACCCAGAATATACATGCCAAATGTCACAGCCTACAAGTTCTTTGGTCCACTTTAGAAACCTTGAGGTAGAGGAACAATGAGGGTGCTCTATTTGAAATTAGGCTATTAAATAATGTAATTCAAGATAATAATGTTTCATTTTCAAGATAATGTAATTCAAAGGTTCAACAAAGCATTTGTTCTAAACTTTTCTAGAATATAATACTAATGTATCCCAAGTCTAGAGCCAACATGTAAGCCCCACCATGCAAAAAGTATACTGTCACGTGTATATAACAGACAATTAGCTTCGTTGTTCAATATTCACATATTAACACAAAAGCATTTCATCGTCAATCTCTCCTCAGATATAAAACTATTGTCTAATATAAGTTAAACAACAGGTTTGACCAAAAGATTGGTTTGTGATGGACGTTGAATCGGTGATGTACGAGTGTTGCGGCTTAACGGAAGATTGTACACAACACTATATTAGTGAAGTCAAAGCTAACTTCGCCGGGAAATGGCTTTGTGGACTTTGCTCCGAGGTGGTTAGCGACGAAGTCAGCCGAGATCGGGAGCTGATGACGGTGGAGGAAGCTCTTAATGCTCACTTGTCGTTCTGTGGCAAGTTTAAAGCTAACCCGGCAGAACTGGTCGCGGACGGCATGAAACAGATGCTACGTAGGAGGTCAGGTGAGTTGTTGCCGGCCAAGTCCAAGATGTTCGGAAGATCTAAGTTCTAACACCAAGTAGTTGTGTTACACTCTTGTTGTCCCAGTACTTTCTTCTGCTGGCTAATGTATAATACAATAAAAATGTAAATCAGTTTGCAGGAATCTAGCCGTCTTTGTAACGGTGAAACCTTGTTCAGTCTCTCACTATGATCTCCCGTTCATACACTTCATAGATTATCTTGAAGGACGTGTGAGAATCTTCACAGACCCTCAGATTCTTCTCTGCATAGTTTGGAAGTACAGTTCAGGACGGTTTGAAGTCGGTTAGTTCTGATTGTTTTGGTTCAGTTTTGTTGCCACTCCAATATAAGCATTACCTTTTCCTATAACCGTGCACTCAGCCTCAGATTCTTCATTTAAAAATATGAGTCTGTTTATGTTGAAGTAAACTATTTTGTTTAGTGCCTAATGATCTGATCATTATGAGAGAATAGAGAACTCAAATCAAGAAAGCAAATAAGTCGCATATCAAACTAAAACTTATTGACAGCAATGTGTTCTTTACAAAGGAAAACAGAGAAAATCTAGTTTGATTTTTATTCCAACACAAAAGATACAAAGACACCAACACAAAGACGCACTGAAACTGAAAGACGAAGATTCTCTTTAGGAGAAAACTGAACATCTCTCTTTTATTTTTATTTTTGGCGTCTCTAAATGAAAAGAAATTGAGAAATTTTCAGCTTCAGTGACTATTCAAGCCTCGAAGGTCATTGATTCTGCTTCTTTCCTTGTGGCATCAAATAGTACAGTCGACAGGTACCTCTCTCCAAAACTCGGGAACACCGCCTGCAAAATAACAATTCAGTTGAGTTCTTTTAACCTCACAAAAAGGACTCAGTTTGATTGCTTCTTGTTTATATGAGAGCTTCATAGCTTCTTGTTTACATAAACCCAAAGTAACTTACCACGAAAAGCTTCCCGGCATTTTCTGGCCTCTTTGCAAGTTTAATTGCTGCGGCTGCTGCTGCACCAGATGATATTCCCACCTACCAATTTTTTTAAAATTTCTTGTTAGAATCCTTTTTCATTGTGAAATGTGAATATGGAGCAAAGCAGATAAACTACAAACAACTGATCCAAGTGAAGTCCATGTTTGTTTTTTGAGATTTGAATCCTAAAAGGGTCTCAAATTATCTTAAGCAGAGATCAAGTACTTACAAGAAGACCTTCTTTAAGAGCAAGAAGCCTTGCCATGTCGATGGATTCATCACTTGAAACCTGTATAAATCAATACAGCAAATTAAGAATTGCAGCTCTCTTTTACAATGATGCAATATAGTTTCTGATCAGTAGTAATAGTATAAAAATTAGAGATTTAGTTCTTACTTGAACAACTTCATCAATAAGATCAACCTCCAACACACTTGGTATAAAACCAGCACCTATCCCTTGAATCTTGTGAGGACCTTAACATTTTCAAGCAAACATCAAAGTGTTAGGCAACTTCGATAATCAAAAGAATAAGACACGTAACAAGGAACATGCATGAGTTACAGGTTAAAAAACGAAGAGGGAATCAGAAAAATCACCTGGCTTCCCACCAGATAGAATAGCACTTTCAATTGGCTCCACACCATACAGCTGACACAAGAGAAAACCCAAAATAAAGAAACCTTGTAAAAGACAAAACTGAATTAAAACTTGGGAGATTTTGTTCTAACCTTAACGTTAGGGTTCTGTTCCTTGAGATACTTCCCTACACCAGTGATGGTACCACCAGTACCAATCCCAGAAACAAACCCATCGATTTTTCCACCAGTGCCTTTCCATATCTCAGGTCCAGTTGTCTCATAGTGTATCTGCAGTGGACATCTTCAAAAGTTCAAAACAAAACAGAAAGAAACAGATTTCATCTAAAATATTAAGGCATCATTTACCTTTGGGTTGGCAGGGTTCTCAAACTGTTGGAGCATGTAACCATTAGGTGTTTTGGCCAAAATCTCTTCGGCCTTTGCGATAGCGCCTTTCATGCCCTTGGCAGGGTCAGTTAAGACCAACTCAACACCAAAAGCTAAGAGAATGATCCTTCTCTCCACACTCATTGAAGCTGGCATAGTAATGATAAGCTTGTAGCCCTTGGCAGCAGCAGTGAAGGCTAACCCAACTCCAGTGTTTCCACTCGTTGGCTCAATCAGCACACTCTAAAAAAGAACAAAACTAAAAAAGTCAAAACGCACAATTGGAAAAAAAAGAAGAAAACAACAGTTAAGTGGTTTTGATAGAATCAGGACCTCTCCTGGTTTTATCAGACCCTTTTTCTCTGCATCAGAAATCATGCTAAAACCAATCCTGCATAAATAAATAAAAAGGAACAAAGTATTCATATAACAGAAACTCAGAAATAAAAAAACAAAAAAAAAAAACAGAGCAGAGCAGAGAGATCTGAACCTGTCTTTGACACTGGAGCAAGGTTCCATCATCTCGAGCTTAGCAGCGACACGACCAACACATCCTTCAGCCACATTGTTCAGATACACCAAAGGGGTGTTCCCAATCAACTGCGGAGAGTAAAGTAGAATCAAATCATTACATGGAACAAAAGCCTCACACTTTCTTTTAGTTGTAAATGAAAAGGTGAAGAGCTTACTTCGGTAACATCATTAGCAATACGAGAGGCCATGATTCAAGCAAGCTTCACTGATTATATTCACAGAGAGAACGTTAAAAACCAAAAGGGCATAAACAAAACAATGGCTCCTAATCTAAAGTCTAAAACTTTACCAAACACACATCATCAAAACATGAATCTCCATCCAGATGTATAAACACAAAATCTAAACATGAAGCCACTAGATTTAGCATCGAAATCAGCTCAATACCATTAACCGATTCAATCAAAACAGAGTCGAAATTTACTGAGAAATATATTTATAAAAAAATAAAAATTGGGAAGAGGAAGATGATGAGGATACCTCGTGAGTGAGAGAGAGAGAGAGAGAGAGAGAGAGAGAATGAACGTATGGTATAAAATCGTCAAATGATGATTTTATTCACTTTCTTTTATTGCTTTATACAGGTAAGATTAGGTGCCACATGCTTTGGATATATTTAAACACGCGGTGGTTGTTAACCGAAAATTCAATCACGGGTTTAACGTATTCTGGTCCGATTTAATCCGGTTAACACCGTTTTAATCAAGACTAAATCAGTTTAAACAAGATTACTCCGGTTGACATGGTTTATTCTAGTTTAATACAGTTTAATCTGGTTTAGTTAGATAATATACCGTTTAACTAGGTTAAAACTTATGATAAGAGAGCCTTGTGTGTGGTGATTAGTGATGGTAAATGGATGGTGGTTTCGCGCCAATTTAACATACCTTCGTTTGATTGTATATATTCATGTTTTACTTCCTCTCCAAAAACATTCGCAAATATGAAGTTTTTTGTTCTCCAGATTTTTTTTTTAAATTCAGATTTGAAGTTTCATATTTTTGTTTGTATTTTCGTCATTACAATTACACATCATATTTACAATTATCAAATATTTACTCGTTTATCGTATTAATCCATAAAAAAATACATCTCATAAAAAATCAATTTCTTATAAATTTAATTTTACACATGAAATTAAATAAAACTTAAAAGGAAGATTAAAAATATTTTAAAACTAGAATTAGACAACAGCAATACAAAAGAAACTTAACAACAAAATTACATGAAGACATATAACTATCACACAAATATAAATATTACGACAACATTAATAGTGAGGTAAATTTGATCCATAATTTCCAAAATATCTATAATATTTTCCAAACAATTTTTTTGTAACCCAAAAATGGTTGTTGTTGTTTTGATATCTTTTTCATACTATTCTTTTTTATTCAGATCCAATGTATGCACGAGTATATATCATGGATAGAAGTTAAATCCTTTAGAAATATTTAGTAATATATATAATTCATAAAATGTAATATATATATATATTAGTATTATTTATATTTCAATTTATCATACTTAAAATATAAATTTTAAATAAATAATACTAAATTTATTTCAAAAATATTTAAGTTTTTAAACACTTTTACACAAATTATTTTTTTCATGATAATAAATTAGTCTATCTCCAAGCTAAATCCTTTAAATATAAAATATAATATATAATATAAAATATCTAAAATGTAATATCATTTAAAATCATTTTTTCATGATCATATATAATTTTACTGGTTATGTTTTTTAACTTGTTGTATTTTTGTTGAACTCTGATTGGTAACAAATTATTTGTTAGGAAATTTTCTCATGATAATTTAAAATATTGTTTTGAAAACCATATTTTATAAATTAATGAAATAGTATACTTCTCTAGCAAATTTTTACTTTAGTTACATACCACTTTCATATCAAATACTTATTGGAGGAAGTTATGGTGCAGCAAAACATAACTACAAAATTAAGAATAAAAAGTATTTAGTTTATTACCAGTTCAGAGTGATTTTAATATATATTCACCATTTGTTTTTGTTATTATTATATAAAGTTATAGGTTTATCTAACTATTAAGAAAAAATTCATTTTAATCATTTAATTATTTTACCTTTTTAAATACTGAGAATCAACACAATTTCTTTTTCTCTAATATAAATTTGTTTCTGAACATTTTACACATTTTATGTGAAATCCATTGTTTTAAATTATGCAAAATATAAACTTTAACTATCATTTTCAGTCAACTTTATAACTTAGTACATAACTATTTAATAAGTAGATTACTTTTTCCTATAACTGGATTTTTTTCTTCAATAGTGCTATTTTATATGCACATTTTAAAAAAATTTGGTTTAGACAATGCGAAAAGAAATAACTAATTCATGGCAACATAGAAAATATTATTAAGTTAGATATCCATCATGACAATATAATACTGAGAGTTGCTAATTTAATAGTATTGATGTTTGTTTGAATCTTGGCACGTACTTGAGAAATATTTTAATAAACCAACAAATTCGTTGGGCATTTAGGAATGTTCATGTTTTTAGCATTTGGGAATGTTCTCTCTAATGAAGGTGTTATCTATGTTTTCTGATTTCTGATTGAGTCATCATTTTGTGTTCTATCAAATTCACAAACTGTGAGATTTCAGCTTTGTTTAATATGTGAAACAAATAGTTTTAAAACAAAAGGTTTTGTTTTAACAATATCTGCCAGATTGCTGGAGCATGTACATAACTTGAAGCCTTCTCTAAGAGAATTTTTATATATAAACTTGAACATATTTTCATAACCTTGAACAGAAAACAATATATGAATTTGAAGATGATTCAGGGGTTAAAAAAGCGTTGGCGCTTGTCTTTGAACGATTTTTTCAAACTCTACATGATCGGTTATATGCAGCACGTAACAAAGAAGCATAAATATCTTAGCAATAGGGTAAGCCTGAAATATGTTCTCCATGAAGTTTTGAAATGGCTCGTAGGAAGTAAAACATGTATTTCTCTAAATAGCATCAACAGTGCCTGCAAAATGGAATACATGGCAATGCTCCAAAATGGAATAAAGACATACATTTTTATACTGAACTTGAGCTGAGCTTCCACCGTTCAAATCATCTCCTAGACCACCGCTTCCGCCCTGATAAAACCAAGACACACAGTGTTACTTTAATGTACAGAAGAGCGGTATCCAATGTAGTTACAAAATTAAATCGACAGCAAAGTCAGAGACTCGAAGACGCTGACGCTCGTCAAAGATGTTATTGTAAGACTCTGATGCTTTGCAGTGTAACTGAAACAGGTCAGGCTGAGCTGGAATGTGTATGATTGCTAACAAAATCGGTAATAAACAGGGGAGCTGAATATCATCTAAAAGCTGAATATCTTAATAAGAAGCCAAGTCAGAAATCTTAATTAGTTTGATGCGGTTGTATGTGAATACCAGTGGTGCATCTAAAAGCTTGAACAAAAAAATAAATTACGTCACTATTTGCACATCTTATTAAGAATGGTGATCTAAGAACCTATATTTCACCTATTAAGAACTTAAACAAACGAAAGATATATTACCTCGGTGAGTATGATATCAAAGATATCAGTTTCGACTTCTGATGACAATAGGTCATCCCCTTGATGATGGCTGCAAACAAAGAATCAAATAAACAAAAGATCAGGATGGTGAAACCTACGAATTTGGAAAGATCTTTTCACCTAAATTAATAGCAGAGACCGAGAGGGATGGTGGAGCTGTTTGTAGATTTCAAGGTTACGGAAACCAATACGACATGATTCTGGAGTAACGACAGACTGATCATTTTCTACCACTGAAACGGAGCTCCTCAAATTTCTGCCGGCGGCGAAAGCGTTTGGCTCATCCACCTACTGATGCATCGTTTCTGCCGAACAAACAAAAATGGAATGAAATTTCTTAATACCTGTTCATCAAGATTTGAACTTGTGAATGGAATGTTCGATTGTTAAGAGGTCCGATAACAATCACATACACAAACCTTTAGAAATCTTGAATATGTAAATCCTGAATTAAGCTAAAAAGCGCAAACAACAGATAACGCAAAGATATCTAAATAATAATCATTGAGAAGCAAGAATAAACCATTATACTGAAAAATAAATTTCTAGTGCTATGAAGAACTGTGAGGTGTGATGTTCAAGGTATGAAGCCTTACGTACCTTTATATAGTTGGATATCCACCGCTGGAAGAGGGATGAGAATCATTGAATGAGTGATCGTAATTGCAGTAAGTCGAAAAGGTTGGGGCGTTAGCCTCTCAAAAGTTCCATTACTGTGTGCCCTAATCACAGTTTGCAGCAGAGGATGAACCTACTAATCAATGGCGGCATCTAATGTAGAAGGAAAAGGTGACTTACGGGTTCCATTTTTGTGTATTAAGGTATAATAATTCACATAAGGCCCAATAGCTAAGCCCGTACGGATTGCGATTACACTTAAATGATACGGCGCGTTTTTGTACGTGGCAGCCTCAGGATGTGTGAGTTTCCACGCTGGATCCTACGTGTATTCACAGGAGGATTAAAACATGATTATATATATATAGATATGGTATTTTGCTTGAAGTTTGATATTAATTATGTTATTTTTATTTAAAATATATATAGTATAACATTTACTAATTAATACTTTTGTAATATATATATATATATATATATATTAGATATATATTTATATGTCTGCTTAGTTATTTACAAAAACAAATATGAATTTAAAATAATTATGGAAGATGTAAAGACCAATCTCTGAATGTCATATTTTGTTGATGTCATGAGCTCCTCACCAGCTAGAATGACGAATATGTAAGATTCTGTTGATGTCAGTTTCTTGAACCAATCTCTGAATGTTTTTGTGTGTCCCATATCAGGATATTATAAAATACAAATAGTTTTGAAATTAAGTTTAAAGTTTTGTTTTTGGAAAAAAAACAACCGTAAACTTCAAATATAGAGTTTTAGAAATTTCATATTTTGTTGATGTCATGAGCTCCTCACCAGCTAGAATGACGAATATGTAAGATTCTGTTGATGTCAGTTTCTTGAACCAATCTCTGAATGTTTTTGTGTGTCCCATATGTTTGTGCCTACGATGAAAAGATCTTTTACAAGTAAATCAGGATATTCTGAATCCACCCCCCCCCCCCCGGGTCATGTTAATATAGTGTTAACTTCTCTTGGAAACCAGTGGTCATTCCAAACTCTTGCACCATTCACTATTTATCTATTTAGCTCCTCTAGGAATCAGAGCTTGTGTTTGAATAGCTTTATTAATTAGAGGTAGGTAAATGTTAACTAAGGGTCTGACTGGTTAACCGCAGCGGTTGCGGTTGCGGGAGTTTGCGGATGCGGGTGGTTGCGGTTTTTGGTGGTTTTAAGCGATTTGTAAGACTGGTACTGCGGTTAGAAATTTGTGTGTTTGCGGAATACTTACGACTGGTTAACCAGCGGTTGAATAATAAATTAATAGTATTTATATTTTCTATAATTATAAAAATACCAAAATCATAAAATTATAATAAATATCAAAGTTATATTTAGAAATTTATAGTTTAAAATTTTATAGTATTAATTGAAATATAATTGATATCTTTTAGTATTTTAATAATTTTAATTTAAAAGTTTTATTGAATATTTTTATTTTTTATTTATATTGTTTTTGAAAAAAAAAAAAAAGTTTACCCTCCCGCAACCGCAAACGCTAGCTGAAACCAGCTTTTGAATTTATGAGGTTTGAGGCGGTTTGAAGCGATTTGAAGCGGTTTAAAGCGGTTTGAGTGATTGTTGCAAAACGCCAACAATCGCTACCAACCGCAAAAGCTGCGTAAACAGGTGGTAGCGGGAAAACCGGTCAACACATAAAACGCCAGCTAATAAGAATAACAATAAATGAGAATATATAAAACAAATACTAGTATATATATATTTTTTTTGAAAATAACAAATACTAGTATATTGATACACAGATTAGGTAAACATTCATTTTAACACGGAAACGATTCATTTTACTTCATACGGTAACGAGCACAAATTATTGTTTAGATTCCCTTCCAATATTCACTCATTGGAGCTTCAAGGACATGTGTAGGCTGAATAGCGTTGTTTATATCAAATTGTTAGTTAGTGATAAGAAAATGATGCAACAGACGTAAACTGATTAGGAAAAAACATTAACTTACGGATGAATATATGTGAATATAGGGAGCCGTTTCTATATTAGGGACTCTTCATATTAACACGGAAAAAGATCCATTATACCTCAGTAAGGTAACTAGATTCTGATATATTTTTTTGTTTTAATTTATTTTAGAAATTTAATTTTCATATTTGTGTTTTCTTTATAATCATATTTGTGTTTTTCTTTGTGATCATATTTGTGTATAAAATTTTAATCAAAATATATTTTATAAAATAATAGCAATTTAAAAATTGATCCGACATACGCTCAGTTCTTTGTAATTATATTGTTGAATACCCGTTTCTTTGTAATCATATTTGTATGTTCTAGATTTTGATCCGTAGATATAATGTTGGTTTATAATTTTTGTTTTTTTTTGTTTCCATAAATATGTAACATTTTCTGTATTTTTTCTTTTATGTTAAAGAAAATTAATTTATATGTTATTGTATAATACTTTTTTTAATTATTAGTAAGAAGTTTTGATAATTGTATTGAATTTGTGATGTTTCATGATTATACAATTGAATAATAGCTATTTCATACATTAAATTTGTACTTCATTCCTAAGTAGTGATTACTTAAAAAAAATAAAAAAAATATATATATATATATATATTTACGATTTTGTTTAATAATCAAATAATAACCATCAAAACTGTTTTTGGCAGATATAATTATAATTTGGTGGTTAGTGTTTAAATAAAAATAGATACAAATATGTAAAGATAATAATAAGTGGCTCTTTATATAAAACAAATAAATAGTTGAACAAAATATTTATCAATAGATCATAGTTTCGTTTTAATAGAACAGACTATATTTTCATCCACAAATCCGTACGGGTAAATTTTCAATTAGAATATATATATAACAGATATCATCGTAAATTTTTAAAAGATATGATTTATATTTTAGTATATAATATTTTTTTTTTATTATTAGTAAGGAGTTTTGATAATTATATTGAATTTGTGATGTTGCTTGATTATACAATTGAATAATAGCTTATTCGTACATTAAATTTGTACTTTATTTCTAAGTAGTTATTACTTAAAAAAATATTTACGATTTTGTTTAATAATCAAATAATAACCATCAAAACTGTTTTTGACAGATATAATTATAATTTGGTGGTTAGTGTTTAGATAAAACTAGATACAAATATGTAAAGATAATAATAAGTGGCTCTTTATATAAAACAGATAAATAATTTGACAAAATATTTATCAATAGATCATAGTTTCGTTTTAATAGAATACACTATATTTTCATCCACACATCCGTACGGGTAAATTTTCATTTTATAATATATACAACAGATATCATCGTAAATTTTTAAAAGATATGATTTATATTTTAGTGTTATATATTGTGTAAATGTAAGTTACTATTAGTTATGTTTCTTATTCAACATTATTAATGTATAATAATTTGTTTTATACATTTTACTTTATTATTAATTTTTATTATATACTAATATTGTTTTGAATTTTATAAAGTAAATTCATAGTATTAAATAATCAAATTGAGAATCTCCTCATTTTGTTCTAAATTTTTACAAATTTCATACAATACATTTTTTTTAGTTAAGATAATTTGTATTTCTATATTATTTATTTTAGTATATTGTGGGATTTTATAAGTAAATACATTATAATAATATTATATTAATAATTATGAAATTAATCACTGCATTAATTTAAAAATATTTCATAATCTTATGAAGATTTTTTTTTAGATTTTTTCCAATAGATTTTGTTATAAGTGAAAATAAAATTTAAATTTACAGTTAAAATCAGTTTATTAATATCTATATAATTTATAAGATTTTTGTAGAAGTTTTATATATTAAATATAATAATTTAAATAATCTAATAGGTGTAATTGATGAAATAGATTTAATATAATTTTTATGGTCTTTCTTTTGATAAATAAGATATATACTATAATTATAAAATTATAAAATTTGAAAAATAGCATATAATTTTATTTTATTTTGCTTTATAATAAAATTTAATTTAAATAAATTTATAATAGTATAATATTAGTAATTAAATTAATAAATGGTATTAATTTAAACAAAATATTTGAAATTTTTAAGATGATTTTTTTATATTTTTTCCCAACAGATTTTGTTATAATAAATATAAATTTATTTTACAGTTAAAATTGATTTATTAATAATATCTTTAACAGATCAATGTAAATAACTAAATAAATGTAATTGATAAAATGGATCTAGTATGGTTAGTCTGACATTTTTTTTAATGGTATTATGGTGGATAAAAATGGTATCTTATAACAGAAAAGATTAGCACAAATTATTGTAGCATGTAATAACTATTTCTCACTCTCACTTATTCGAGCCTATAAATAAACGCTTCTTCTTCCTTCCTTCTCTTTATCTAAGACATATATATTAATAATAAGATACAGAGAGCGATGGCGATTAACGGCGAAGATCGTATCTCCGGTGAACGTCCGATCGTTATGGTCACCAACGACGACGGGATAGACGCGCCAGGTCTCCGTTCTCTCGTTCGCGTCCTCGTCTCCACCAACCTCTACCAAGTCCGCGTCTGCGCTCCCGATTCGTAACGTTCTACTCTTTTTAATTTTTGTACGATTGGATTGCGAGGATTGTGCTTGTACTCGCTTAGAGATTGTACATTAGGATTCTGAATCGCCTTACCTTTGTGGTTGTGATTGTGATTTGTGAGTGTTTTGAACTTTTGTAAAAGGGAGAAGTCTGCAGTTAGTCACAGTATCATATGGAGCAGACCTCTCACTGCAAAACGTGTTGAGATTGAAGGAGCTGAGGCCTATGCCGTTTCTGGTTTGTTTCTCTGAACTCTTTTGAATGGTTTGATTAATAGATTAATTTTGTTTTATGTACACATGTGAAGGAACCCCTGCGGATTGCACTGGTTTGGGCTTATCGGAAGCACTCTTCCCTTCTCTTCCTGACCTGGTAAATAAACTATATATGATTGTTTTCTTCTGTGGAATGTCAGTATTAAAATGGAAAGTAACTTCATTGATGTGTCAATTGAACCTTTTGATCAATGCTTGACAGCAGCTTCTTCTGCTTAACCTATTATAGTAGAAGCTGTTGGTTTATGTTGTCTTTCAGTGTTTTTCCCTTTTTGGAGATTGTGATATCTGTTTTGTTTTGTCTTCCATGCAGGTTCTTAGTGGTATTAACGTGGGTAGCAACTGTGGATATAACATGTATGTTGTCAACATTTTCCTTCTCTCTGTTTCCATTAAACGCAATTTTTTTTCCTGTTTGAAAATTGCATTCAAGCTCCATAAAACTTGCAAGAAATTTGAAACTTTTTCAAGATAAGAACAATATTTGAGAATGTGGGGATACTAGTTAGAATGTTTCACTGGCCACTAACCTTCTTTAGCGGGTCCAAAGTGTTATGCTTCTATGGTCCCTGCCTGCGTTTATAGAATTAGCACTTACCTGACATGTTGATTCCATGCAGCGTCTACTCTGGAACTGTTGCTGGTGCTCGTGAAGCCTTCATTTATGATGTTCCTTCTGCCTCCATATCTTATGATTGGTAAGTGTATAGCCTCAAGAAGCTAATATTCGAACATTGTCATCACTGCCATCTATATTGTTTTCACTACCAATACCTTTTAATTTATCCATCCTTAATGCTCTCTCTAGGAAACGCGGGGACATCAATGCTAATGATTTTGTTCTCGGTGCCCAAGCTTGCTTGCCTATTATCAACGGCATGCTCGGTGCCATCAAGAACAAAAGTCACCCAACAAACTGCTTTCTGAATATCGATTTGCCGACTGATATTACTAACCATAAGGTAAAGTCTCACGGCAGATTTTAACGGAGACATTCTTTTAGTCACTGTTCCTGAGTTTCATATGAATCGATTCTTTATCTGAAGGGATACAAGCTAACTAGGCAAGGAAAAAGCTTGGGTAAAATGGGGTGGAGACAAGTGGAGGAGGAAGCACAAGGTGCTAAGATGTTGTCAACAATGTCAATGGAAACAGATTCAGGAGTAGTCTCAGACAACAACAACGACACATCTGCTAATCATTCAAAAGATGATAGCCGTTTGTTCAAGAGAGAGGTATCAATAGCTATTCTACTCTTTACTTCCCTATGGTGTACATAGAATTTAATCCCTTTGGTTATTTTTTTTTCTTCTTTTTTGTGATTGAATAGCTAAGGACTGTGGTGGTTGAAGAAGGGACTGATCTTCACTTCCTACGAGAAGGATATGTAAGCTTCCTCATATAATATCTCTTGAACTCATCTCCACACTGTTATTCAAGCTTGACGGTAAAATGCAGATTACAGTGACACCGATAGGAGCACTCTCTCAGGTTGATGTGGATTGCCAAAACTACTACAAAGAATGGCTTCCCAAGATTTCTTCATCCTTGTGATGCCACCAAAGGAAGAAAAAACAAAAAAAAAAACTCTTTTAATTATTTAACTATTGTGGACCACAGTTTGTGGTAGACCTGTTTATCCATACTCTTTTTAAGTTATTTATGTTGTGAGCAGCTACATCTCTGGCAACTACTTTTGTTGCAAGTCGATGACTGCCACACATGTTTCTTTTGCTTTTTTGTTAATGGTACTCTTATGCAGTAGCTTTACCTGAACTTTAGACAACCTACTCTACAATATATTACATCATCCTGACCCTGTTTACATGAACAGACAGAATACAGAAAGCTGCAACAGAGGTTATCAACCAAAAGTGAAAAAAAATGGATTAGAATGAGAACCGTAATGGGCCTTTTAGCCCATCGACCTTCATCGCTAGTCACCAGCGTTGGCGTGCGAAACTCTGATAACTTAACGTTTGCGGTTGCTTCCGAATCACTTGATTCCATATCTGACGACTTCTACAACAAAAGTCCAGGTCTCTAATCTTGTGTCCTCTTGGTCTATCTCAACCAAAGCCCACACGTCACGTTACAAAAGAAAATCGTTCTTTTTTGTTGTTGTTTCCAAGCAAATCTGTTTCTGCCCATCTCGAATCCGACCGAACCCATGTTCCAAAATCCTATAAAAACATCCGAATCTATGTTAAAAATCGCATATTTATCCTGTTGATATATAGTTATTAGTAGTAGTTGGTGTCGCAACATCATAATTAGACACACAAAGATGGGATCCGCCGCTGTAGCGAGCTCTTCTTCTTCTGATGCTGCAATCTCAGGCAAGTTTCTCCTTCTCATTATGTTCTTTTTGTTTTAGTTTCTTTGACCCTTTAATCAATTGTTCTGAATAAAACTTGGGACTATAGAGGCTTATTTACGGCTTTTCAAGATCCGAATCATAAGCTTTTTGATTTGTGTAATTGGAATCAATAATGGTTGTGAATGTCTATGTTGCAAGGCGATTTTGTATAAGTTATAGATCTCCACTTTGGTTTTGAGATATGGAGGAGGAGATTGTGGATTAATAATCTCTAGTTAAAACTTTGTAGCTCTGCGTGAGAAGCATGAGAAGGAAGTAGAGAATCTAACACTCGTCTCACAACCTTTCTATACATTGAAGTTATTTGCTGAGGCTACTTTTCTTTACATCAAACGGTCGATATCATATTTACTGTCTCATGGAGGCTGGTTCATGCTTATAACCACTTTGCTGGTCGCATTTGGAGTTTTTCTTGTGACTGTTGATGGACCTCATGGAAAGGTAAAACACTCTTTATTGAACTTCTTCATTCGTAAAAAGAAGGTTCCCAACACTTTTGTGTAATTTTGTTGTTACAGCATGTTGAAGAAGTATTAGAGTACGTTCGGTACAGCTTATGGTGGATAGCGCTTGGCGTTGCATCTTCTATTGGTCTTGGTTAGTCTCTCACACATAACTCTTTCTTGCTAGTAATCCTCTTTTGCATTTAACATTTGTTATTTTCTTCTATTCAGGATCTGGTCTACACACGTTTGTTCTTTACTTGGGTCCACACATTGCTTTGTTCACTCTAAAAGCAACTCAATGTGGGCGTGTCGATCTCAAATCTGCACCTTACGATACCATTCAGTTGAAACGGGTTCCCTCGTGGATCGACAAGTCTTGCTCAGAGTTTGGTCCTCCGTTAATGATCTCAGCTGCTGGATCTCGTGTTCCCCTTACAAGCATACTACCGCAAGTACAATTAGAGGCGGTCTTGTGGGGTATTGGGACGGCTCTTGGAGAACTTCCTCCATATTTCATCTCGAGGGCAGCTAGTATCTCTGGGGGCACGGTGGATGGAATGGAAGAGTTAGATGCTTCACCATCTGAGGATAGTGGAATGATGGCTAGGTTCTTGAACCGGATTAAGCGTTGGCTGTTGACGCATTCACAGCACTTGAACTTCTTCACCGTCTTGGTTCTTGCTTCGGTTAGTTTTATATATATATATATATATCTATGTAATGTCCTGACTGGGAACTACATTCAATGATCTATACTTACAAAGTGCTTCTGCAGGTCCCAAATCCTCTGTTTGATCTAGCTGGAATAATGTGTGGACAATTTGGAATACCGTTTTGGGAGTTCTTTCTGGCGACTTTGATCGGTAAAGCGATCATCAAAACTCACATACAGGTGTGGAAACCTCATATTTGATATTTCTTACCTCTTTGGACCTGTTCTTATTTTTAAAGTGGTTTTTAACTTTCTTTTGTTTTATGTGTGTTTGTTTGGTTTAAGACGATATTTATCATCTGTGTCTGTAACAACCAACTGCTCGATTGGATGGAGAACGAGCTGATCTGGATACTTAGCCATGTCCCCGGTTTGGCTGCTGTGTTGCCTGGACTCACAGCCAAACTCCACGCCATGAAAGAAAAGTATATTGATGCTCCACCTCCTGTTCCATCTCATATCAAGGTAAACAAACAAACAAACCATTCCCTTTTTTTTCACTAGCATCTTTATGAAGCTCAGCTTTTTATGCTTTTTGTATTTGTGGTGGGTTAGGTGAAAAGATGGGATTTTTCATTTGCATCGATCTGGAATGGGATTGTGTGGCTGATGCTTCTCAACTTCTTCGTCAAGATTGTGACAGCCACTGCGCAGAGACACTTGAAGAAGAAGCAAGAGAAAGAAGTAGCTGCTTTGGCTCATTTAGATTGATCTTTTTTTCCTTATGCTCTCTAACATCAAAACAGAAGAAGGACCCAAACTAAGCAAGGAAATGGCAGCTTTTTCTTCTCTATTTCGCCTAGTTGACACATTGTTCTGGTGGGATTTGTACTTTACTATAGAACATAAAAAAGGGTTAGGAGGCTTATTTTGACCCTGTGATTCCATAAAGAATGATTTGTGGGAAGAATTTGGAAGAAAAAAGAAGCTTTAATTGCTATTTGCTGCTCTGCTTATTAAAATGGAAACTAGTGTTTATGGCCCAATCAATGATAATTTCGTTTTTTTTTTACTCACTGTCAACTTTTACTGAAAAGAAGGTTATATGTTTGATTGTCAGGTGCTAATATGTTGAGTTACGGGTATCAGAGATATATTCGTTTGAAAAAATTGAAACCTATAATAACCATAACAAAATTTATAGTTCACAAAATCAATACTACTAAACTAATAGTTATAGGACTAAACTAATAGTTATAGGGAAATCGGCCAAAAAAACACTGAAATTTTTAAGAATTACTAAAATAAATCTGTACATTTGTCTGGCTAATAAAACTTCGAACTTTTGTTGGCTTATTCAGATTATTAAAAAGCTTATGATTGACCGACCAAATTAGCACACCGTTAAACAAGAGTTAATATAGCGTTAACTGAAACGACGTCGTTTCCTTTTACACGATTTAAAAATAAAAATAGGTAAGACACCGGGGATCAAACCCAAGTTGTTTGGATCAAATGACGAGGTATTTTACCATTAGGCTAGTGACACATTCAATGTAGGTACAAACACGTTTACTTTTATTTGCTATTGATTTTGAATATAAAAAAATTCTCTAAAACATTAAAAGGTTTTTAAAATTCCAAAAATTTGAAGAATAAAGAATCTTTTTATAAAATTAATTTTGAAACTGAAATTAAAAATAAAATTTTATTTTCCTTTAAAAAATCAAAAATCTTCCAAAATTTTCATTTTTAAAAACAAATTCCAAAAAGAGAAAATTTTCATTTAGGATTGAAAATTTGAAAATAAATAACAAAAAAAGTTATAAGAAAATTCGAATCTGAAAATAGTAGGAATCTATAATTTTTTTTTTATTTTATCATTTTTTATAAGAAAATGCCAAAAAGAAAATTTTCATTTTTTCAAATTCTTAAAAGAAAAATTGAAAAAATAAAAAAAATCGAAAACAAAATTCAGAAAAGTGATAAAAAATTTCAAATCTGAAAACATATAATCAGAAACTATAAAAAATATTTTATTTTTTTTAATAGTTTCTGATTATATGTTTCCAGATTCGAAATATTTATAACTTTTTGGAATTTTTTTCGATTTTTTTTTCAATTTTTTTTATAATCCGAAAAATGAAAATTTTCTTTTTTTGGAATTAATTATTCAGTTTTTAGAAAATTTAAAGATTTTTTTAAGTTTTTAGATAATTTTTTTTATATTCAATCAGTACCAAATATAATTAAATGTGTTAGTAACTTTATTGATTGAGCCACTAGCCTAGTTGTAAAGTACCTTGTCATTTCGATCCAAACAACTTGGGTTCGAACCGTTTCATCTCATTTCAAAACATCTAATCTATTAAAAGGGAAGTACAAAATGTATTTAGCCTTAAGTTTTCCACAAAAATTACATTCTTATGCCACTACATTAAAACTCAGAGTTTTGACTTAAATTGAACCAAAATCGTGTTGGGCTTCCATAATGGACATGTGGGCCACGTTTTTTTTTTAAAAATTGATGAATCATTTTTACTATTCTCATAAAGTAGCTCAATTAGTCATTTAATTTTTTGTTTGGCTTATTATATTTAATTTTTACTTTCAAATAGTTTTATGATTACTGTTTAAAACCTATAATTATAATTTCAAAATCTACTTTGCTTAGAATTAAAAAAAAATAAAGCACCCACTATATTTTGTTTATATTCAGATATTAAAAATAAATTAATGTTAAAATTACAAGATAAAATAAAAAAAACTAATATCATATTTTATAATTGGACACTAAACAAACTGAACAAAATACATCTATCTCAAAATACAAAAAAATATAACAAAGTTTGAAAAAAAACTTTAAGTTATAATTATTGATAACTTATTCCCGCGCGGACGCGCGAGTCTAAAATCTAGTTGTTAATTAATTCTAGAGTCAATGAAAATTTATGTTTTGTTTGGTCAACCCATATATCCAGGTTTCTTTTGGCAATTTTTAGAAAGTTCAGTGTTATTTTTGCCTATTTCTCAATAGTTATAGTATACTTTAGTTTACTACTATACTATTACTACAACAGTGTTTTTGTTGTTAATCATTTCAGCCTTTAAGCTAGTTGAGAGATCGGAAGTAGAGATGGCAATTGGGCTCTCCCGTCCCGTCCCGTTCCGTAACGCAGCGGGCTCGTCGTCGTGCGGATCACGGCGGGTCTGTCCCACGCGGGCTGCGGTTTTCCGAATGGCTGCCCGATCCCGTACCGCATAAATTTATAAGCCTTCGCGGGCCGTCCCGCGGAACGCCTTCTTTAGCTTTCTTCATGAATGTTAAAGTAGAAGAGTTGTGTTAGGGAGTTGAAGAGAGCTCAAAAACTTCGATCGCAACAACATCCAATGTGATCACACGTCAGTTTAATGGTCTTGAAGTAAGTGAGAACCATTTAAACTGTGAAATTCAACTATTTCAAATATACTCCTTGTTTGATTCTTTGTAAATCAACGTCTCTGCATAGCAACAGTAACTTAATACTAATAGTGTCTTCTTCTCTTTCAACCAAGTTGTTGAACATAGAGTGTAGAAACAAGATTTTGTATTAACTCAAACGCTCAATTCGAGCCGTTTAAAGAACAAACAGTAGCTCTTAACAAGCAATAGCTCTTTAACAACATCATTGTAACCAATTTTTTTTAAAACACCACTAGACAATACTGAAAACAAAACTCATCAATTTAAAGAAGAAAATCTCACAATGTAATAAAGCAATTTATAGTACTGAAAACAAAACTAAGTAGAAATAAAGACTTATGGTTGCGGGTCTTTAAAATCCCGCGGGTTGAGCCCGTCCCGCATTCGTCCCGTCCCGTTTTGAGCCCGTCCCGCATTTGTCCCATCCCGTTTTGAACCCGTCCCGTGAGGCCCGCAATTTTGCGGGCTCATCAAATGGAAGCCCAATCCCGTCCCGCAGCAAGCCTTTACGGGTCAGGCCCGCGGTCCAGGTCCTTGATTGCCATCCCTAGTCGGAAGGGATCTTGAGCGTTTCACCTTGGAGTAAGGAGTGTAAGAATTTTTTTTTTTCGAACGAGACTTAATATTTGAAACAATGGGCTTGTTTACCTGGCCTAGTTAGAAACTCTTAAACCTACGTCTGAAATTGAAATCCATTTAATCTGCAGGATATTCAAAAAACTTGAGTTAAACCGTTCGGATTATAACCATGACACGTGGAAACAAATGCACCGTCCGATTCAAAATACATCCGTTGTTGTTTAAAGATACAAGGTATACATAACTAAAATCGTGGAGAGGAAACGTTTCAACGGATCTCAACTTTTAGGGCTTTCTCCCAAAATTGTCTTTCTCGAATCTTCGGGAGATACTAGCGGAAGTTGAAGAGATTCTTAACAGAGTAAGTTTTATTTCTCGATTGATCGTGAATCTGTTTTTTTCTTTTTTTTTCTCTTTGGTTCCATTCATATCTTGTTGTCTAGGGTTTGATGCGATCGATTGGGTTTTTTTTTAACGATTTTGTTTCAGGGTTTCAAGTTTCCTTAATCTTCCTTTTAATTGCTGTTTGTAGTGATCTTGGAAATCGCTTGAATCGGAGATGGAATCATCGTTGAGGTACGTCTCCATCTCTGTCTTTGTAAATTGTTTTTGTTCGAACGACGAGCTTTCTTTGAGATATGATTGTCTGTGTTTTAGCAGTTGTCATGTTCTGGAACCATTATACAGTATTATAACTTAGAACTTGATTCGTGATTTAGATTTGGGCTATTTGATGTTCTGTTACGGATACTATCTATATATATATATATTGACTTCAAATTGGGTTATATGCATACGTTTCTGAGTTCAAAGATTGTTTATCTTTTAGTTGTTTTCACTGTGGAAGTAATAATGACACTCACTTTGGCATCTCTCTCTCTCTCTCTCTGTTTACAGGACAGGACGTGGGGTGTGGAGAAACCATCATTGACGGATTGAAGATAAAGTGTGAAGCTTTGACATGAACGGCTAAAGAAGTAGCAAACACAAAACATATAAGTTCTTTCTACTTCTTTAGTCTTTATGTCTCTTGCTTTGGGTTTGGTTTGATCAGACCAGTAGACACTCTTCTAATGCTGATTCTTACTTATCAAACCCCCAGAGAAGATCATGGGCGGACACTAATCTAATAGTGTTCTGCCAGATTTTTGTTTTGGGCACATTGTCCCGAGTCCCTGTTGCATGAAAGCTTTGTCCCAGAGGTAGATGTTTAGTACCCACGGCTTTAACAAAAAGAACCATCGGCTTGATAGAAAGTAAAACATACTTTAGTACCCACGGCTTTAACAAAAAGAACCATCGGCTTAAGAAAAAAAAGAGTCTTTAGACAGAAAATGACTATTGTCTAAGGCTGTGAAATTGATGGGTAAAGAATCAAAAGGCTTCCATTTAGACAAAGGCCATGAGATTGTTTGAAGGATACAGTGTCCCGAGTCCTTGTTGCGTGAGGCTTAGAGACCAAGAGGAAAATTTAAATCCATTTCCCTTGAAACTGTTGGCTGGTAGTGCATGTCTAAGATATGTTGGGGATGGAAGGTAATAGTACCCACGGCTCTACATAAAGAACCATCAGCTTAAGAAAAAAAATCTTTAGACAGAAAATAGCTATGTCTAGCTATGAAATTGATGGATGGATCACATTAGCTGGTACCCACGGCTTGCAAGAAAGTCTTGAGAGAAAGACTGCGAATCATCAACTTAGTACCCACGGCTTGCACGAAAGGTCCTTAGACAAAGATTGTGAATGAAAACATATTCATCACAATTGTACCCACGACTTTGCAAAATAGTTTTAGACCAAGGCTATGAGATCATCTCAGTGTCTTTAAAACAAGGCTTAAAAATCATTAGACAAAGAGAATGACCAACAACTGAAAAGAGTATTAAACAGACTATGAATCAAAAACAGAGTCCTTACTAACGACAAGCATTTAGATAAGGACTACAACAGTTTTTGCCCTGTTGGATGGGAAAAACGACCGACGGTTTAAACCAAGTCTTTAAGGTTGAGACTATAAACACAAATCTGGTTTTGGCTTGTTGGATGGTAATAGCGACCAACAGTTTTAACCAAGTCTTAAGACAAAGACTGTGAACCATAAACTTGAATAGGTTTTTGGCTTGTTGGATGGTGATAATAACCAAGAACTTTAACCAAGTCTTTAAGGTGGAGACTATAAACACAAATCTGGTTATAGCTCGTTTGGATGGTAATAATGACCAACAGCTAATACCATGTCTAAGACACTATGAACCAATGACTCAGTTGGTTTTTGGCTTGTTGGATGGTAATAGCGACCAACAACTTAAACCAAGTATTAAGACAAAGACTGTGAACCAAATTTTGAATAGGTTTTTGGCTTGTTGGATGGTGATAGCGACCAACAACTTTAACCAAGTCTTTAAGGTTGAGACTATAAACACAAATCTGGTATAGCTTGTTTGGATGGTAATAACGACCAACAGTGAACCAATGACTGAGTTGGTTTTTGGCTGGTTGGATGGTAATAGCGACCAACAACTTAAACCAATTTGGCTTGTTGGATGGTAATAGCGATCAACAACTTAAACCAAGTCTTAAGACAAAGACTGTGAACCATAAACTTGAATAGGTTTTTGGTTGTTGGATGGTAATACCGACCAACAACTTTAGCCAAGTCTTGTGACAAAGACTGTGATTGTGAACCATAAACTTGAATAGATTTTTGGTTGTTGGATGGTAACAGCGACCAACAACTTTAACCAAGTCTTAAGACAAAGACTGTGAACCAAAACCTTGAATAGGTTTTTGGCTTGTTGGATGGTGTGATAGCGACCAACATCTTTAAACCAAGTTTTAAGACATAGACTATGAACCAATATTTGATTCCTCGCCTCTGTGATAGGTTTTGAACTTGTTGGATATAAAAAATACAATCAATCCCATAAAACAAGTCATACGGAAAAGACTGGATATATATATATATATATATATATATATATATATATATATATATATATATATATATATATATATATATATATATATATATATATATATATATATAACATATTCCTTATTTTAAAACTAAATACTAATTAGTTTTTTGATTTCCTCAGGTTTTGTATGTGCTTCAGAAGACTCGGTGACGATTTCAAGTGTATCAGATTCTTGGACATGTATGTGCTTTTCAAACTTGTTCTTTTACTTAGTTGATACAATTATGAAAATCACAAGCAGGAGAGACTGACATGAAGTGAAGACTAGTTACTTTTGTTTAGGTATGGGCTTCACAAACTGTTCATATCCGTCATTGACGCCAAGAACTTGATCAGGTATATGCTTTTCTTAACTTTTTCTCCAATTTAAAAGTTTAAAATGTTTTATTTTGACAATTTCTCTCATCGATTTAGCATCCAAGAGATTCTAGAAACTGACTGCTAACATATCCATTGATTAGCAAGTATGTTATTTTTTTTAGTATTGGAACATTACTTTGTGTTTAGAGTGTTTAATCTCTATACTTTGGTGCTTGACTACTTGTACGTATGATAAGGTCTTTTATTTTTATGAAATTAATGTATCTTAGTCTCCGGTTGAGCAACGTAAGTGAGAGACTCCCGCAAACTGTAGTAGTAGTTTCCTTGAATCTTGAATCATTTAACCCTCACTGGTCATTCTATATGTGTTAGAATCTCTTTATTTTGGTGTGTTCTGTATGTTTTATAAGGTTCCTCATTTTATGAAATCGATGTACTGTATCTTGTATTCTATGGTAGGTTAACATAGGTGAGAGATTCCATTATGTTGTTGGTGTAGTTTTTTTAATTCCTGATGAATGGTTCTATTTTGTGTTATGCTCTTAACCCTCAGTGATAATAGAAAACGGTGTTTGTATCGTTTTTCTTTGGTGATTTTATATATTTCAGAATCTCTTGTAGATCAACAAGCGAAACTCATATTGATTGTGTGGTAGTTTCCTTGAATGTATCATTTTTTTGTTATGCTCCTCCTACTCTCAGCCGTTTTAAACTACGTTAGTAATCTGTATGTTGATTAGAAAAGTTAATTATTCTAATTTAGTTTGCTGCTTGTTTGTCTTATTTTTTTGGAAACTTTGTTTTGAGCACTCTTGTATGTATTCTAGATTGTATATATTATTTTTGTGAAGTCTTCTATAGATCAACGTTGGTGAGAAACTCCTGCAGAATGTGGTCGTAGTTAACTTAAATCTTGAATGTTTATGTTTTGTGTAACCCTCGGTGATCATTTTAAACATGTGAAGTGCCTTCTTCACAACTCTGCATAGTAGGCTAATGACTACTATTAGATTTTATAAATTGTATATCTTGACTTGAGTTTTACGGTGATTTAAATTTATGTATCATATAAGGTCTCTTATTTTATAGATAGATGTATTTTGGACTCTCTTGTAGATTAACGTGTGATAAAAATCATGCCGCTTGTTGTAATAGCTTTCTTGAATCTTGAATGTTTTCGACTTATTCTATTAATCTAAACCCTCTGTGATCATTTCATTTCTAAACATGTGAAATGACAAGTTTACAATTTCTCAAATGTTGATGATCACTGTCTCACTTTCTAATTGTTACAGCCTATCCCTTTGTCTCCTCTTACACAGTTGATGAAGCTTGAAAATCTTTTAAATCATCGTGTGTAGTTAGAATGTGCAATTGATCTTTCTTGGTTTTCAAGGATTAGTGTCAAATTCTATAAATTAGAATCAACTAAACTCTTGTTGTAGGCATGTGGAACAGGTGCTATGATATTCTCTTCTATCTAACGTTCTGTTTCGGTTCATAGGAACATTAGTGTTCTTTAACATGTGGTAGATTTTGAAGTTCTTGACTTTAGTTTATTAAAAAATCATCAAGTTTAGTTGATTGCTAACGCAAAGTAGCACAATGAATTACCCTCACAGAAAATTATACGAGTGTTTCTAAGAAACGGACATATGCAGTTGCTAAACTAAAGAGTCATGTTGTAACTTTTTTTAAAAAACTCTGTTGCAACTTGTGAGTCCATGTTATAGATTATGACTATTGTAGATAGATTCAACTGTAACATTTAGAGAAAAATAATAATATCGCTTCTCTAAATAGACAATTGAATTTCTTATGTACATAAACAATCGAGAAATGTTTTCTGTAACTCAGTATGTTTTCTTAGCTTTGTGTTAGATTATAATATGTTTACTGCATTATGGTTGGTCATCCTATCGTCTACTGTTTGTTCAGTTGTTCTGCTTCAGATGGTATACATCTTTGACGTTTGCTTCTTGATTCTTATAAGATAATTAGTGTGGGTAATTGATTTCTCTCCACTTTATTTTCTTTTGGATGTTATATCACATAAGCTGGGTTAAAAGTTTTTTTTTTAATGCATAGTTTTTAACATATTTAACCGATTAGTTTATTTCTAGTCTACATTCTTTACCTGATTAATTAGTTGAACGATAATTGCAGCAAGTTCATAGTAAATATAGCTTTACCTTTTAAAAATAGGCATGTTGTTTCACTAGCAATATCCACTAGTTTCTTAACTTATCTGTTCACCATGCGTGATATGCATCTTTTTGGTATCATTCAAATATCCGAAAGTGACATTACCATCAGCTTACACAAACCAAGCATTAAAAAACCTACTACAACTAAGAACCATGTCAAGCATTATTATGAAACTATTTATTTTAGTTAACTCTCTGACATTAATTAAACACTATGTTTCCATCTGATCCAATAAATTATTTATCAAAAGGTCTTTCTTTTCCCATGAGGTTTATTTATTTTTTAGTATAAGGTTCCTCATTTCATGAAATCAATGTATTATGGATTTTCAAAATAGGTGAGAGATTCCATCATTTTGTTGTAGTCTTTTTGAATCTTGATGAATGTTTCTATTTTGTGTTGTGCTCTTAACCTTCAGTGATAATTCTAAACGGTGTTTGTAAAGCTTTTCTTTGGTGCTTTTATATACTTTAGAATCTATTGTAGATCAATAAGCGAAACTCATATAGATTGTGAGTGAGTAGTTTCCTTGAATGTATAATTTTGTGTCATGCTTCTCCTACTCAGTCGTTTTAAACTGCGTTAGTATTCTGTATGTTGATTAGAAAAAGTTATTATTCTAATGCATGTATGTGTTTTATATTTTGGATTTTTTATTTTATTTTGAACACTCTTGTATGTATTATCATGTATCTTATTTTTCTGAAGCCACTCCAAGATCAATGTAAAGTGGTCGCTGTTTCCTTAAATCTTGAATGTTTCTGCTTTGTGTTATACTCTTAACCCTCGATGATCATTGGGAAAATGTGAAATGATTTCTTCATAACTCTGCATAGTACGATAATGATTACTGTTAGATTTAATAAATTGTAATATCTTGACTTGAGTTTTTACAGTGATTGATATTTTCTATGTTATCAAGTTTATCCCCTTGGTCTCTGAGTATATTCGTTGTCAACGTTTATGTCATTTCTCTAGTGTTCGTGAGATTGTTGAAACTTAGTGCTTGTTCATCCTTGAAAACATCAAGTGATATATATACTTTATAAGAAAATTCCATTTAAGCATCATATATGTTTCTTAACAAACTATTCTCATATAATTACTAACTGTATGTGATTTAGTATCTGCAGTATTCTAGAGAATGTGCAAATATTCGGTTTCCGCAGTTTGTATTTTGTGTTTATTTTGTTACTTAGTTTGGTGCTTGTATGTATCATAAGGTCTATATGTATTTTGGACTCTCTTGCTGATTAACGTGTGATAAAAATCATGCCGCTTGTGGTAATAATTTTCTTGAATGTTTTGGACTTATTCTGTTAGTCTAAACCCTCTGTGATCATTTCTAAACATGTGAATTGATAAGTACGCAATTCTCATATATGCTGATGTTTACTGTCTTAGTCTTACACAGTTGATGAAGCTTGAAAATCTTTCGAATCATCGTGTGTAGTTAGAATGTGCAATTGATCTTTCTTGATTTTCAAGGATTAGTGTCATATTCTTGAAATTATAATTATCTAAACTTCTGTTGTAGGCGTGGAATAGGTGTTCTGATATTCTCTTCTATCTAGCGTTCTGTTTCAGTTAATATGAACCCTCATAGTCTTCTTTAATATGTGATAGATTTTGAAGTTCTTGACTTTAGTTTATTACAAAATCATCAAGTTTCTAGTTTATTGCTAACGCAAATTACTCACAGAAAATTATACGAGTGTTTCTAAGAAACGGGCATATACAATTGCTAAAATAAAAAGTCATGTTGTAACTTTTTTTTTGAAACTATGTTGTAACTGTGAGTCCATGATTTTTCAAAAAAAAAAAAAAAAAAACTGTGAGTCCATGTTATAGATTATGACTATTGTAGATAAGTTCAACTGTAATATTTAGGGAAAAAATTAATAATATTATATCTCTAAATAGAGAATTTAAATTTTTCTTAGTTTTGTGTTAGATAATTATATATGTATCCTGCATTATGGTTGGTCTCCTGTCGTCTATTGCTTATTCTGCTTCCAATGGTATACATTTTTGACGTTTGCTTCTTGATTATTTTTTTTTGCTAAAGTAAATATAATTAGTGTGGGTAATTGATTTCTTTCCACTTTATATATTTTCTTTTGGATGTTAGATAATGCATACTAGATTTTGATCCACGCTTTAAAAGCGCGGAATTGTCTATTTTAAAAATATTCAATTTACAAAAAACTGTATTTAAATTTTATATAATGTATTTTGTAATATTATTTAATAGTTAACTGCAAAACATTATTTAATAGTTGATTTATATGTTTTCGATGATCAATATCTAAAAAAAATGTTAATTTTGTGAAAAATAATATTTTTTTTGCAAAATTTAAATCAAACCCAAAGCTCATACACTCTAACATTTAATGTAAAAATGGAATTCAGTCTACTGGGCTCAAATCATATCTAAGCTATGATAGATAGATTAATTAAATCTAAAATATATATTTTATGGACTTTGTTTACGTATTTCCAGATCTATTATTTGAAATATATTGAATCATTTAACAATAATTTAATAAAATCGCAATGTGCTTAATCTGGTTATATCAGAATATGGATTATTACCTAAAATTATTTTTAGAATTAAACAATTGATTATATTATAAAAAGATCCCATAATTTTATAAATCGCCTATAGTAAATAAATGCCATTGTAAATAACTTAAAAACCAAGGGTAAAATATTGTTTTGTTAATTTTCTGATTTTTTAATTTTTAACGTTGAACATATATCATTATTTGTAAATCATTTTTATTATTTTACATTAGCATGAATAAATTATGATGGGTTTAGTGTATACTGAAAGTAGATTTTATTTGTATTAGGTTCCATTATTGTGAGATATAAACGTAAGAGTGCATAACATTTTTTTAATCTAGCAATCATTAAAATATTTGATTGGCATATTGTTTGCTGTTTCTGATCAAAATAATAATGATACACTGGGATAGGATATATCTTTAAAATCATTTAGAAATAGGACATATAATGGACAGAAATAATAAGGTACTTTCAAATGTTAGTAAATACAAAGTTGTTTTATAAGATAATATAAATAGAAGTCATTATATAGCTACATATATCTATAAAAAAAAATTCTGTTGATTTCAGAAGCTTTAAAATTTTGATAGCATTTATTGGTTCTGAAAAGTTCCAGAATCTGTGTTCTGATATCGAGAAGTTTTTTTTTAATTTCACTGCGCTTATGAGTAAGTCGAGCTTCATTGTTGATTTTTCCAGATAAATAGTCTGTTTTTTATCTGCTGTTTGTTTGGCATGAACAAATATTTGTTAGCATAATGATTTGATTATGTAATCGACTTTTATGTTACCCCAGGAAGAAAACGGAAACGCCCAAAGCTAAAGAAACCCGAGAAAATTCTGCCTTGCCTGCGATCAACAGCATGGAGACCAAGCTTTGTTACTACAGCTGGTATGCCAGAACTGTCAGAGGTATTGGACAGCTGGTGTAACGATGAAGAACGTTCTGGTCAGTGCATGGAGATGCAAGAACAAGAACTTGGCTGGCTTCTCATAATAACTGTAATGTAAGTATAATATCTGTGAAGCTATGCTATGCAGAAGGCGGCTGCAAAAGACCACTTATCTTCAACATCCTAATGGCATAAATCTCCACACTTTGTCTCTGATGCAGTCCTTTGTGAATCAGTGGCATCAGGGTTGATTCTTTCTTAAAAGTCAATGCTAAAGACACAAACCAGGTTGCAAGAAGCCAATAGAGACCTGCTGATTACAGTTGACCAAAGTTCCAAGATTTTCCAAACCACCACCAGCTTGGTTGTTGTACGCTTAGAACGATGTTTCATCAAAGGTTGTACCGTTTTACCTTCCCCCAACATACTGCAGCTGTTCATAAGTATCACCAGGGACATAGAACAACTTAGCCTGGATGCCAGAGCCCACATCACCATCCGGAGCTTTGTTTCTTTTAAATTAGTTCATACATTTTAGAAATTATGTATTTTTGTCTTCTATAGTTTCAACTTTCAAAGTTAAAACTTATCTTTCATCTATAATGTGCATCATAATTACACTCATCTTTTGTATGTTGTGTAAAATCTTACATGTAAACATTATATTATGAATTACATATATTTTTTAAAACCATGGTTACCGAACTCCAAAAGAATTTTCAACATCTTTTCTACATGCTAAAAGTTTGATGATCAAATATTAGTAGTAATTAACATCTTAGAAAAATAGATAAACTTTTTGGACATATCAAAAGATAGTTGCACAAACAAAATTTAAATTCAAAACATAAATTGTTTCTTGAAAGAACTGAAATAGGAAAAGGAAATATATTCCGAGATTTGGATTCTACTTAAGATCCAAACACATGTACTGTACATAAGTTCATACTAGGTGATTCTCCCGTGCTCATGCACGGGTATAAATATTTATAAAGTGATAATTTATTATTTTTTTCATTTTAATTTCAACTATTTTATAATTTATATGAAAATAGTTTATTTGATTTGGTTACCATGTGATATTGGATATGTAATATATGATTAGTTTGGTTATCACTTGAGTATATTTAATAGCATCAACTTCTTCTAATTCAACCATAATATATTTTTTTTCTAAATAGGTTAAAATTTTGAATAATTTGTGATTTCTTTTTAGTTTGATTTTTAGATATGTAAATGTATTTTAGGAAGAATATTATATATTTTTTTTAAAAAAAATCAAATACTGTAAACTTAAGTGTTGATTGATTCAGAATAGACAAAATAAATAAAATGATAATACTTGAAATTGCATGCATATATGTTTTACAAAAAAAAATTGTAACAATTAGTTAATATTTTATTTTTATTTATCAGTATTGTTTGAAGCATTCCGTAATTTATATGTATAAAAACAAATAAACATTACTATTAAATAATATGTTTTTATTTTACCTTTGATTTTAGATATAGTGAAATTGATTAGTCTACTTACTCATTTTGTGGATAAGGTGATATATATTCTTTTGTATTACAATATAATTAGTTTGTTCTATTAAGCCAAATCAGATTGGTTTTATTTTCACGTTAGTTCAGTTTTTCATCTTAAATGTGTAAATATATTTTCGTAATATTTATAATAATTGATATATGTTTGTTTTTATAAATAAAACAATGGTCAGTTGAAAATTGCATAAAAGACAATAACCGATAATTTTTTGTAAGCTCATGAACGCATAGCGATATTTAATATAATCAATATATTTTTGTTAACTTTCCCTTTTCTAGAAAATCACATTATATATAAATAAATTTTATTACTGGAATTCGTTTTTTTAATTTGTAACTATATATGTTATCTGAAAAAGGAAAATTTCTAATAGCAGAAAATATTTTTAAAAAGGCAAAATCAAATTTAGTATATTAATTATATATAATATTTTCAATTTATTAAGGGTATCATCGTAATCAACCACCGCGAAAGTTAACGTAAGTGCGACATGTAGGAAACTGATTTCTCAGATTTTATTATAGAGATTGACCAAACATAGATTTTACATAAGAAGTGATATAGAAAACAAGATCAGTTTATCTTTTGTGTATACTTCCTTTGCCCAATATTTTAATAATTTTGGTAGATTATAAGATGGTTTAGCTGATTATTAAGTCATTCTAATAAAACACTATGCTAAGTTAAGAAAAAAGAAGAAGAAGAAATAGCTTGCTTTATACCTTCATCTTATATATTACTTTTCTATGTTTTCAATTGTTTCATTGTCTTTCCTTTTGATCATTATCTATATATTCAAAACAAATTCAATACATACTCACGTAAACAATATGTAACACACATTAATCAAGCATACAACGATGCTATAATAGCCCGACGATGTTAATAATATTTAATTCCAAGAACACCATACTTCCTCCCAAAAATCTACCTACACAAGAGTCGCTAATAAACATGTAATAATAGGCTTACAACAATACAAGTCTCAGTCAAGATTTCTTTAGTATGGAGATGAGTGATGATTTGAAAAAAAAAGAAGATAAGTTAGTGAAAAATATTGAGATTTCTGGTTACGTTGTTTTTAGAAAAATAACATAATACAAAAACAGATTGAAGTGAGAAAAATCCTAATCCAAGTTGATCTGTGAATTCAATTGAACTTAATTTTGTTGGGTTCTGGCACTATTCTAACACTATTTATGATGATTGACATTGATTGGGAGAATTACTACTTTAAACTGGGTAGAACATCCAAGAATAAAATTAAAAAAAAAAGAGAGAGAGAATTTAATGAATTTTTTAGGCTATCAAACTTTTGAAAAATCACAAGAAATGATGTAAATTCGCATCCAATTGTTCATTTATTATGAAAACATACATTATAAAGAAATAAAAAAAATCTTCTGCAAAAAGTAACAAATAATATTTAGTTTAAAATATTGTAACCAACTATTAAGATAGCATGGTTTATTTAGTCTTCAAATACAATAACATATAAAATATTTAAACTAATATGAATATTTTAAAATAGTAAAAATAATTATTAAATATTTACTCTGATTAATTAAATTATTTACTCTGAAAAATAGATAACAATGAAGATTATTGTCACTTTAATCCAAACCAACAATGATTAATAAAAATAACAATAAGATCCCAAAGTTCTATTAATTATTTATTTCCTTATAATATTTTTAAGCTATATTATTTTACTGTTAATTGTAAAAAATTACAACTTTTTCAAATAATTTAATTATATTAATATATAACTTTTATTGTAATTTCCCGCCCGTAGTACGGACGACCCTAGTTATATATAAAGACAAAAAAACCCTAAATCATCTAAATGGTTTTATCACAAGCTAATGTGGCTCAAATTCCATTATAGTACATGCATCGTCGTTATCTTTGACATAGCTAACATTGATCCATAAGATGATTCCAAATAGTCCTTAACAATATCTTCCATTCCTCTTTGCACAAAGTGTACGAAGAAGAGTAGGACACTAAATCCAACTATAGTGATGAGCACTGAGCCAAACTTCCAGATAAGGTTGGCGACGCGATTGTAAAACCATAATAGAAGTACCTACGTTACGCCATCATAAACTGTAAATATGAAGGTGGTCAGCCCATTTTCGCGAGCGAAATACAGAAAGAACCAAGCTAGATTGAATTTGATGAAAGGGAGCATGGCTATGTAGTGTGTGATTAGAGTTAGAGCAAGAAGGACAAAGATAAAAATAATGTAGTTGAAGGGGAAATAAAGTTATGGATCTCACGGGTTGTGGTATCGAGGAAGGAGGACGGGAAGCTGATATCGGAAAGATCGTAGAAATCACACGTACAAGCCACATTGTTAATCGTTTTAGATGTTTCTTTGATTCTAGAGATCACTTGATTAGCCATTGGAGTCTGTGATCTCCTGAATTTCAGAAACCCTACTTTTCCGTTAATCGTTTGGGCAGTTTTCTAATTGATTGTCTAGCTATTCGACCTCCAATTCTTCATTGTCCAGTTTCTCCCTCTAAAGGTCTTTTATCTCTCACTGTCTATGCATATTCTCAAATATTATTTGTTTGAATTTTATATTTGTTCTTTTTTCTCGGCTTTATATTTGTTATTATGTCAAACTGAAATAGAGATAATAATAGTATATATATATATATATATATATTATTAGATTTTATGAATTTTTTTTTTTTTGCTAATTTTTCATTCTCTAAAAATAGTGAAAAATGAAGGTTACTGTCATTTTAATTCAAACTAAAAATATTTATTAAAAATAATAATAGGAGCTCAGAATCTTTTCATTGCCTGTGTAATATCATTTTCTATAATGATTTTAATTTCTTCATAAATTAATATAAAATTATATAACTTAGTTTTATTATAATTTTCCGTCCGTAGGGCGGGCCGACCCTAGTACATATATATTGTATTGTTTGATTCTTTTTTTGGTCAAAGTATTGTTGATTCTTATCTTCTTCTTTTTTTCCACTAGAAGACTCATTCATTCATAAGCAAAACCAAGAGTTACAAGGTGAAATCCTAAGCTAACTAGTTGTAAAAATCTAGAGACTAAAACCAACGGGAAATAGCTATCTTTTGGAAACATAAGCCAGCATACACACAACCAAAGTCTCTGGAGACAAGAAAGAACCAAACTAAAACTAAGGAACAAGTAATTACAATAAAAGAATCTAAGATCAAAAGGACAAAAAAACTCATGCAAGTGGAGCCACCTATAAGAAGGAAGGAGAGGAGAGCACACAAAGAACAACCCGAACTTTGTTTGAGTAGAACCGCACCTCAGGTCCTCAATATACTACTTCGAAGATCACTGCCCAGCTATGAGGATGAAAACAGTAAACCTAATCCAGAAAGAGGAAAAGGACAAATGTTTTAAAAAAACATCATCACACGAGACACGACTTGTTAAAAGGAGAGCCGAAGCCCCATCTTGGATAAAGCATTGACTGTTATAGTCTGTATAGTCTTTTATTTTCGGTTCATGTAAACCGTGTATAGATTGATTTATTAGCATTTGGTTTAGTTGGTTTAGTTCATGTATATATACATCAATTGTACATTCAGATTAATTAATGAGAAAATGGTGTTTACTCATATGGTATCAGAGCACAAATATCATTTACTCTAACGACTTCCGCTTACGTCATCCGTCACCGATCTCACCGGAATCCGTTTGTTCTCTTCCGTTTCTTCTTGTTCTGCAGCTCTCATCTTCTTCCCTGTGCAATTCCAGCTTGATTAAGCTCAGATTCTTGAGTTTTTGAGCTGGATATTGATATCAATGGGGAAGCGTAACTGCAAGTCCAAGTACCGTCGTTCTTCGCCGGATCCTCAGGAGTTCGATACTCCTTCTTCTCCGATCACTCGCGGCACGCCTTCCGGTTCTCATCCGCCACAAGATTCTCCCGGAGCTCCGAATCGTCCCGATCCTCGTCGATCTACTACTCCTTCATCGAATGATCGATTTGAGGTATCACTTACTCCTGATAGTGTTCATTCGCCGTACTATCTGCATAGCTCTGATCATCCCGGTTTAGTTCTAGTCGCGGAACCTTTGGATGGTAGTAACTACGGCGTATAGATCATTGCTATGACGACTAGTCTTGAAGCTAAGAATAAGCTAGGTTTTGTTGATGGCTCGATTGTGAAACCTCTTGAAGACGATCCTTACTTCAAGATCTGGTGCCGTTGCAACATCATGATCAAATCTTGGTTGCTGAACAGCGTTGCTAAATCGATCTACACGAGCATTCTATACTTCAAGAATGCCTCCAAGATCTGGACTGATCTTCACTCTCGTTTCACAAATCCAACTTACCACGCTTGTACAAGCTTCGTCATCAGCTCCACTCATTTCGTCAAGGAAGTCTGAGTTTGGCATCTTATCACACCAAGACTCAATCTCTATGGGAAGAACTTGCTAATATTCAGGCTACCAATCGCACGATTGAGGAGCTACTTGCTGAAACGGAAACAAACAGAATCATTGATTTCTTGATGGGGCTGAATGATTCTTATGAGAACATTCGAAGTCGGATTCTCATGAAGAAGCACTTACCTTCTTTCTCGGAGATTTACAACCTTCTTGATCAGGAGGATAGTCAAAAGGAAGCAAGCCATGTCACTTCATTGGATACATCTTCTGCTGCGGCGTTTCAAGTAGCTCAACCTCATGATCCAACTACTACAAATTCTGCATTATTATTGACAGGGGGACAATCTACTGGCTATCAGTGCAGGGAACGTCCGTATTGCACATTATGTCATCGCCCTGGTCACCTTGTTGATAAATGCTACAAGAAGCATGGATATCCAAACAGCATGAAACCCACTCAGCGTTCTGATAAGCCTTTCACTCCGGTTTCTGCGAATGTGGCTGTTTCTGATAATCTTCAGAACATTGATGCTTCTTCTGGTGAACTCTCTGCTGCTCAGATCCAACAGCTGGTATCATTCCTCAGTACGAAGCTCCAGCCTCCTAACAATCATCCTGGACCAGAAGTTCACTCTGTCTCAGCTTCCATCCCTTCCTCATCTTCTGTTTGCCCAATATCTGGTACCTTATGTCCTTCTATCCTTTGTTCTTTTACCGGTATTGATAGGCCTTATGTCTGCTCAAGTAGTAATTCCATTACTCCTCTTAATGCTTGGGTGATCGATTTTGGAGCTACTAATCATATTTGTCATCAAAAAGCTTCCTTTTTTACTTTCAAATCGCTTCCTGATACTACTGTAACCCTTCCTACTGGAGTTCTGGTTAGCATTGTCGGTATAGGTGAAATAGAATTGGGTAGTGGTCTTGTTATATATACATTCCCCAATTTAAGTTCAACCTTCTAAGTGTTAGTTGCTTAACCAAGCGTCTCCATTGTCGAGTATGGTTTGATGAACTTTCTTGTGGAATTCAGGAGTCTACTCAGGGATTAATGATTGGAATGGGTAGAGCAGTGGCAAATCTTTATTTTCTGGACATCGAGTCATTAAAAGTCCAAGGTACTTTACCTTCTCTTATTGCTTCTGTTTCAAGTCCAGATATCTGGTATAAACGTTTGAGTCATCTTTCTTTTTCAAAACTTCAGTATATGCACAATGTATTGGCTATTCCTAAAAATCAAATAAAAACAGATTCTCATTGTCAAATTTGTCATTTGTCTAAACAAAAACATCTTCCTTTTCCTTCTCAAAATAACTTGAGTTCTTCTCCATTTGATCTTCTTCACATTGATACATGGGGTCCTTTTTCTGTGTCTACTCATGAGGGTTTTCGTTATTTTCTGACCATAGTAGATGACTGTTCTAGGGCCACCTGGGTTTATCTCCTTAAGTCTAAGTCGGATGTTTTAAAAGTGTTCCCTGACTTCATCACAATGGTAGAAACACAATTTGATAGGAAGGTTAAAGGGGTTAGGTCCGACAATGCTCCAGAACTTAACTTCACTTCTTTTTATCAATCTAAAGGCATTATTCCTTATCACTCTTGTCCTGAAACTCCTCAGCAAAATTCAGTTGTTGAACGTAAGCATCAACACATTCTAAATGTGGCTCGTTCACTTCTTTTTCAATCTCATGTTCCTTTAGCTTACTGGGGTGATTGTATTTTAACTGCAGTTCACCTCATTAATCGACTTCCTGCTCCAGTTCTTGATAATAAAAGTCCTTTTGAAGTCTTAACAAAGAAAATTCCTGATTATTCTCTTCTCAAAGCTTTTGGCTGTCTTTGTTATTCTTCTACATCACCCAAGAGCAGACATAAATTTGATCCTCGAGCTCGTGCTTGTATCCTTTTAGGCTATCCCTCTGGTGTCAAAGGATATAAACTTTTAGATCTTGAAACCAATTCCATCCATGTTTCTCGACATGTTGTTTTTCATGAAGAGCTCTTTCCGTTGGTTGGAACTGATCTGTCTTCTGAAGCTTTTTTTTTCTTTCCAGAATCAGTTCCCCAATCTCCTGTGTCACATAATACTCCTGATAATGAGACTTCTTCTCATTCTTCACTTCAGGATAGTTTTCCCACTGCAACTACTCCTAAAGATGTCTCTGAACCTTCTGTTCAGTCATCACACAGGAGATTAAAGAAGCCTGCTTATCTTCAGGACTACTATTGTAATGCAATAGAATCCTCAACCATTCATGAAATATCCTCGTTTCTTGCCTATGATAAAGTCTCTCCTCATTATCTTTATTTCTTAGTCGCTATTGATAAAGTAAAAGAACCCTCAACCTATGCTGAGGCAAAGCGCCTTTTGGTCTGGGATGATCCTATGGAGGAAGAGATTACTGCTCTGGAGGATACTGGTACGTGGACTATTTGCACTTTACCACCTGATAAAACTCCGATTGGGTGCAAATGGGTATTCAAGGTGAAGTTTAATGCTGATGGTACTATAGAGAGATACAAGGCTTGCTTGGTTGCCAAGGGTTACACTCAACAAGAAGGTATTGATTACCATGAGACATTTTCTCCGGTTGTCAAACTTACCACAGTCAAGCTTATTCTTGCTATCTCTGCTATATACAACTTCTCCCTTCATCAGTTGGACATCTCGAACGCTTTTCTTAATGGTGATCTTCAAGAGGAGATCTACATGAAGTTGCCACCAGGATATGTATCTCGAAAGGGGGACAAACTGCCTGAGAATGCCGTTTGTAAGCTTCAGAAATCATTATACGGACTTAAGCAAGCTTCCCGTCAGTGGTTTCTCAAGTTCTCTTCTACACTTGTTTCTCTGGGATTTATTCAGACGCATTCGGATCACACTTGTTTCTTGAAGAACACATGAGATCTTTTTCTTTGTGTCATTGTCTATGTTGATGACATTATTATCTCTAGCAACAATGATGCAGAAGTGGAACTTCTCAAGACTCAATTGAAATCGTTCTTCAAGCTTCGTGATCTTGGTCCCATGAAATATTTTTTGGGTCTTGAAATAGCTCGGTCTGATGAAGGTATTCACGTTTGTCAAAGGAAGTATGCATTGGATCTTTTGGATGAAACAGGGTTACTTGGTTGTAAACCATCTAGTGTTCCTATGGATCCATCTTTGAAGTTATCGAGTGACACTGGTGGTGAATTTGTTGATGCTGAAGCTTATCGTCGTTTGGTTGGACGTCTTATGTATTTGCAGATCACTAGACCTGATATTACATTTGCAGTGAACAAACTCAGTCAGTTCTCTAGTGCTCCTCGGGAGAGTCATCTCAAAGCTCTTCTCAAGATTTTGCACGACATCAAAGGCACTGTTGGTCAAGGGTTGTTTTATTCGTCTAAGGCTGAGATGCAGGTGCAAGCGTTTGCAGACGCTGACTGGGGTTCTTGTCAAGATTTGAGACGTTCTACTTCTGGTTTCTGTATCTTCTTAGGCACTTCTCTTATCGCCTGGAGATCCAAGAAACAACAGGTTGTTTCGAAGAGTTCTGCTGAAGCTGAATATCGCAGTCTATCTCTCATCACGGATGATTTGCTTTGGCTTCATAACTTCTTCATCGAGTTGCGGTTGCCTTTAGCTAAACCTACTCTTCTGTTCTGTGATAATATGGCTGCTATACACATTGCTCATAACTCTTGTTTTTCATGAACGCACTAAGAACGTTGAGATGGATTGTTATAGCGTTCGTGAACGTCTTGTGGCTGGTCTGTTCAAGTTGCTACATGTTCGTACGGATCTTCAACTGGCTGATCCTTTCACTAAACCACTTTATCCTGCACCATTTCTGAGGCTTATTGGCAAGATGGGTCTACGCAACATCTTCGTCCCATCTTGAGGGGGACTGTTATAGTCTGTATAGTCTTTTATTTTCGGTTCATGTAAACCGTGTATAGATTGATTTATTAGCATTTGGTTTAGTTGGTTTAGTTCATGTATATAAACATCAATTGTACATTCAGATTAATTAATGAGAAAATGGTGTTTACTCATATGGTAACAGAGAGTCAAAAACAATTTACTGGTCCCATTTTCACCGTCCTATAAGCCTCAAAAGAGGTTTCAACACTATTTTCGGCAGTTATGTGGCTCAATAGGAGACGTACGTAATCTAATGATTTTTTTTTGACAAAGGGTTTTCTTGAATTAATAAAAAGTCCAAACAAAGATTACAGAAGCAAAGATAAGAAAGAAAGAATTAAGTTTAGCTTAATCCACTTAAGCTTCTAAGAACACAGAAAAAGTGAGATGACAAAAGAGCGAAGAGATATTAGCCATGAAAGTGAGATCCATGACCACCACAGCCACCTCGACCCCGCTTCCTTGACCAATGTGAATCAAGCATTTTTCGTGAAGGTTTCAGAGGCCTACCACCTCGAGATTTTTGCGGACTTGCATTCCACTCATTATCATTGAAAACACCATTTTTATCAAAAAGGGAGAAAGGGACTGAAATGACGGAAATGGGACTGAAATGACGGCATTAGTATTTATGAGAGACAAATCGTAATTCATAGCTCATGTTTACTCACATGAAGAAAGAACATATTTTGATTACCACTAAAATATTTTTCTCTATGATTCCTTCTCATTCCTCATTTCTTAAAGAGTTATAGAACAAAGATGCCCTTTCTTAACAAATTTGAGAAGAAACAATAAGTAATATAAATATACATGGTTTTTTTTTAAATTTGACTCAAAACTCAAAGTCAAACATAAAACTAACATCTTCTTCTTTTTGATTTTTCTTTTGTCATATTCACCCTATAAGTTCACATTATTCACGAAAATGCAGTTAACATTTTTTTCGAAAATAACATTTTTACTCTCTCTACCTCATCATCTTCAAGTATTTACAACATTGCCATTACCATCAATACCCCAACCACCATGAACAACCATTTTGAAGCTCTTAATGCACCTCAAATCAATTTACACTCTCTCTTTCTCAATTGTTATGAACTAAAAACAACATTTTTTTCACTTTGTCTCCATATTTATCCAAAAACTCAAATAATGTTTTGTAATTTTTTTATGGTTCATAGAGTCATTGAAGCTTATGATTCTTGGTGGGTTACTTTTGTTTGAGGTTATATGTGGCTGGAGAAGACTTTTGTGTGTTAAGGAAGTCATCTCACTAATTTAAGGTATGAAATTGAATTTTTTCCAGATCTGTTCGTCTATAAGACTTACGGGTAAGTCTTCTGGCTGAAGAAGATTTAAGCGTAAGTCTTGTGGTATAACTGGACGATTTACTTGTAAGTTGTCCAGTTTTGTTTGTTAAAAAAAACTCCAAACGACTTACAGGATAAATGAGTTAGTTTTGCATTTGACCGAATTGTGTCAGATATTTGAATTTTCCTGGACGACTTACTTGTAAGTCGTCTCTGGGAAAACATAAAATCAATATATTATTAAAGCTATTCTCAGGTTAGTTTTGCAATTGGAAAACAAAACTTAAATATTTACTTTTCTCCAAAAAAACTTAAACGTAAGTCGTCCAGTCATACAACGTACTTGAATGTCGTCCAAGATAAGTTAAGTCGTCCAGATTTTTTTCCGAGATTCTGGTCAAACCTTGCTAATCTCAGACGACTTTCCTGTAAGTCGTCTAGCTGGAATACTTACTTATAAGTCATCTAGGAGAATTAAATACTTGTTTTATTTTCGAATTTTAAACTAACTTGTGACGACTTACATGTAAGTGATCTAGAAATAATTAAATATGGAGTTTTTTGTTTTTCCAGAGACTACTTAAAAGTAAGTCGTCGAAGAAAAGTCAAATATCTGACACAATTCAGTCAAATACAAAACTAACTTGTTTCTCCTACACGACTTACTGTTAAGTCGTCTGAAGTTTTTTTTTGAACAAACAAAACTTGACGACTTACAAGCAAGTCATCTAATTTAAAAATCAATCGCAAAAATGACCTTTCCAGATGACTTACTTGTAAATCTTCCGAATAATTTCAGACGATTTACTTGTAAGTCATCTGCATCAATGTTTACCAAACTTTCATTTTCTCTAATATTATAAAGATTTTTTATCATTTTCTTATTATTTCATGTCAATCAACGTTTATAGCTAATGTGTATTTAACTCATACATATTCTATGTTTGTTAATGTGTTTTATTTTGAATTTCTGCAGATGCGTTAGATACATGCATTTTATGGAGAATAAAATCATCCATATTCTGCATATAAAAGAATACAAGTCAGAAGATTTAACATTTACAAAAGACTTATCAGACGACTTACAGGAAAGTCATCTGATAAGTCTTCTACAAAGAAAATATTTTCAACACAAACTTGTAAAAAATGTGATATGCTTTGACTAGTTACTATTGTTTGTTTTCATCACTGTTATAGACACCAATGATGAATATTGTTATGAGTTGGAAGAATGGTTAAAATGCGTCTTAAAATATTGTATCAATATGAGGCTACCAACATTCTTACTTATTAAGATGAGAAGAAGGTCATTGGAGTTTATTATTGCATATGCGAGATCCAAAGATAAGAGAAAAGCTATTGAAATAATTTATTTTATTGATTTGTAAATCTGTAAACACATTATTAGCACATATATTACATCTTGGAAACATTATTAATGATTTTATAAAAAAAATCACAGCTAAGGGAATACACATGAAAATCACAAAACAGACCACAAACAAAACTATTATAGATCATTCATCTATAAAGACAAGCTTGGACTCCACGAGGTCCAGACGACTTCTAGGAGGTCCAGACGACTTCCAGGAGGTCTGAACGACTTCCAGGAGGTCCGGATGACTTCCAGGAGGTTCGGATGACTTCCAGGAGGTCCGGACGACTTCTAGGAGGTCCGGACGACTTCCAGGAGGTCCGGACGACTTCTAGGAGGCCCGGACGACTTCCACGAGGTCCGGACGACTTCCACGAAGCCCGGACGACTTCCACGAGGTCCGGACGACTTTCACGAGGTCCGGACGACTTCCAGGAGGTCCGGACGAATTCCAGGAGGTCCGGACGACTTCCAGGAGGTTCGGACGATTTCCAGGAGGTCCGGACGACTTCCAGGAGGTCCGGATGACTTCCAAGAGGTCCGTACGATTTCCAAGAGGTCCAGATGACTTTCTGGAAGTCGTCTAGAAGGTGGAAGATTTCCTGGAAGTCTTTCAGATATGAAACTCCTGCATATCCAGATCTGAAAAACATGGACATCCAAAAACGTTCAAATGGCTTAAAACAAAAAAAAATGAGTGGAAGATTAGATAGATATACTTTTATAGAACACACAACGTACATATCTAAGTGGAAGATGAAAACCATCTAATTAAAAACCTGCAAAAAAAATAGATTAGTGAGAAAGACACGAGACAAAACTGAAAAATTTATATAAAGTTTGGTGTTTTCAAATCTAGGAGATTAGAGTGGGTTTGAAGAGTTTTAGTTTGAGAAAAAGGTAAGAACTTTATGCAACAAGACGTTACCAAATGAAGAAAAATCAGTCATAAAAATACATGTCTAAAATTAATAGATCTACCGTTAAATAAGTGGTAGATGAGAAACATGTGATGAAAAACCTGCAAAAACAAGATGAATTAGTAAGAAAGGCATGAGACAAAAACAATAAAATGATATAAAGCTTGGTGTTTATAAGTTTAAAAGATTAGAGAGAGGTTGAAGAGTTTTAGAATGATGAACATTACATTTTTGTTGCAGCCATTTAAGAGAATGAGAGAAAATAAGTAAATTTTTCTTTATATAGGGAAACAAAATAATTCAAGGTTAAATATTTTCGATTCAGAAGACTTTCAAGTAAGTCTTCTGAATAGAATACTTCTTAGACGACTTACAAGTAAGTCGTCCAAAATACTTCAATATTTTTAGCGGGAAACTAAAATATTTTTAGCAGGAAATTAAAATATTTTTAAACGCGAATATTTGGACGACTTACAGCTTAAATTATTCACCAGACGAATTAAAGTTAAGTCGTCCAAAACCCTAAATTTAACCCCTAAACTAAATTGACTAAATTAACTAACTAACCACGTTATAAAAGAAAATTAAACTTAAAAAGTGTTTATTATACTCAGAAATAAACACATAGGCCAAAATTTAATTTTTCAAAAAAAAAAACATTCAAGTTTTCTAAAATCTAACCCTAAGAACACATACAATACTACAACATATGTTTGCAAAACCTAATCATAGAATATGATGACTCACTACTTTCACCCATCTATATTGAAAACAACTAACTTTTGTTATATCTTAATTTATATATCTTAGAACATATGTTAATACATGATTTCAATTTTGTACTCATAAAAATATATTTTTTTTTAAAATTAAATTATTTTTAAGAAGACTAAGACTAGACGACTTTCATCTAAGTCATCTGGACAACTTAGCGAAAGGCGTCCGGCCAGACGACGTACGGGGGCTATAAACGTAAAAAAAATCGGTTTTTTTGTTTGTACACAAGTGGCTGGTTGTAATTTCAATTGCCTTTAAAGTTACTTTTACATTTGATTCAAGTTTGAGTTTACTTTTGTAGTTCCAATCAAGTTTTGAGTCATAGTTGGCAATTTTCTTTATATATATATATATATATATATATATATATATATATATATATATATATATATATATATATATATATATTCATTTTTCTTATTATTTTGTTCTTTTGCATTATTTTTCTAAGAAATAGTGTAATATTTAAGAAATTAAAAATAACCTCATTGTTCTCTGTTTTTTTGTGTAGAAAATGTCTAGCTTATTAGGCAGACTAATCTATACTATATAAAATTTGAGGCTATAAGCCATTGATGACGTCCACATAAGATTTAAAACAACCAATCATATTGTGACAAATCGTTATTTACAAAAATATCAATGTTTCCAAAAATTATTTATTTCGTAATAAAATACAAATCAATATCCAATAAGGAAAACTAAAAAAAAAGTAAAAACATTATGCATATATTAACCCAGAATATATAATAGTTTCGAAATTTAACATAATAATTAAGAATATGATAGTTAATTTGATAATTCATCATTATTATTTATTATTTTAAAACTTTAAATATTTCCAAAAAGCTAAAAGTAAAACGAAATTGTTATTATATATAATTAAACTAAAATAATATTAACATTTGACAAGTTGCATAAAAAAATTTAACTTTTATAGTAAAATAGAAAATCAAAAGCCAAATAGTAATATTAACAGAAATATTACATTTGCTAATTGCTATTTTGTATAATAAATCGAAAATTACATTTTTGGCAAAAATCAAATAGTAAACCATTGCAAAAATAGTTGAAATAACAAAAAAACAACTAAACCACTTACAATGTATAAAACAAAAAAAAACTAATATCATTTTTTGACAACAATAAAACTAAACTACAATATATGCACTTCGAAATCAGAGAACCAGGCCGGAGGCATAGAGTCAACATAAAACATAGCATAAGGGGAACACCTGACACCTCGTTTCAGCTTGTCCGCCACTAGATAACGCGTCATTGGAATATGTCGGATTTTGAAGGCAGGGAAGAACATCTTACTACGCAATCTGATATCATTTAACTTAAATAAATTATTAGTATGAATATAATTAATTATGATGGTATAAGTCATTTATATTTTCTACATCAGATTAAAAATAACAATCAGAATATGTCAAATTGTTTACAAAAGTTTATGTTTCTAAAATGTTAAAATTTCAATCTAGACTGTAAGCTCAAGAACTTGGAGCTTGATGGATTGTTGCAGTGGTTGAGCTTTGGTTCGTGTACATGTGTTACACACGAGGATGGTGTGTGACACACGCTTCAGAGAGTAAAAAGGAGACATCAAGATGCAATGATGTGGAATATTTCCATATATTTGGTTGACGAAATATTCATTGAAGGAGCGTGATTAGATCACAAATTAGAAGATTTGGTGATGCTAAAATATAGGAAATATTATATTAGATAATAGGAAAATATTATTTAATATATATTTTGACTTTTTCTTAGAATTATGGTTAGAGCTTTCATGTTGTAACTCTCACAGAAACACAGCAGCAACTTTGGGGTTTCAGACAGTGAGTGATTGTAGAGGTTATCAACAGAGGTTGGTTTCTCATAAGGGTAGATTAAAAATTGATTTGTGTCAAGCCGTGTGTGTTGTTGAGTAATTCGGATTTGACAAGTCTTCGTAAGAGATTGTTTCAATGATTCTTAATAAAGAGGTAGTTGGTCTATAATCCCTTGTGTTCTTATTGGTTTTGCTTGTATCTCGAACTTACATAGACTTCTATAATATATAAAAGTTGAGGATATAAACCACTGTAAATGACTATATAAGATTTAAAATCACCAATCGTATTATGAAAAATTGTTATTTTACATAATTATTTTCAAAAATATCAGTATTTCAAAAAACTATTTATTTCATAATTAAATATTAGTCATTCGAATAAGAAAAACTAACAAAGGTAAAAACACTATACATATATTATCCCAATATATATATATATATATATAATAATTTAATATATATAATTAAAAATATCATAATTAATATGACAATTCATCATTATTATTTATTATTTTCAAATTGTTAATTTCCAAAAAAAAAACTAAAACCCAAACAGAGTTATTAATATGTATAATTAAACTAAAATAAGTATTGACATTTGACAAGTTACTTAAATTTTTATAGTAAAATAGAAAATCAAAAGCCAAATAGTAATATTAAAAAAATATTACATTTTCTCTTTTGTATAATAAATTAAAATTACATTTTAGGCCAAAATAAAATAGTAAACCATTGTAAAAATAGTTAAAGTAACAAAAACAACTAAAATCACCTGCAATGTATAAACCAAAAAAAAATAGTATCATTTAAATTAGATAAATTATATATTATAGATTATAAGTAATTATGATGGTATAAGCCATTTAGATCATCTACATCAGATTTAAAACCATTAATCAAAATTTGTCAAATTGTTAAAAAAATATGTTTCTAAAATGCCAAAATTTTTAATTCTAGATTTCAATACTTAAGTTGGGGCTATAAGTCATTGAGAATATTCACATAGGATTTAAAACCACCAATCGTATTAAGACAAATTGTTATTTACATAATTCTTTTCAAAATATCATTATTTTGAAAAAAAAGACTGTTTATTTCATAATAAAATACCAATCAATTCGAATAAAGATAACTAACAAAAGTAAAAACATTATACTTATATTATATATAAAATAATTTCAAACTTTAACATAAATAATTAAGAATATCATAATTATATGACAATCATCATTATTATTATTGTTTTCAAATTATAAATATTTCAAAAAAAAGTAAAAAAAAAATTAGTATTATATATAGTTAAACTAAAATAAGTTATTAACATTTGACAAGTTACTTATTTTTTTTTAACTTTTATAGTAAACTAGGTGTTTCCCTGCACCATGTGCAGAAAGAAATTTTTTAAATTTAATATATATATATATATATATATACATTTAAAAATATTATAGATTTTATTGTTTTTACCAATATTTAATAAAGATATGATTTAGTTGAATACTAAATTAAGATAAAATAATTTTTTTTATTTAAAATTATATTTTTTTAAAAAAAAATATATATATATATATATATATATATATATATATATATATATATATATATATATATATATATATATATATATATATATATATATATATATATATATTTATATATATATATATGTGTATATTTTAAAAATATATATATATATATATATGTGTATCTTTTAATTATAATCTTAGTTGGATTTTTCAATTTATTTTTATTATTTAAGTATATTAAATTTATTTGTATAAAACTAATAAAAATGATATAAAATTATATAATTATCAAAACAATTAAACTAGAAAATACTTATTAAATTGATATATATCAATTAATCTAATGATCTTACGATTCAAAATTTAATTTGTAAAAAAACAATTGTAGCAATGTTTGGAAGGTTTAGTAATACAAATTGTATAATTATAAAAAGAAAAAGAAAATAAAAAAATATTTCGAAATTAAAAATGTTAGATATGAATATATTTATTTTATAGATGATTTATGAGTTATTACCATATTCTAAAAAAAATCAAAAAATATAAATCAACACTAAATGTTATATATGAGTTATATGCCATATTTTGAAAAGTTTATGAAAAAATAAATTAACATTGAATGTAATTGTCTGATATAAAATTATATAATTATCAAAAAAATTAAACTAAACAATACTTATTAAATTGATATATATATATATAACAAACTAATGATCTTACAATTATAAATTTAATTTTTTTAAAACAATTGTAGCAATTTTGGAAGGTTTAGTAATACAAATTGTATAATTATTAAAAGAAAAAGAAAATAAAAAAAATATTTCTAAATTTAAAATCTTCTATATGAATATATTTATTTTTATAGATGATGTATGAGTTATTACCATATTCTTAAAAAAATCAAAAATATAAATCGACACTAAATGTAATATATGAGTTATTGCCATATTTTGAAAAGTTTACCAAAAAAATAAATAAACATTAAATGTATTTATCCATGTCATATTTTCCGGAAGACATGACATATTTTTTAGTAGTCATGTCGTCATTTTTTTTGGCGAGTGTAATTGTAACGACGACATGTGGCAAAATCACTTCGCAAATAATGTATAGAGGAATTGAAAATCAAAAGTCAAATAGTAATATTAACAAAATATTACATTTTCTATTTTAAATAATAAATCCAAATTATATTTTTGGCCAAGATAAAATAATAAACCATTTTAAAAATAGTTTAAGTAACAAAAACATCTAAAAACACCTACGATGTATAAAATAAAATAAAATTCCAATACAATTTAAATTACATAAATTATTAATGTGATTATAAGTAATTATGATGGTATAAGGCATTTAGATTGTCTATATCAGATTTAAAACCATCAATCAAACCATGTCAAATTATTAAAAAAAAATACTATATTTAAAGTGGAGCCTATAAGGCATTTAAAACATATGATATTAACCACCAATTGTATTATGACAAGTCAGTATTTTACATAATTATTTTCAAAATTATCAATATTTCAAAAAATGTTTATTTCATAAGAAAATATTAATCAGTATTGAATAAGAAAAACTAACAATACAATTTTAACAGAAATATCAAATTTAATACAATCAATCAAAATATGACAATTCATTATTATAATTCAATTCTAGACTTTTTATCTAAAAGTTGAGGCTATAAGTCATCGGATGTGTTCACATAAAATTTAAAACAATCAATCAAAATATGACAACTTATTATTATAATTTAAAAATATTAATATTTTCAAAAGAATAAAATAAAGATTATATTATATATAATTAAACTAATAAAAAGATTTCAAATTTTACAAGTTAGTTAAAAATACTAAATTTTGTAATAAAAGAAAAATTAAAAGCAAAGTGGCAATATTAACAATAGGTATTATGTTAGCAATTTTGTACAATAAATATAAAGTGAAGTTTATGCCAAAAATGGTAAATTAATGCTAAAATTGTTAAACTAATAAAAAAATTTAAACACATTTTCAGTGTATAAAATAAGAAATTTCATAATATCATTTAAATTACATAAAGTATTAGTGTGCTAATAAATAATTGTCAAAGTTTGATCATATCATTAAATAATTTATTATATACAAAGATTGTGGTTATAAAACATGCATTGTCTTAAAATAATAAAATGTATGATAAAACACTACATTTGCAGCTATATTAAGTGAACAACATAATAGGTAAAATGTATGATAAATATATTTACAATAGTGTAATACCAATTTCTATGCATCAAGAATTTTACATAATATTAAGAGGAATAAAATATAAATTATAAACATTATAAATACACTGATATATATAATTTATAAATTTGTCAATTCAAACGATAAATAGCTAAGAACTATATATTTTAAAAGGGATAATTTGATAATTAAACGTAAATTAAAGAACAGAAAATCAAATTTTAAATACATTTTCACAAAATATATTTATATAAATTTATAATTAAATAACTTGCAATTTTTATAAAACATAAACTAATTATAAATACAGACTCGCGCGTAGCACGAGTATAAAATCTAGTTAAAAATATAAAAGAGGAGCATTTAATTACATTTGGTCAAGCTTTTATTTAAATTCGATAATTACGCGCGAGTATAAAATCTAGTTAAAAATATAAAAGAGGAGCCTTTAATTACATTTGGTCAAGCTTTTATTTAAATTCGATAATTTACAATTTTCGAGATACCCTACAATGTTTCTTTGCGTAGTATATGTTGATCCATACATTTTCAATTTTGGTTAAGCCTTTAATTAAATTTGGTTAAGATCTTTATTCTCCATTCCTTGACATAGTTACTGTACTATACACATTATTTATTAATATTGATCATCTTCTTTTATTGGAAATTTTTATTTAGTACAGTGGGTAGTAAAATCTCCTTATCTATGGAGAAAGTAGAAAGAGGAAACACATGAAGATGATCTTGATGAGGTATATAAAGCGGGTTGGGTCTTTCACGCATATGCGAACTTCTTCTTCTTCTCAAAGGTGAGGCTGGAGATGAGAAAATCTTGCTTCGCAGGGTTCTTGGTCGCAATGAACTTCTTATACCATTTGCCAGAATCTTTGAGGTCTCTATCAGTGACATTATTCCAGTCAACGTAACTGAGTCCGAATCTGACGGTAAATCCTTTTCCGAATTCATAATTGTCCCCAAGAGACCATGCACAATATCCTTTCACGTTGACATCCTTCTCCCTAAAATCAGGAAAATGGATCATTAGAGAGAGAGAGAGAGAGAGAGAGAGAGAGAGAGAGAGAGAGAGAGAGAGAGAGAGAGAGAGAGAGAGAGAGAGAGAGAGAGAGAGAGAGAAGCATCAACTCACTTGATGACTTTACTTAGGAAACAGAGATGACTGCAAAGATAATCAATCCTCTTGGAGTCTGACATAGCCTCCTTACGGGTTTCATCACCAGGGGTACTAATTCCTAATTAAATAGTCATAACATGAACGATTCCACAATATTATTTTCAACTTCTTCGACCAAATTCAAAGTACATTTAACATGTAGAGATGGATTTAGAGATAAGCTATAGAACCTACCGTTCTCGGTGACATAGATTAAAGGGTTATTGTAATTGGTTCTGAAGTAGTCCATCACGTAATAAATGCCTTTTGGGTAGTAATAGGTGTTTTTGGTCTCGTCATCTTTGTCTTTAGTGAACTTAGAAAGGGAAACAATAATATAAATCAGAAAACGGAGTTTTGCTACAAAATAAATCAAAGAAGAGGGGTGAATCATGCATATATACCAGTGGACCAATGACATGACCACTTGCATTAATATCTGTAAACACAAGGATGATATAATAGATAGTCACAAATTATTGTAATTCTAAAAGGCGATAGTTAGATATAAATTAAGGTTGTGACTAAGTGGAAATATATATATATATATATATATATATATATATATATATATATAGATGGTTACATGTGAGCTTTGTGCCAGCGTCCATCATGGCAGTGTGATTATCCCAATCAACATGGTTAGGACTTGGCTGGGCATACTGAGTTACGTAATAGTTGAGACCAAGAAAATCATATGAACCCTTTACGAGGTTGGATTCTTCTGGAGAGAACGTTGGAAGCCGCTCACCCACAATGTCTATCATACTTTGAGGGTATGTACCATTTGTTAGCGGCCCCATGAACCTGATATACACATTTTCATCAGTTTATGTATACAACATATGCTAATGTAAAGTTCATTTGATAAACATATACCATCCCAAGAAGAATTCTTTGCTTCTCTCGGTTGCAGCTATGCTGTCTTGATCAGTGTCATTATATGGAAGAAACCATCTAGTTATCATCACAGGTCCAATCTTACCTCCTTGATTCTGTGGTCACACATACTTAAATTAGAATCAGATATGTTAGAATACACCTTTCACAAAACGGAGAATTTACCTTATATTTTGTCCTATAAAGATCCACCACCGTGGCATGAGCAAGAAGTTGGTTATGTGCGACGATATATGGTTCAGTTGAAGAATTTCCGGCATAACATGTAACATCAACGCTAGGAGAACATCGACCGGGTGCATCTGATCCTAATGCATAGCCTCTCGTAGGAACTGTGTAGAGCTGGTTGATCGTGATCCAGTTCTTTACTTTATGACCAAATTCTTCAAAACATAGATCCGCATAATCTTTGAAATCATCTCTGCGAATATCTTACAATCATTATCTTTATATGTTTCATATTTCTTAATAAGCATCATGGCATAAATATAACATACTTGATCTGGGGGTCCAAGAAACCTTCATAATCATCTTGTAGTACTTGAGGAAGGTCCCAGTGAAAGAGCGTAACGAAAGGTGTTATACCCTTTTCGATGAGGCCATCTATGAGTCCGTGGTAGTAGTTAATACCTTCTTGGTTTATTCCCCTGCTCCTCTTTCCTCCTGCTCATATGTATCGTATACTTGTTTTTTCCAAACAATCACAATAGAATATATATATGCATGGATCAATAGTGAGTACATACTTGGAATGATTCTTGACCATGCAATGGAGAATCTGTAGCCAGTTGTATTGAGTTCGTCCATCACCTCTATATCTTTCTGCAGTTCATATATACAATCACATGTCAGTCCACACTACTTTGGTAGTTGATACGAATATCAATATAGAGGATTTAATCACCTCCCAGTACGAATATGAGTCACAAGTAGTGTCTCCATTTCCATGATCGGGTCCTGCTTTATCTAATAGTAAACAAATACATTACTAAAAGTGCATGGAGAAATATGACGGACATTCATTATATATATATATATATATAATATATGTGTGTGTGTGTGTGTGTGATGTGATGTGGAAAATATGCAAATAAACGAACTTGGGTATCGGTGAGTGAAGCCATCCCAAACGTTAAGTCCACGACCTATGCTACCTTCGATCTGAAATGAAAAGAAACAGCCATGCAACGTTGGATTTTAATGCTTTTAATTATATAATTTTCTTTATACGTTAAATATGACGTCTGGCAACAAAATATAAAGGTTGATATGTTACATGCCTGGTAAGCAGAAGATGCAACACCGAAAATGAAGTTTTCCTCGAAACGGCTACCGTTGAAACGATCAGTTTGACCACATGTGAATGGCAGGTTCTCTTCGCAAGTAATTTCTTCATCAGCTTTGCAAGTCGCCAGAGCTAATAGAAAAGCTAATATGAGCCCAACATGTTTCATGGTTAACTCGGAAATGTATGTATTGTGTTGTATGTTACCTTGTGCCCGTCAAGGGTTTATATAGCCATTGCAAAGAACACTGACGTATGCATGTTCTTGTGTAATTAGTGTATTAATTAATATTTTGGGAGAGGTTTAGGTGACATGAAACCCGTGGCTTTTTACAGTGCCTTGCTCTTAATTGAAATCTGATTGAGAAAAAATGTTGGATTCTCTATCTCAATTGTGATTGATGGATTACAATCATTTAGAAAGTTAATCTGGTAAATTAACAAGGCAAGCGATTTTATATAATACAACCACAAGTTCCAAATTAACTAGCTCTTAGCTAATAAGAAAAACTATCGATAAAAATATGGAATGAAAATTTATCATGTTATTTGATTGTACTTTAAGAAATCATTTGGTATTATCATAAATAGTTACACCATATATAATATAATATATATTATATATTTTGTAAATTCACCATAAATATTATTTGTATAGAACTCCAAGATAATAGACCACACGTTTCCAGTTAACTATTTTTATACTCCATATGTATCATTTTAAGTGGCTTTAAGGTTTTTTTACAAAGATTAAAAAAGTATAAAATTTAAGTAATTTATCTTGATTGAATAAAAATATTATTAAATAAAACAAATTCAACCAATTAAAAATATATTATTTTGTAATTAGTCACAAATTTAAAATAACAATAAATTTAATCTAGATTAGTAAGAAAATCACTTTTTGAAATAAAATAAAACCAATTATATTAATAGGGAGGGAGTATGATAAATGAAATGACAGTTTAGTAAAAAATCTTCATACAGAATGAAAAATTACTAATCTCGAAATTGTTATCCCTAATATTAATTGTACTTTAACTGATTAAGCTGCTATTAAAGAGAGTCTCAAATGAGGTGGAGACCTATTTATTTGTTCTTGACAATAAAGGTAGTTCTTAAATATTTTTATCACATGTTTTAATTTAACATTTTACTAGAATTGAACCTGCACGTTCGAGCGGATATAATTTTTTAAAATAATATTTAAGATATAACATAAATTTGATTTATGTAAATCAATATTATTTTGAAAATAATATATACCAAATTTTATTTTTGATGAAATTTTACTAATCGCTATCATATATTCACGACATATTTTATTTATTTACTTAAATAATAGTCTAATATAATTTAATTTTAAAAATTAGTTTTAAATGAGTTATCAAAAATTTATTATTATTTTTAAGAAAGTTGTATTCTAAAATATTTTATGTATTAAATCAAATTAGTTAATATTATATTCTGAAAATATTTTTATTTAATGTATGATATTTTAGTTTTGCGTTTTTGCTTGACTATAAAATGAAATATATAATGATACAACCAATAAAATATTATTTTTTTTTAAATAAAAGTTAATATGATAATTTTAAGAAGAACTGAGCTATACTATTTAATTTCTAAATTAATTACCCAAAAATACGTAAAATCTGACCTAGATTAAATATGATACAGCATAAAAAATAATTGCATCAAAAAAACTGATTAGATTTTTACCAGAAATATTATTATTTGGATTTATATTGCTTTTTGTTAGGAAAATATCATATCATACATGCATAAATTTAAGATATTTGTTAAAATTATAGTCAGTGGTCTATAGACATTTTTACGGTAGAAAATTTAGGACTCTATTTAGTAGAGTAGATATGATTAGTGAAAGAAAGATAGGTGTCATCACCGTGTTCCAATGGGTTTTCATAGTCTCTTCTTTCAAAATCTCATTTGTATCTTTTTCAACTAAGATTCCATCTAGAAACTACCTAAGAAAAAGCTCTAATGCACCATTCTTTTTTTTTTCTAAATGGTATGTCATATAAAATGAACGTTTAGGTTTTATAGCAGATAGCATATATTGATTTCTTTTGGTGTATATATATATATAGATTTTTGTTTTTTTTTTTTTGAAACTTTTTTTTTTCTTTTGGTGCAAATAGCATATATGATACCTTGGCAAAACAAAAACAAGGTATTAAAAGAGTTGGGTAAGATTTCATTGGCTAAGTTTCAAAGAAGAAAAAAAGATTTCATTGGCTTCTAATATACTTATCTTTTCAAAGAGTGTTGTAAAGTCCTAACTTCAAATGTATGTCATCAATATCGAATCCACTGGGAGGCAATATGTATAAAACACACTAAATGTACAAAGAGTTGACCAGTCAACGGTTTGCGCAAAAGTAGAACGACGTGCATCAAGATTCCTTGTAGTAGATGATGTTCAATGGCCTCATACGTTTGACTTGGTGTTAGAATTGACGCTATAATGATAACATCAGGTACTCTCCAATCTGGAGTAACATGACTTGGTAAAGGAAATAAACAATTATCATGTGTTCCAAAAGGCCACACTCATCACGAGCCTTACCGCTCACAGTCACCTCATGCTTTATCACATGAAACCAGAGACAATCCCCTTCCAAACGATAAAAGAAAACAAAGACCAACCCATGCATATATATTTTATTAAAATCGTTACTGAACAGTGGAGGTTATTGATCATCTGCAAAGCAGCATCCTTCGTATCTGTCTTTTTTCTTCAGCTTTTCATACGTATAAACACTGTTTTTCTCACTAATCCAACAGATTTTTTTTGTGGTAAGCTAACAGAACAGTTCTTAGCCCTATGTTGGAAATCTCCTTCAATGGATAATCCGTCATCAATGTTTAGGTTAGATTCTTCCTTATCGTCTGTGTCCAAAATCGAGTGTTTATATATTCCATACTCTTAGAACCAAGTAATATGCGGGTTGAGCTATCCGCGTCTGGTTAGAACACAAGGTTTTTTTCTCAGCAAAACTACTAACATTCGATATACCTCATTTTTGAACCCAACACTAAACTGAGTTGTTAATCTGTCCTACCTTTTCTTCTTAATTTATGATATGTAGTTTATGTTACATATATTATCACCTCCCGGTGGTTACTCACGACACAATGTTCTATTACCTTTTTTCATCTTCCGTAAGATCTGGTCGCCACACTTTTTTCTCACATTTTTCTGGGTGAATTTCATTTAATTTGAGTTCTTAAAGTATCTTATTTCAGTATTTTATTTAATGAAGAAAATATCACACATGAGATATTTTATTCAAACTATCTCATTTTCTAAATAAGGTTTTAAGCTATTTGAAATATTCATTTAATTAGAAAATTTTGGTTCAAAATAACCAAACAAGACTCTTCTAAAGGATGTGTTCACTTAATGGTTTTAGCATTACTTATTATTGCTATTTATATCCATTAGACAATACTTATCAGCATTTGGAATACTGCTAGATTAGATGGAGAACTAGCATATCTAGATACTTAGCCGTGTCCCCGGTTTGGCTACTGTGTTGCCTGGACTCACAGCCAAACTCCACGACATAAAAATAAATATATTGATGGGAATACTACCAAATATGACCTACAACTTGATTTTAATCTCAAACTTATGCCCCAATTTGAATCAAATATAAAAATAATCTATAAGTTTTGTGAAATTACAGCCAACTCTTTGTGATCAAACAAAAAAACAGAAATCATTTTTACAAATATAACCCCAGTAAGTCGTCTGAGATTCTGGAAGTCGTCCAGACGACTTCCATGGAAGTCGCCTGGCATAATTGATCTTAAACTAATTTATAAAAAAATTTAAAAAAATATTTTCACAAGTGAAAAATTAAAATCATGTAATTATAAACAGTTTTAAGTGATGTAAATTAAAATATAAGAAATTGAATAGTTTTCAACATAGATGAGTGAAAGTGGTTAATCATAATATACTTTGGTTTTAAAGTTTGACAACATATGCTGTAGTATTGTATGTATTCTTAGGGTCAGAATTTGGAAAGCTTAAATGATTTTTTGAAAAGTAAATTTTTACATATATTTTTTTTGTTTCAGTGTATAGTAAACACTTTTTAAGTTTAATTTGATTTTTTGAAATGATTAGTTAGTTAATTTAGTTTAGGAATTGTGTTTAGGGTCTGGACGACTTAAATTTAAGCCGTCTGTTGAATTATTAAAGTTGGACGACCTAATTTTAAGTCGTCCACAGCGGACCAAACCTCAAATTTTACCGGTTTACTTTTTAACCTAACAGGATAATTTACCGGACACATAAATACCAGTTTTTTTTTTTTTAGTTTTTTTTCACAATTATCCGAAACCCTAGTGTCGTTTCTCTCCAGGGGCGATTACGAAGGCGAAAGTGCGATTTCTTCTGCCGTTCTCCTATTCTGTCGTTGTTACCGCCAGTAATCTTGCCTATTACGATGAATCTTGTTTCTCCTTTCATTCCCTAGAGTTCAAACTGATATCCGCTTCTTTTTTTAAGATCTGAAACCGCGTTCGTTGAACTCTGCCGCCGGTAAGTCTTTTTCTTTCATCTTAAGGCGCTTAGCCGCCGTAAAACCCTAATAATTGTAATGTTGATTCTTTTTTTCCTGTTGATTTTTGCAGATCTGTAACCGCTGGTGTCGTTGAAGACCATATCTTGTCCGGTCGCATATTTTCTCCAACCGTAAGTCATCCATGCTTAACAAGATTTTTAGATCTGTGGAAAACGATTGTTGTAGTGTAATACTGAAAGAGTACTCAGATGACTTCCACGATGTTTTCCAGAAGACTTAAGTCCTATGGGACTTCCAGTAAGTCTTCTACGAAGTCTTAAATCTTCTGGAAGACTTCATGGAAGACTAAGTCTTCGAGAGGACTTAATACCAGGAAGTCTTTCAGAGTATTAAGTCTTCTTCGTAGAAGACTTCGTGGAAGTCGTTTGAGTAGTCTCCTCACAAAAATTTACATGCAAGTCTTTCAGTATTTGTATTTATAATAGTTCGTGTGTTATGTGTTTGAGATGCTTGGTTTTGATTGTTTTGCAGACCGGAAAATAGATTTACCAGAACTTCCGCGGAGGCTATATGCATTATGACAAGAGCCCGATGCAAACAAGAGCATTTCGTATCATACATATGACGCGAGGTTGTTTGATGCTCTAAGGGAAGCTCTAGAAGCTGACGAATATGAGGAGCTGAAGGAGTCAAAGTTCCAACTTTCATCTTGCAACAACCATTCTCCATACAATGCATGTAACTTACACCTCATCTGCAAAAAAAAAAAAATACACATTAGCAAACATTGGTAACCCCATAATTATCATCAATAAAGTTATAAATTTCATTCAGTAGCCCATACTCTAATATACATGAATTAACAAGAAAATGTTAAAAGTCTTTATAGTTTTAGAAAAAAATACAAGTTTATTAAACATTCGCTCAGACGACATCTACGGAAGTCTTCTGGGCGACGTCCAGAGAGGTTGCTATTTATATCATTTTTGTTATTAAATTTTTACGAAGTTATACTTCCAAAGAAGTAGTCTGTCCAGACGACTTCCCTGAAAGTCGTCCTTTGTTAAAAATAAAATTCGAGACGACCTTCGACGACTTCCTTGGAAGTCGTCTAAGATAAACATGTTCGTTTTGCATTTGACCGATATATTTTCATAATTTGACTTTTCTCAGATGACTTCCACAGAAGTCTTCTACGAAAAAACAAAAAATCCATATTTTATTATAACTAGAAGACTTCCACGAAAGTCGTCTCATGCTAGTTTTGTAGTTGGAATATGAAAACATTTTTTTTCTGGACGACTTCTTTGAAATTCGTCCGGTAGACGATTTCCAGAGAAGTCTTCCATGATAACCAATGTTTAATCTCGGAATAAAAATTTTGGATGACTTCCGTGGAAGTCATCCAGAAAAAAATTATTTTGATATTCCAACTACAAAACTAATCTGAGACGATTTCCGTTGAAGTCGTCTAGTTATAATAAATATTGACTTTTAAGTTTTCTCGTAGACGACTTTCGTAGAAGTCGTCTGTAAAGAGTTAAATTTCAAAAATATTTCGGTCAAACGCAAAACTAACATGTTTATCTTAGAAGACTTGGAATTTTAATTTTAACAAAGAAAGTCGGACGACTTCCATGAAAGTTGGATAACTTTCATGAAAGTGCCTTCCATGAAAGTTGGACTACTTCCATGAAAGTTGGACGACTTCCATGGAAGTCGCCCAACAAATCACAATTTAAAAGTCAATTGCAAAACTAACATATGCTTTGACCAGACGACTACCGTGAAAGTAGTCTAGATCCAGACGACTTCCGACGAACAGATCTGGGAAAAAACTCGATTTCATACCTTAAACTAGGGAGATTACTTCCTTAGCTCCCAAAAGTCTTCACCAAGCACACATAAGCTCAAACGAAAGTGACCCACCGAGAATCGTAAGCTTCAATGGCTCAATGAACCATACAAATTTTAGAATCAAAATCTTTAATTTTTATGGATGAATATGGAGATAAATTGAAAGATAACTTGTTTTTAGTTGATAGGAATGAAGAAAGAATGGGTGATTATACGATTTTGGAGCATCAAGAGCTTCAAGTTAGTTGTTTATGGTGGTTGGTGTTTTGATGACAATGACAATCTTGTAAAAACATGAAGATGATGACGTTGTGAGAGTAAAAATGTAATTTTCAAAAAAAGTACAAATTCAACATAAGATTTTCTAAGAGTCTGACTTTCATGAAGGTGAATAAAAACTACAAATCTTAAGAGTTATCTCAAGAACGAAAATGTCGGGTTGCTGTCCACCTTAATATGGGATGGGACAGGAGGTGCATCATCAACATATGGGTATTTGCACATGTAACCTAGAACTTAAAGTCAAACACTAAAACTAACTCTTCTTATTTTTTGGAAATTATTTTTGACTCAAAAACCCACAAGTTTAAAATAGATGTTTCCATATACTTTATGCATGCATTGAAATGGAAGAGTTTGCGACAAAGAAGAATGAGGATAAAAATTAAGAAGAATGTCTTGTTACAGATACAAATTTAAGGATTTATAACATTAAAACCCCCCAATTAAGTTTGTTTTGGGTAAAAACCCCAAACTAAGTATTTAAGATGACAATGACATTCTTGAAAATACATGAAGATGATGACGTTGTGAGAGTAAAAATGTAATTTAAAAAAAAAAGATCAGTTACATTTTCGTGAATATTTTAAACTTGTGGGTTTTTGAGTCAAAAATAATTTCTAAAAAATAAGAAGAGTTAGTTTTAGTGTTTGACTTTAAGTTCTAGGTTACATGTGCAAATACCCATATATTGATGATGCACCTCCTGTCTCATCCCATATTAAGGTGGACAGTAACCCGACATTTTCGTTCTTGAGATAACTCTTAAGATTTGTAGTTTTTATTCACCTTCATGAAAGTCAGACTCTTAGAAAATCTTATGTTGAATTTGGACTATTTTTTGTTGGCTTAGCCGTTTAGGTGAAAAGGGGATATCTAGAACGGCTCCTTAACTTCTTTGTTAAGTTTGGGAGCTTATATTCTTGGGTTCACCCCTAAAATTGGTGAAAGGTTCACCAATAAATATGATTCCACCATTTTATGTTTAATATCTTTTAGATAAAAAAATAAAATATAACCAAATTATATTGTACTTTTCCAATTAAAAAGAGTAAAATTGAATAGTAGTTACAAAAAAATTCTTAATTATAGTTAATACCATCAGCAAAACACGAAATCTAAACCTTAAATCTGAAATCGTAAACTCTTAGGTAAAATCTAAACCTTTGGATAAATTATAAGTTCTTGATTTTTTTTACAATATTATTAATACTGTCAACAAAATACTAAATCCAAACCCTAAATCTTAAACCCTAAACGCTTAGATAAATCATGAACCTTTGGATAAAAGATATTATTTATTAATGTTAAACCAATTAAATTCTCAATGACATTTGGTTGTAAATAATGAGCAATTCTAAGGGATAATTTATATGTGATATCTGTTTTAATAAAATAGATGTTTACATATACTTTATGCATGCATTGAAATGGAAGAGTTTCCGGCAAAGAAGAAGGAGGATAAAAATTAAGAAGAATGTCTTGTTACATATACAAATTTAAGGATTTTTAACATTAAAACCCCCCAACTAAGTTTGTTTTGGGTAAAAACCCCAAACTAAGTATTTAACAAACAAAACCCCAAACTAATTTTATTTAGTTAATTATACCCTCTAAGGTCATAATTACCTTTACAACCGGTAAATCTTTAGTTTAGGGTTTTTTTCATTAATTAAACATAGTTGAGGGATTTTACCATTAAAAAAAATCTAGAATATAAAAAATTATCCAAAAGTTAGCAACTTTAATTTTTAAAATTTCATTTTAAAATTTCTGTAAATATATGAAACTCATGTTTTAGAAAATCAAAATTATATATGTATAAATTAAAAATGTAAAAAACCAGAAAATATAATAAAATTATATCTTATCTAAAAAATGTAATAATAAATATTTAGATGATAAAATGTATATCTTATCTTATAAAAATGTAAGAATAAATCTTTAGATAATAAAATATATATCTGATCTTATATATTCTGGTTTGAACATTTTTAATTTATACATATATAATGTTGATATTATACATATATAATGAGTTCTAAAGTAATATCTTTTTTTCAAGAACAACAGTACTTAACCTTTTATAAAATCAACATTATATATGTATAGCTTAAAAATGTAGAAAATATAAGATACAATATATATATTATTATCTAAAGATTTATTATTACATTTTTATAAGATAAGATATACATTTTATCATCTAAAGATTTATTATTACATTTTTGTTGATAAGATATAATTTTATTATATTTTCTGGTTTTGTACATTTTTAATTTATACATATATAATGTGATTTTATAAGAACATCAGTTTCATATATTTGCAGAAACTTTTAAAAGTGATAATTTTGAAAATTAATGTTGCTAATTTTTAGATAATGTTGTTATATTTTTATTTTTAGTGGTAAAACCCCTCAACTATGTTTAATTAATGAAAAAAAACCTTAAACTAAAAATTTACCGGCTGTAAAGATAATTATGACCTGAGAGGGTTTAATTCACTAAATAAAATTAGTTTGTGAGTTTTCTTGTTAAATACTTAGTTTGGGGTTTTTTACCCAAAACAAACTTAGTTGAGGGGTTTTAATGTTAAAAATCCTAAATTTAATTATAAGCTAGCAAACTTTGATATTAGTATATTTTTGTGTTAGAAAATAAGCTAACCTTGAATAGTGTTTCTAAATATTAAAAAGGTTTTACCAAATTATTTTTATTTATTTTTTGGATTCTCCCAAATTCCCATCAAAACCTCGATCAAAATCTACCCGTTTTAAAACCCTCAAATATTTCTCAAATCTCTGATTCAATAAGTTAGTATCTTTTTTTTGGTCAACCATGATTTTCATTAAAGCTTTAAGGGCTTTAAAGCCCAATTACAAACAGTTAAACACATCCAAATATGAATTCAGCCCAATCACTACCAAACAAAAGAGATAAGATTTACACGTGTTTTCTAGAAATTAGAGTAAATGCATACTTGACATGTGCTCTTTGAAGAGGCAGGACATTTCTGGAAAACGGAGGATCGTCGCCGGTTTCACTGGAATCTCTGCTGTCGAGAACCGTGAAACTCTAACTCCGATCAGTTGAACTACTTGACCACTCCGCCTTTCCTAGATTGTTGTTGATCTTTCAAGATTTTTCATCAACCCATAAGTAATAAACCCAGAGAGAAGCTTCAAGGAGATAAAACGCTGTCTCGCCAGAACATCCTTGAGAAAAGAACTCATGCTAATCTGAAACCGCATCATCTCTCCTTTGCTTGTCAATCAACTCGATTTCTTATCAGCTCCAGATACTTCACCCTAGTAATAGAACGCGAAGATTGATTCCTTACTGAATAAAAATCAAAGCATAACTTATGAGAAGATTAAAATCTTCCAAAATCAAACAGAATAAGATTTAAATCAGGAAAGGATGAAACTGATTTCAAAACACAGCAAAATCCCGTAAGGAAGAAACCAAAACAAAATCCCCTAAGGAAGAAACAAATCCGTTAATCGGAATATAAAGGTCGATCAGGAGATCGAAAGTCTTATTTAAACTACAAACAACAAAAGAAAAAAGACAGTAATCGAAAACTCTTGAGCGAAGTCTTTTTAGAAAGAGGTCGGAGAAGAAAGGAGAAGAGAGAGGTGAGCTAATAAGTTAGTATCTAATATCTATAATGTGTTATATCTTCATTCCTAAAACATAGACGATGAAAAATAAGAATCTCGTGAAAATTAATAATATTTAAAATAACATATAGAAAATCTATATATCTATATACTATATTAAAAGCTGCTTATCAAGCCTTCTAAGTGTGTCCACGTCAGATTATTAAATCAGCCAATAATATTGCTTTGTTTTGCCATGTCATCTCAGTTTGTTAGAAAGTGAAAAAATGGTCTTTGATCCTATTTTGTTTTGGCCCATATCGACCCACTTCCGAAACCCTAATATTCTATAGAAGCGTCGATCAATTCTGACTAACACTCTTCGTCTTCTCCTTTTTGCGTTCACGATCCCCGTTACCACAATCCATATCCGATAAATCAATATGTTCTTCACTCCCTTCTTTATGGATTCTTTTTACCTCCCTTTGTTCTTACTGTAGATAAATTGCTTCCTCTATAGATTAATCCAACCAAATCGAAACCTCCACTGAAGAAGTTGAAACAATGACAATGAAATCCACCGGAAAGTCTTTCACCCCCACCAGAAAGTCTCCGTCGTCCTGTATTTTAAAGCCATCTCAGCCGAATCAGAGCTACTGCCCCAGTTAATCTATTTCGTTGGAGCTATGATAGATGTGTGGTTGCAGAACTGAACAAAGCGTACTCCAACTATCTTGAGGCTTTCTCCCTTAAAGTAATATGTCCCATCCCTTTCTCGCAATAATTGATAAGGTAAGAGCTTAATAATGTATAGAATGTGATTATTATCTTATAAGTTGCAGACGTAGATTCTGTGTAATCTGTATATGAAGTTCATTTGTATAGCTGAGATAATGAGATTCAATTTTCAAAGTGTAGGTTTTCTTTTGATATGCATGACATATATGTTGTAAAATGTATATAGAGATTGATTCGTTTTAATTTGAGGTTTTAGATGTGAGCACGAGGAGGCAAAATCAGTTGACAGTGTTTGTCAGAGGTATCCAGCCAGGTCTGAAACTCTCGCTCATCGCCTCTCATGGATTCTCTTATTGGCTCCTCTCAGGAAGTTTGTTTTAAATCTAGCTATTGCACCATCAATGAAGAGACTACATTTCGTACCATTGATTGACATTTACCATTTTGATTTTGGGTTTACATACATGTTCTTGGCACAACTACACGAGAGGAAATGATATGTATGAATCCAAACTAAACGGAATTCAAGTTCCCTCAGATAAAGGCTGACCCTTGGCACAAAGTAAGCAAATTAACATTATCAGTTTCTCAACATTCTCTATAATTTTTTGAGCTTCACTGATTGAAAAAATAACTGTTGTTTCCTTAGATAATCCATAAGCGTACACCTCCAGAAGCTGTAGATCTCGCCTCAAGACTTCTTCAGTATTCGACAAACCTCAGATCAACCGCTGTAAGTCTATGAAACAATACTATTTCACATCACATATGCAATAATATATATTCTATTATATTTGGTTGATTCTGTAACTTTGCTGATTGTAGATGGAGGCATTAGTTCACCCGTTCTTCGACGAGCTACGTGATCCCAACACACGTCTACCTAATGGTCGTCCCTTGCCTCCTCTCTTCAACTTTAAACCGCAAGGTATTTCTCCTCCAGATATTGAATATGCATTTGTTTGTTTTCTAATTTTACTTGCTAAATTAAAGTGTGTGTGTATTTTGGTTTTTGCTCTTAAATTGTAGAGCTTAAAAGAGCAAGCGTAGAGCTGTTGTTCAAGCTTATACCTGAACACGCCCGAAAGCAGTATACCTTCTTCGCTGTCTAAGTGACTAAACCTCTCTGTGTGTGTATGTACACATTCATATGCTTTAAGTAATGGAGTTAGCCTTTCTGAAGAAGATTATTATTAGCCTTCATCATTTATTAATGTTCCGTAACCTGTGTCGTTTATTGTCACGGTCCCACGAATGGTCAGACATTTTTTATTTATTCTCTATATAGATGACTAATGTATGTAACGTTCTTTGACTTGCTGCAGTTGAATGGGAGTATTTGCATAACTTGCATACCTTTGGTTCTACGAAAATTATACTTGCAAACAGTATACTTACATTACCTCTTTGTATTATATAAACATAAGATTGTTTTTAAAAGCATAAAATCCCACATACTATTACAAAACTATTTTTTTCTAAAACTAAAATAGCATTACTTGAAAAGGAAAATATTCAAATCTCAAAAAACAGCTCCACGTACAAATCAATCCCAAAAGTTAAAAATTCAACTTATTATAACATTAACAATCCCAAAAGTTAAAAATTCAACTTATTATAACATTAACGCCTGCTTAGCCAACAATCCTAATCAACTATGAAGATAATATAACCACTCATCAGTAGTGTCAACTCCTGGCCAATCTAAGAGCAAACAATCCTCTGTCTACTTACTATATGAAGGAAAATAAAACCCAAAGCACAAAGTGCTGCAACTACAAGCATAAATGGAGATTCCTATCTGCCATTTAGAGAGAATGGAAAAAAAAAGATATCAGTGTTACAACCACTGTTCTTCTCTTTTGATACCATCTCAAATTATATAATTTTCCTTCAGTTTTTTTTCACAGCATATTCAACAAGCCCATTACAATAGACGCATTTCCCTCTTCAAACCCCCATAACCCTGCCATTTAAACCCCCCATAACCCTGCCAGTGTCAAGTTTTTCAATTGATTTAACTTGGAGAAGAGTGTATTATTGTCAGGAGACTATTAGTTATTGTAATAATATTAAAATCTGATACTCTTATAAATAAAAAATATATAAGTTATTCTTACTGTAGATTTTCTTCAACTATATGAAATTGCAATAGAGATCAAATAGAAAACATATATATAAATCATTACATTTTCTTTAGTTTCATTATTAATAAATAATTTTAAAAAATTACTTAATATTATTTTTAATTATATGAAATTAATTATTTTACTTACTTAATATTTAGTTATGTGTTTTCTATTTTTAATTTTAATTTATTAAAATTATTTTTCAGATAACAACACAGTATGTATAAGAATTATTATTTGTTTTGACATATATTTTTAGATTATGATAATTCTTATTATTAATTCTGATAACTTATATAATTAAATAATTTAATTTAAATTCATTTATATTTTAGCTAATTATACATTTATTTATTAGAGGTATAAACAATTTTAATCAGTCTAACTTTCAACGCGCGCGAGAGCTCCATTGCGAAAATCACTTCGCAAATAATAGTATAGATTGAAGAATAAAAACAAATTAGAATAAATTTTAAATGTTTTATAAAATTAAAATATATTTTAGTATATAAAATAGTTTTAGTTTAAACTCACCCGCCCGTAGGGCGGACCAACCTCTAGTAACATATAAAAAAGTTTGAAACAGTGGCTCTTATAAGGCCTAGTTAAAAAACTGTTAAGCATATGTTTGAAACCCATTTGATATGCAGGATCGAATAAGCTCGTGTGCATCATAACAATGACACATGGAGAAAGAATAACCGTCTAATTGAAAATGTATCCGTTGCGATACTGAAATAAAAGCATGTGTATATCAGAGGTATATAATTCCAGGGTTCTTCACTTTTTAGAGTTTTCTCACAAAAATTACTTTTCCGAATACTCTGGAGATAAATTCCTTTTCGAAGATTTTTATATTTAAAATTCTTTCACAGCATTCGTAAAAAAGTAAGTTTTATTTATCGATTAATTGTGATATTTTTCTTTTGTTCGGTTTGTATGTCGTTGTTTAGGGTTTGATGCGATCGGTTTGGGTTTTTCAATTTTGTTTTATGGTTTCAAGTTTCCTTATTTGGTCATTTAATTGTTGTTGTAGTGATCCTGGAAATCGCTTGAATCAGAGGTGGAATCTGTTGGGGATGGATTGTACCCATCCACAAAGCCCATCGAACAAAATGTCCAATCTGGTGAGCCGAGTAGTCATCAGCCCGGAAGCCGATACTCGGTACTTACGGCTCGACTATAGACTGCTTTTAGCTGGACAGAAGACGGATAGAGAATGATCGACTCAGCAGCTCCGGACGGATATTCGTAAATCAGGCCCGACAGCCGGCAAGCCCCAATCTATTGAGAGTAAAACTAGGTCAAGTCACATCCAGAAAAAAACTATAAAGGGAGAAGGGAGCAAAGGAGAAAGGCATCGACACTTTGTTACACAAACTTAGCGGCTAGATTAGGGTTTACTGTCCATAAAATCATCTCTCTGCTATTGTATATTTCCGGTTTAAGCTCTCTTGAGCACCGGCTTGCCATTACTTTCTCCACCTTTGTAACCTCATCTCGAAATCTAATAAACGCTTCTGTTTAGTATTGTTTACTTTCTCTAAAACCAAACTCACCCTAAACAATTGGCACCCACCGTGGGGATCGAACCCACGACCACAAGGTTAAGAGCCTTGGCTCAAGTCCTTGCCGCCTTTCTAGTCGGGTTATCTCCTGAACTTGCTCAAGATCTCGAAGTACCAGATTCGAACTGGATTCTGCACGTTGCGGTTCCTCGACAAACAAAGGTTCGGGAGCAGGGGTTCAACTACAATCACCAACATGGGAACTCATCCAAAAATCATTCAGCTTTGGTTTCCCAGTGTCTAATAACGAGGCGGAGTACGAATCATTGATCGCCGGTCTCCGTCTCGCAAAGGCTGTCAAAGCAAAGCGACTCAGTGCGTACTGCGACTCGCAGCTCGCCGCCAGTCAGTTCAGCGGTGACTATGACGTGCACAACGATAGGATGGATGCTTACTTCCGACTCGTTTAGTCACTAGCAAAAGAGTTTGACTTCTTTGAACTCACAAAGGTTCCTCGCGGCGAGAACGTATGCGCCGACGCATTGGCTGCGCTCGGGAGTAAGCTCCGCAACCAAGTCAAAATGACTATCCCGATTCATCGGATCGAAAAACCGAGCATTGACATCTCGTTGGAGGTAGGTAACCTCGTCACCTCGATCTCCGACACAACATCCCAATCTAGGAGTGACGGCGATGTCGAGATGACAGATCAAGATCAGCCAACAACCAATTAGAGAACCGAATTCATCCACTACCTCACAAACGGCACGGTCCCAGCTGATAAATGGGCTGCAAGACGACTAAAACGACATAGTGCTCACTACGTCGTCATGGAAGATGAACTCCACCGAGTAACGTCCAGCAAGGTCCTCCTCAAATGCATCTACGGCGAGCAAACACGATTAGTGATGGCCGAAACCACTCTGATGGCCGAGCATTAGCTTAAAGATCCGTAATTTGGGATTCTTCTGACCAAAAATGAATACGGACTGTGAAGCTTATGCTCGAAGATGCGACAAATGTCAACGACATGCGCCGAGCATCCACAGCCCAACAGAGCGACTGCGCACCTCCGCAGCCCCCTATCCGTTCATGCGATGGGGGATGGATATCATCGGCCCTATGCCGAACTTCCATCAACGCCGCTTCGTGTTAGTCTTAACGTTAAGACTATTTCACCAAGTGGATTGAAGCTGAAGCCTTCGCACAGGTGACCACAAAGGAAGTTCGTGGCTTCGTCTGGAAAATTTTTATCTGTCGTCATGGCCTGCCATACGAGATTGTGACCGACAATGGATCCCATTTTATGTCCGGAAACTTCAACTAGTTAGCCGACCAAATTTCTCTCAATTACTATGCAGCGTCCGAATATATTTTCCTCGGAAATTATTTAATCTTTGTCTTTACTTGTCCGAACTTATTGTAATAAGGTTTGATTGGACTAAGATAATGCACAATGAATTATTTCAAATTCACTAAGTCATTACCGATCGTTCGTGTTGCACTTAAAACCAAAAACTCGAAAACAATTCAAAGGTGAAAGGAAAAGAAATATTCTGAGTACAGAACTTAAATATCTTACAACAGGGCCAACCCGGGCAAAAGATACAAAACAAAATGGAAGAAGTACAGAAACTACTACAACAGAAACACCGAGTACCGGCTAGGCGCCTACCGAGTTTTCACTCATCCGCAGCAGGAGGAAATTTACGCACGCCTTCATTGGGACCCGAGACACGGCCAAATGGCAGTGCTGGCGGATCTACATTCGCAGCAAGCGTGCGATCACCACCCTCTTTGCGGCCCACGGGATTGCCATCCTCTGTCTCGGGATCCCCGAAGCTGGAGCGAGCTGACAACTCTGGTGTCTTCACAGAAGAATTGGTTAGGACGATAGTGGGAGGCGAAACTCCATCTCTTGGAGCGACCGCATTTGCCGATCCTAGTTCACAGGTTCGCCTTCCCGATCGATGCGACGATTAGCGGATCCAGTGGTCTGAGCAAGTTCCCTCATGCGTTCCTCAGAGCGAGGATGTCGAACACTGCGAGGAGTTCAGAGAGCAGCTGTACCTTCTGAGTCATTCAAGTCGGTGTTCGATCCATACAGATCGATCCGCCCCCAAACATCCTTGATCAGGAACCGAGACTCCAGCGCTAGGGGAGAAAGGCGAAGGTAATCTTCCGGAATCTCCTTAACCTCCAAACGAGCCGCTTCCGCTTCGAAATGCTTCTCCTGCTCGGCATAGGTGTCTATGGTCTCCTGTGGGATCTTAATTCCCGAGTCCCTTATTTGCTCGAGACATTTCCTCATCCCGAAAGCTTGGTTATACAGACACCAGGCATCGTCATAGTTGTCCCGTTGGGTCTCGCGAAGACGAATCCGGTGAAAGCACCTCTCAACTTTTGCGATCATGATGATCATTACGCGGATCCTCTCGTGCCATTTATTCTGAGTGCCTCAACGAGTCTGCGACCTTTGCCTTCTGCAGGTCTGCTTTTTCCCTCTCTAGCTTATCCACCACAACCTCGAGATCCTTCATCGATTTCTTACACGCCTGCAAGTCAGCCGCGTCGGCAGTCCTCGTCTCGTTGAATTCTCTTCTGAGAGTCTTTTCCCAAGCAATCACGGCATCCTTCTCGCGCACCACAGCTCGGAGAGCTTCGTCATGTGCGAGTTTGACCCTCCTCTTCTCCTCGCCCTCGCGGAGCTGCTCTCGGGCCCGCTTCAACGCCGCATCATATTTCTCGACAAGGACGTTCCAGTCGCCCTGGCTCTGCTCGGACACATCCAAAAGGAGAAGTTAGAATTACCCTTCACCAAAAAAGCAACTGGAAGGAACGAGCAAATACATACCTTCATAGACAAACAAACAGCGTGCTCATAATCATCTTTGAAGTCGTCTACGAGAAAACTAAAAATCAATATTTTATTAAATCTAGACGACTTCAGGTTAGTTTTGTAGTTTGAATATCAATTTTTTTTCTGGACGACTTCTATGGAAGTCGTCCTACGTCGTATGTTGGACGACTTCCACGGATGTCGTCCAAGATTTTATTCCGAGATTCTGGTCAAACCTTGGTAACCTTGGTAACACAGAAGTCGTCCAGAAAAAAAACTATTTTGATATTCAAACTACAAAACTAACCTGAGACGACTTCCATGGAAGTCGTCTAGTTATAATAAAATAATTATTTTCAGTTTTCTCGTAGACGACTTTCGTGGAAGTCGTCTGCGAAAAGTTAAATTTTGAACATATTTCGGTCAAACACAAAACTAACATGTTTATTTTAGACGACTTCCACGGAAGTCGTCGAAGGTCGTCTGGATTTTTATTTTTATCGAAGGATGACTTCCATGGAAGTCGTCTGTCCAGACGACTTCTTTGAAAGTCGTCCTTCGTAAATATTTAATAACAACGGAAGTCGTCTGAGCTAATGTTTAATAAATTTGTATTTTCTCTAAAACTACAAAGATCTTTTAACATTTTCTTGTTAATTCATGTAAATTAGACTATGTTAAGGCTACTGAATGAAATTTAAAACTTTATTGATGATACCAACATTCATGTTAATTAAAATCATATATGTTCAATGTTTGGTAATGTGAATTTTTTTTTTTGCAGATGAGGAGTAAGTTACATGCATTGTATGGAGAATGGTTGTTGCAAGATAGATGTTGGAATTTTGTGGTTGATCAGTTGAAAGGAGCGAGATTGTTCTTTTTGAGTGAAGGTTAAACACATGTAGAACTTGTTGCAATGGTTCAGAAATATTACAGTATAGAGTCTGTGGAGTTAACCTACTCATTACCAGAAGCAATGATGCAACAGATGTCTCCAGAAACCCCTCATATTCATGTTACAAGTGATAGACAAGTTCGGAACTTTCTCGAGATAACTAAAACATATGATGTACGTCTTTGTGTATCAAGCTTTAGGAAGATGGTTTAAGAGGAAGTGGAAGAATACGATGAAGGGGTAGAAGCTGATGAAGGGAATGAATATGATGAATATATGGCTGAAGATGAAAATCATGATGTAGAGGAAGAGGATGTGGATGAGGATGAAGAAGGGGAAGAGGATGTGGAGGAGGATGAAGAAGGGGAAGAGGATGCTGAAATTCTTGATGTTGATGAAGCGGTTGATGATGCTGAGGATTACAATGAGTTTGGAAAGGTTAAAGATGATGATGAGGAAGATGATATCTGTTTTGAAGATATCCAAGGGACGCATGGTGGTGAAGGAGGAAGATCGAATGCTAGTAATATCTATGTCAACCAGAGTTTTGCTAGTAAGGATGCATTGATTTCAGAGATGCGGTTGACAGCGGTGAAGCGTAGGTTCACCTTCAAAATATACAAGTCAACGAAAACTCTTCTTGTGGCAATATGTCGTGTTAAAGGTTGTGCATGGAGGATCAGAGTGAGTGTGAAACATGGGACAAAAACGTTTTGGGTAACAAAGTATGATTCAACTCATACATGTTCAGTGGGAGACAGAATTACTCTGCAGAAACACTCTACTCCGAAGTATATTGATAGGCTGTTCATCGATCGTATTGGAATCATTAATGGGTTGAATCCGCAGCATCACAAATGCAATGAAGAACATGTTTGGCATGACACTTGATTACACCACTTCATACAGAGCATTGTTATATGCGCAAGAGATGGTGAGGGGATCAGCAGAAGATGGGTATGAGCGACTGCCTTCATATTTGGAGCAAATCTCCTTAACAAATCCGGGTTCGATCACTGGTCTAGAACTTGATTCTAAGAAAAGATTTAAGTACATATTTATCTCTTTTGGAGTGTCTGTAAGAGGTTTTCAGCATCAGAGAAGAGTCATAGTGGTGGATGGGACTCACGGTGAGTTGAAGGTGTTATGTTAGTTGCCGCGGCACAAGATGGTAATTTTCAGATATTTTCATTGTCTTTTGGGATCGTAGATGGTGAAAATAATGAGTCTTGGGAATGGTTTTTCACAAAACTGGTGAGTTGTATCTATACTGAGAATCCTCTGGTGATAGTCTCCGATTGACACACAACCATTAAAAATGCGTGTGATAAGGTGTTTCCTTGGGCTACCCGAGGAATATGTTATTATCACCTACAACAGAACATAGTCAAGAAGTATAAAGGGAAGCATCTCTTGTACTTGGTGAAAGCTGCTGCTTATGCTCATAGAGTTGTCAATTTTGACCGGTACATGGATGAGATAAGGAGTGCGAACCCGGAACTTGCAACATATTTGGAGGATGCCGACATGTCCCTATGGTCAAGGGTTTATTGTGAGGGAGACATGTACAACATCAAAACGAGCAACATCGCTGAATCTATCAATTCCGCCATAAAGAAAGCTAGAAGATTTCCGATTTAATTCATGTTGGCTTTCATAAGGGACAAGTTATCGAGGTGTTTTTGGAGAATGAGAGAAGATGCTTTGAGTCTCACAACTCAACATTATCGAGGGGTTGAATACTTGCTTGCTGTTCGATCGGAGTTAGCTGATATGATGACTGTCCAGCAAATTGATGGATGGTGATTCTTTGTGAAAGGTGGCAAAATTAACTGTGTTGTTGATTTGGAGCTTCAAAAGTGTGATTGTGGTGTCTATTCAGTCGAGAAAATACATTGGTCTCATGCTATAGCAGCTGGATCATTTGCTAGTTTGCATATCTCCACACTTGTATCTCCTATCTACTCAGAGGTTACATTGTTTGCGAGATATTTAGATAATATATATCATTGTCTTGGAAATGTTGTTGAGGCACGCACATGCTTGCCTCCAGAAGTAAAGCGTGGTCTGGGGAGACAGAAGAAATCAAGATGGCAATCTTGGTTGGAGTTATCGAGGATGAGAGGTCGCACACCTAGGAAGCAACACATGGTTTATAGGTGCTCGGTCTGCAAAGAAACTGGCCATACGCGTCCACAATGTAAGAACAGACGTAGACGACCTTCTTATAAGTCGTCTAGACGACCTACTTGTTAATCATCCTTCTAGACGACTTCAGACGACCTTCTTATAAGTCGTCCAGACGACCTTCTTATGAACATTTCTCTGTGTTATAACTTTTTGTGTTGTGCTATGAACTTATGTTATGCTTTTATGTGTTATTTGATATGAACTTATGTTATGATTTTATGTGTTGTGTGCTATGAACTTATGTTATGATTTTATGTGTTATTTGCTATGAACTTATGTTATGACTTACAAAGACAATTTTTAATAAACAAGCACAAAAAAGCAGCATACAAAAACACGTCATACAAAATATTATCCAAAAGGTTACAGACCAACCAATCTAATTTCCTACGAAATGATAGTTTGGTAGGAGGATAGAGACCAAAAAATTTCATCCTATCTTGACCCATGTTACGTTACTGTTACTGTCATACAAAAGCATGTCATACATACAAAATCACAGAAATACAAATACAACATCAACTCCGCGGTGAATACGTTGCCAAGTTCTCATCATTGTCTTCATTCTCTTGAGCATGGGCACCAGGAATCTCATTAAATATCTCCACCGCCATCTTCTCCTTGATAACCTTTGAGTTTTTATGACACAAGCTAGGTGGAAACGATTTCCCAAAAGCATGACATTCAATGTACTTCAGAGTGAACACGCCATAATCACCAGCTCGGCACTGAGGTACTCCAACTTTTGGTCTCTCATATGTGAATGGCTCCAGAGGGTATTTATCACGTTCTTCATCAGATTGTGCGCACTCAACAAGCAGATAAGGGATCATTGTGACATACGGCTCCATTACCTCATCAAGTTTTTCATCAGGGATATGTGTATGGATGCTGTCACATACGACTATGTGCCTCCTAGGGATTCATAACCATATAGCAAGCCAATGGTCGTTGTCGTAGTTGACTGGCGCATATATATCATCCACATCCTTCCCCCAAATCTTCTCTGATTTGCAAAATGATGGTACCAGACCTGCATGAAAATTCCACGCCCCACCAGGAAGTCTTTTTCTTAAACCGTTAATATCGGCCTCGGGAGCCTTAAAATCAAGGTAGTTGAAGGACCACTGCGAGAAAAAACATGATCAAGAAAGCACATTCTGAGGCTCCTGAAATGAGATGGATTTTCTTGGTAGCGTTGCCTCAGTACATGAATAAAAGCATCCATATGCTGCATATAACACAATAAAAAATCAGAATACTTAACGGACGACTTACATGTACGTTGTCCGATAGGTCTTCTAGACAGAAGACATAGCGGACGACCTACATGTAAGTCGCCCGATAGGTCGTCCAGACAGAAGACTTAACGGACGACTTAAGTCGTCCGATAGGCTTCTAGACAGAAGACTTAACAGACGACTTACATGTAAGTCGTCCGATAGGTCTTCTAGACGCAAGTCTTCTGTCTAGACGACCAATCGGACAAAAATAGCAACCAAAAGACTTATGGCGTCGGTCAGCCTTCCTAAAGGGGCTCGGAGGATTTGATAAAACTGACTTGGACATTTCCGTGGCTTATCTTCCATAGGTCTGCTGAAATAATTGCAAACAGAAAATGTAGATAAGAAATCCTTTTTGGTTAGAAGAAATAAAGCAAAGCTATTATGGGACATCTTCGTGGTTTTTCTCACTTACGGATCAAGTTTCACCCAATCATTAAACGCCCTAGCAAGCTTCCTGTCAACCCAGACAAAAGGATCATAGCCTTGACCAACTTTTTTGTTTGGAATGATCTGTTTGGCAATGTTGTTTCCCTTAAAAAGAGATTGCTGTGAAGCTGCAAGTTTCCTTTCTCGCTCACTCTTTCCACAGACTTATGCCATAACAGCTTCCTTCTTCTGCTGCCTTCTAGTTTCACCCACCTGTATATCTGAGTGGGTTTATGTTTGTCGAATAAAAGAAGGCTAGGTTCATCACTCAGTTCTTCATCTCTCAACTGTGGAACTTTTGGGTGTGGAACTTTCAGCTGTGGAATATTCAGAGCAGCGATTACAAGACTAAGGTCTTTCGAGGAACTCGGTTCTGAGGAGCCAGTTGGTTGTGCTGCCTCGTTCTGTCCTGCTTTCCCTCCATCTTTCGCTCATTCTTTCGCCCCATTGACACTTTCACTTTGCAATTGCGATGTACAAAATGGTTTATAAAAATTTAACCAAAGTTCTAAATCAAACTTCAAACAAAATCCATACTGAAGGAAAGAACAAAATCCACACTAGAAACAAAGCAAACATGTTATGACATACAATGGTTCGTCAAAAAAAACACACCAAACAAAGTAAAATCACTTCTTATTCTTAATATTTTGCCTGGTCAGTCTCTTTTCTGAGATTTTGGGAGAGGGTATGGTACTAACCCCGTATTCAGTCACAGGTGCTGTTGGCGGATTTTCAGGTGTGATTTGCGTATCATTAGATGCAGTCCCTTTTTTGATGACTTCCACCACCTTCTCCACAGCTACCATCCTATCACCCAGCAACTTAATCTCCTTAAGGCACATCCCAAACCTGTCCTTCATGGCATCATCTAGGGACTTAAAGCTTTGTTCAATCTCCTCTTTGTTCATAACACTAAGAGCCGTAGAAGCCTCTTCACGAACCTCCCTAGAAGCCTCTTCTCGAGCCTCCGTACGAGCTTTCTTCCGAGGTGTAGGTATTTCACTTACTTCCTTCACACCACTCTCTGTCTCCGCCGCACTCACTTCCCTCTTTGATGTCTTCTTCACTTCCTTCTTCACTTCATTCTTCACTTGTTTCGGCGCTTCCGTGTTCACTTCCTTGGTACCGATGACTTCCCAGCAATCAGTTGCCCACCTCCATTCATGCTTCCCAAACATGACTTTGATTATGTTATCCGACGTCCTCTACATCATAGTCTCATCGTGGAAACATTTGACCAAAGTCTTTCTCAATATAGTTGATCACGGTAGTCTGCAGCCAATAAAAGATATCAACTTAGATAATTGACTGATTAACAAAGGCGGAAAGTCGTCTAGGAAATACTTAGCAGACGACTTAAAATTAAGTCATCTGGAAAGTCGTCCATGAAATATTTCGCAAACGACTTAAAATTAAGTCGTCTGAAAAGTCATCCAGGAAAAACTTCGCAGACAACTTAAAATAAAGTCGTCTGGAAAGTCGTTTTTTTCCTGGACGACTTTCCAGGTGACTTAATTTTAAGTCGTCTGCGAAGTTTTTCTTGGACGACTTTTCAGACGACTTAATTTTAAGTCGTCTGCGAATTTTTTCCTGGACGACTTTCCAGACGACTTAATTTTAAGTCGTCTGCGAAGGCTTAGGGAGTGAAGTTTAAGTACCTGTCTGCAGATGGCGTCTTTAAACCATTTGCGTTCTTTCAAACCCTTGTAAGCTAGCAACGGCGGAGACAGTCTCTCGGGTAAGGGATTCCGTAAAGTTGCACCCAGTTCTGGCAGACAGTGGTACACCCACACCTGGAAAACTTAAATAAATCCAACAACAGTGTGTGAATTTCCTTCCAAATTTTTTCCCCTCAGAGAATCCATGAGCATCTTAAACGCCACTATCCCCCAAGGATAATTCTCAAATCTTTATAAATCCATCACTAGCCTTCCAAGCTTAGCCCGTGTAGCGGTTGAGAACTTTCTCCCTTCAATTAATCCAGAGAAGATGGCAAGGTATCCGAGCCGTATGCGATCATTCCTATACCACTCTTGGCTTCTCTTAAGTGTTGCTATTATCTGGTCAGTAGTCGGCCCTGCATCCAAATCAACACCCATCTTCTCCCAGAAGATAGCCATCTCCTTCGTAAGCTCACACTTTGGATTTTCCAGGTCCTGGATGTAATCACAGTTCAGACCAGTGAGGTGCTTAAACTCTATCAAAGAAAACCTTATCGGTTGTGGACCAACGAGACACCAGAGCTCATACTTCTTCTTGATTTTATGCTGGAAAACGAGTATATAATGAACCAGTCTTGAAGCCTAAGCAAAATTCAGCTCCTTGAACTTGAGGAACACTCCAACTTTGACTCCTTCAGCTCCTCATATTCGTCAGCTTTTAGAGCTTCCGTTAAAGCAGCAAACAACCTTGGGTCATCTGAATGATTCGAAATGCTCTTGTTTGCATCGGGCTCTTTTCCTAATGTATATAGTCTCCGCAGGAGTTCTGGTAAATCCATTTTCCGGTCTGCGAAACAATCAAAAACAAGCATCTCAAACACATAACACAAATACAAATACCGGAAGACTTAAATGTAAATTTTTGTCAGGATCCTGCTCAGGCGACTTCCAGGAAGTCTTCTACGAAAAAGACTTAGTTCTCTAAAAGACTTCCTTGTCTTAAGTCCTCTCGGAGACTTAGTCTTCCACGAAGTTTTCCAGAAGACTTTAGACTTCGTAGAAGACTTTCTGGATGTCCCAGATGACTTAAGTCTTAAGTCTTCTGGAAAACTTCGTGGAAGTCTTCTGAGTAATCTTTCAGCATTACACTAATCAACTTCTACAGATCCCAAAATCTTGTTAAGCATGGATGACTTACGGTGGGAGAAGATATGCGGTCAGACAAGATATGGTCTTCAACGACACCAGCGGTTACAGATCTGCAAATATCGACGGGAGAAGAAGAATCAACACTACAATTATTAGGGTTTTACGGCGGCTAAACGCCTTAAGATGAAAGAAAAAAGCTTACAAGTGGCAGAGTTCAACGAGACGCAGTTTCAGATCTGAAAAAAAATGAAGCGAATGTCAGTTTGAACTCTAGGAAATGAAGGAGAAAGAACATTTTTCGTAATAGTCGAGATTACCAGCGGTGACGACGACGGGTTAGGAGAATGGCGGAAGAAATCGATGAAATTGCACTTTCGCCTTCGTAATCGCCCCTGGAGAAAAACGGCGGTGGAGAAAAACGTCGGTAGGGTTACGGATAATTGTGAAAAAGGCAAAAAATTTGGTATTTATGTGTCCGGTAAATTATCCGGTTAGGTTAAAAAGTAAAACGGTAAAATTCGATGTTCGATCCACTGTGGACGACTTAAAGTTAAGTTGTCTAATTTTAATAATTTAGCAGACGACTTAAAATTAAGTCGTCTAGACCCTAAACAAAATCCCTTTACTAAATTAACTAGCTAAACACTTCAAAAAATCAAATTTAACTTAAAAAGTGTTTACTATATACTGAAATAAACACATATTGGTAAAAAATAACTTTTACTAAAAATCAACCAAGCTTTCCAAAATCCAACCCTAACAGTACATACAATACTACAACATATGTTGTCAAACCCTAAAACCAAAGAATATCATAACTAACCATTTTCACTCATCTATGTTGAAAACTATTCAATTTTATTATATTTTAATTTATACCACTTAAAACTGTTTATAATTATATGATTTTAATTTTTCATTTGTCAAAATATTTTTCAAATATTTTATAAATTATTTTTAAGATCAACTAAGCCAGACGACTTCTATGGAAGTCGTCTGGACGACTTCCAGAATCTCAGACGACCCAGACGACTTATTGGGGTCATATTCGTAAATATGGTTCTGGTTTTATTGTTTGGTCATGAGGGCAAGGATGTAATTTCACAAGACTTTTAGGTCACTTTTATATCTGTTTCAAGTTAGGGTATAAATTTGAGGTTAAAATCAAGTTTTAAATTATATTTGGTAAATTTCCCTAAATTAATAACAAATTTTATTTTTTTTCA